>JARNKU010000133.1:0-576349 GCA_031001835.1 Lepidoglyphus destructor
ATATACTCGCTTCTCCTCGTTGGGGAGATCCTAAACCTTGCATCAGAGTTCTCAATTTGGTTGGCCTCGGCAATGGCTACAAAGTAACAAGTTTGGCTCAGTCCTCAGTTAGATCGTGAAAACCCTGAGTTTGAAGAATATCAACTGACGGCCCGCGCCTTGATCTACCGCCGTTGGTCACGCGACGGTGAGGCATCCGGGCCCTCCACAGAGCCAACCAGCGACTCAGCTGATGGTCTAAAACCATATCTATATTTATAAGGAAACTTTCACCTTTAAAAAAAACTAACGGCTACGAAAGAAATCTCGAGTAGGTAGTTCTTTCTGGTGAGCGTCTCGTAGTCCGAAAGTCCATCAGCTCGTTGGTCTGGAGCCAAACCAGTTTGCAAATCGTTCCGAAGCCGGCTCTCAAGGCCTAAGAACATTCTTGGACACTTTCCGACATTTCCATCAAAGTCCATGTTCTATGTCGGTCGCTGCCGGAGCCTAACCGTCGATGAGCGCTCGGCGCTCGAGTTTGTCTCGCAGTTCGAGCTGTCTCTCAGAGCAACCGAACCGTGAAAATTGGGAGAATTTTGCAGTCCCGTCCCACACTCACCCCCGTCGTCCGTCCCGTAGACCGAAACCTTCGAACTCGCCCCATCTTCAACATTCTCGGGAAACATTCGCGCGTGTTCTATGTATATCTTCGTAACAGGGCGCCTTCCTCGTGTAAGCTCTCGGTCGATTTCGGATGGGAATATGGATATGTCGGTGAACTCCCCCCTGCACGTGTATCCACCAGGAGAGAAGTTACGCTGTCCATGGCAGCCTGTTACATAGTGAATTTGAGCGAGGCATCCCAATCCAGCCTGTGGCGGACGAATTCGGAAGAAAGTGAAAACACGGGGTCTTGGGCACTTTCGGAACTGATCCGCTCACGTGTTCGATTCGCACTCCGACTATCGGTTGAGTCGCGAGTGATCGACTCTGAGTCAAAGAGACGGGGTCTCTGAGACCGATGGATTGAGCTACCGACGAGCTCGGTTGAATGACTGTTAGGTTAACTTGTCGGTTTTCTTTTCGGCCTGCCGTGGGCTTGTGTACCGTAGTTTCACTCTAGAACAACAACTAACTGCACACAGGTGTGTGTGTCGCGACGTGCTGTCTCGCGTGCATCGGGAGATGCCGCCTGACGGCCCGTCGGCAGTGACGTCACTCGAGTGGAGTGACGACTTTTCTTGGAGTATGCGAATCGAACCCGGAGTCGGAGATTCCGTATATTTATTGCCCGTCGGTCGCCCTACTCGGGCTCCCGTCGGGTGATCGACTGGATGATGAAGAAGAATAAAATAAACATTTCGAACTTGTTTCTAACTAGCCACCCCGTCTCTCTCTTCGCTCTCTTGTTAGTGTGTGTTACTTGTGGTGATTGGATAGTGGAAGTAAGCTCTAGGCACAACGGGGAGCCCCCGTTTGTCACACTCCCCCCGAATTCCGGGAGGCGGAATTACGTCATTGCAGAGACACTTTGGAGTTCTTTGATTTAGTTTCTGCGCCTGACGCTTTGCGCTTCGGCGCTCTCGGCGCTCTCGAGACGGTTTCTTTCCCGATCTCCTTTCCGGCTCCGCCCAGTGGGGTGGATTGGAAGCTGCGCTCCGATTTGGAACATCACTTTGTGCTCTACTCCGTGAGACTGTGCGTTCCGTTTAGTCCGTTCTTCCTGATTGTGATCATCTTTCGCATTTCGCAGCTTTTAAGGTGAGTCTTCTGACCTCTTTCGTTTACGTTGCTTTTAACTCTGTTTCGTTGGGTGTTTCTCCAGCCTGACTGTCTTTTTCTTCCTCTTTGTAGATGGAGGTTCGGCGAAGACGAGGTTGCGTTTTCGACAATTCCCCCAGTGGAATCCTCTACAACCGCGTGCTCCGGGAGGAGCCGCGGTTGCGGGAGTATCCGAACTGCGATGTTGTTCGCATCATCAGGCTTATGTGGGGGAGTCTTTACGAGTATGAAAGGCTCCCCTACCGCGAGTTTTCTAAGGGCATGAGAGGAAAGCGGGGGCATGAGGTGCCGGAGCCTCAGGAGCTCGTCTGTCCCCGGCTTCTCCGGTATGAGGTGCCATCTCGGGGCGAGCGTGAAATCTTCATACTCGTTCTTGAGATGGAGTCGGCGTATGATCCACGTCGAGTGACTATTGACCGGCAGTTTGGTCAGCGACGTCTTCGCTACGAACATCCGGCCTTCATGGGCGAGGCGTTCAGCATTCTACGACTTCGAATGCGGGACGCTCGCTGTGAACGCGGGGGAACGGAGGAGGAATTGTTGCATCACCGGGCCTTAGAGGCCGAAAGCCGGCGTATCTACAATGGTATCGCTCGGCGTCACTTTTACGCCCGGCCTGACCAGGCCGCCATCGACCTGTATCCAGAGATAGGCGTTGTGACGGCTCTGGAACAGGTCGTTCTTTCTCGCAACGCCTTGCGCCTCGATGATGAGGCTGAAGACGAAGCCTGCGCGGAGGTTGCCGGCGCCGAAGCCGCCGACGAACCCGAGGACGCTGACGTTGTTATCGGTGAGGCCGATGAGGATGACGAGCTCGACGAGGACGACGAAGAGTCCTCCGAATACATCGATGAAAACGAAGATGAAGAGCTTGACCAGGATGACGAGGAGTCCTCCGAAGACGCCGACGAAGATGGAGAAGAAGAGCCCGACCAGGACGACGAAGAGTCCTCTGAAGACGCCGATGACAATGAAGACGACGAGCCCGACCATGGTAACGAAGAGTCTATTGGTGAGACTGATGACACCTCCATCGATGTAGTCGAAGAAGAGGACGACGAAGAAACGGATGTGAGCGGTCAGGCCGACAGCGACGCGGAGGACCGCGCAGTCTCCGGAGGAACCCCTCCTCCTGCCGGTGACGCCCAGTTGAAGGCGGACTGTAAAGTTATTTTCGTCGAAAGTACTATTGACCCGGTCTGCGGACCGGGTCTCCTGTTTTTGATTTATCCCGATTACCGTGATTGATTTCTAAATGTGTTGAATAAATCCGTGGTTTCTACATCTGGACTCTGCGTTTGTTACTCGATAAGTAGGTTGGAGTAGGGTGGCTGGGTTAGTTCATTGGGTGCTTTCGATTGGGTATAGCTTCTTTATCGGCCGGTTTAGGATCTGACCGGTAGCCGTTCTGATGGTGCAGGATCTGGCGCTGGCGGGTTCCACATTTTCAGGGAAGGCTATCACTTTGCACAGCGGCCAGACCGCTCTGCTTGATGCCGGGTCTTCGAGGAGGCAGATATCTCCCAGTTTCAGGGGCCTAACCCGTGCTTTAGGTTGCTTGTGAGCAGTTTTCAGATACTGCAGATACTCTCCCCGATATCTTTTCCAGAATGCATTTAGCAGTCGCTGTTGGTACTTGTATCGCCTGGAGAAGATGATCAAGGATTCGTGGGTTTTCTTTGCCGGCTTTGACGCGTGTTGAGGAAAGAACGTTTCCCCTTGGAATCCGTACAGTAGATCTATAGGACTTAGTGCTTTCGGCTCATCGGCATCGGTTGTCACCGTTGTGATGGGTCGCCGGTTGATTGCCAGCTCGATTCCACTAAGGATTATTTCCAGGTCTCGGAAATGTGGGATGGACGTTCCCAGGATCTTCCTAAGTGGGCGCTTGACGCACTGTATCTCTCGTTCAAACCATCCTCCGAACCAGCTCGCTGTTGGCGTGTTGAAATTCCACTTGATGAAATTTTCGGCCAGCATTCTCTTGATATCTCCGTCCTGAACGTGTTCGTAAATCGCTTTTAATTCTTTCGACGCTCTTTGAAAGGATAAGCCGTTGTCCGAGACGATGACTTTGACGAACGGAAATCTGTTAATGAATTTCTGGAGAGCCCCTAAGACTTCGACCGTCGACAGATCCGTAGTTAGCTCAACATGGACTAGCCGCGTGATGGCGCATGTAAAGAGTAGGATGTAACCCTTGGAGATTTCCCCCGAGTCTTTTTTGTAACGGATCGGGCCGGCGAAGTCGCACCCAGTGTGCGTGAACGGAGGGGCTTCTTCGATTCGAAAGCTCGGCAAGGTTGCAATCGGTAGCGAGCCTGACTCGCTGTGGAATATCTTGCAGATCGCGCACGACTTAATCGTTTGTCTTGCCAGCTTCCTCGCGTGAATCACCAGAAATTCTTTCCTGAGTTCGTGTAGAATAGCTGCGATGCCGCCTGTGTGGAGACAGTCGCGTTCATGGACATTGCGGATAATCAGCTTTGTTAGGTTGCTTTCCGCGGGAAGTATGATTGGACACTTCTGCCCGTCTGACAGATTCTTCGACCGGACTAACCGGGATTTGCATCTTATCATACCCTCCGAGTCCACGAATGGGTTGTATTGGAGAATCGTGCTGGACGTTTTCAGATTCTTACAGTTCGACTTCATCTCATCTTTGAAGTGTGCGAGCTGCAGCGCTTTGATGAGATCGTTTCGAGCCTGACTCATTTCGTCGGCGTCGATTACGATCGCATTCCTGTCTGTTGCAGATTTCGGAGACGCGCGCTGTCCTGTTATTAATCTCTCTTTTGCCTTTCTGGCTTTGGCCCTTAGCCGATTCATGAACGCCTGATATCTGATTGTCTTTTGCCAAGACGAGAAAGTATTGGCAAACTCGACCGGTTCCGCTGGAATGCTTTTTTCCGATCCTGCCATGAAGCAGTTGGCGATCAACGGCTTTTTCTCGGCTTCTACTTGTGCGTTCGATGTGCCGGGTAGACATTCGAGACCGGGGGTGGATGGAATTACTTCGTTGTTTTTCATCCAAGCCGGTCCGTTGAGCCAGAGTTCGGATTGCCTCGGGTCGGAGATATCCGACGCCGTTCGTGTCACGAGGTCTGCTGGATTCTCTTCCGATTTTACGTATTTGAATTTCGCCTCGCCTATGAGGTTGTGGATACGGCGGATTCGATTAGCCACGTATGCTTTCCATTTTTCGGGTTTCGAGTTAACCCAGCCTAAGACGCTCGCATTGTCGCAATAAAGATGCCAAGAATCGATCTTGACGCCTAACGTCTTTTTTAGGAGCTCTAGGAGTTTCGCGCCGATGAGGCTTCCTAACAGTTCGAGTCTATGTACTGTCATCGGCCTAACCGGAGCTACTCTTGCCTTGGCCATGAGGAAATGTATTTTCGGTTCTGAGCCGAGTCTGAATTCCCTGAGATAGCACACTGCTCCGTAAGCTTGTAGGCTGGCGTCGGTAAAGATGAAAATCTGATTCTTTGTTTCTTTTCGATCTGTTGTGACTATGAGCCGCGGAACTGAAAATGTTTTTGTTTTTTCGAGAAGCGACAGTGTTTCGTTGTACTTTTCGATGTGAACCTGATTCAGCTCTCCGTCCCACGAATATTTTGCTTTCCACAGCTCTTGAAGCAAGATTCTTGCATTGATCGTTGACGGCGCGAGGATATTTAGTGGGTCGAATACTCTTGCTGTACCGCATAAGAGTTTCCTCTTGGAAGGTGATCCCGTCTTGAGAGCTTGGATTGCCTTCGCTGTCGGTGCCGAGAGTTCGTCGGAAACTTGATTCCACGACACTCCGAGGAACTTCCCGTTGACTTGGTTCACCGAGATCTCTGGATCAGGGACTGGAGATATTTTTTTGATGAAGGCTCCTAAAGCCTCACTGTTCGACGACCATTTCTTCAGTGGGAAGTGTCCATCCTGGAAGATGTCGAAGAGAAGTTTGATTTTTTGCTGAGCTTCTTCTAATGTGTTTGCTCCCGTGCTTATGTCGTCGATGTAGAAGTGATCCTCCACTCCCTGGATAAACTCTCGGTGTTCGGGATACTTCCGTTTTGCTCCTTCCAGATGAAGCTTCAGCCCTTGGCAGTGTAGGCTTGGACTACAGATGAGGCCGAAGTCCAGTCTGGTTCCCCAGAATTCTTTCACCTTGGCTTTCGGATCTTCTGAGATTCCCAACGGCCAGAAGAAGCGGAGGAACGTGCGGTCTTCCTCCGCGATTTTGAACTGGAGGAACGCCTTCTGGACATCTGCTGTTATGGTGAATTTGAATTCTCGGAAATTCATGAGCACTTTGATGATATTTGGAAGAAGATTTGGTCCTTGATGAAGGACGTCGTTGAGGCTCGCCTTATTCATAGTTCTGCTTGACGCATCTTTGACGATTCTTGTTTTGATTTTCAGCGGGGAGTTAGGGTCCGGCTTGAATACTGTTTGCAGTGGTAGATAGTGGACCAGCTGGTTTGGTTTTCGCGGCTGCGCTTCTTCTGCAAACCCGGCATTAATGCATGCCTGCATTTCCAAGTCGGTAGCCCTGAGCTTGATTGGATCTTTTGCTAGCTTGTCAAGTGTAGTGACATCAGATACGGATCACAATCAAGAGTGTACTCTCTCTCTCTGTAATAAACGTACACCCAGTCATGTCATGACCCGCCGGCCACGCAGTCCTCCTTCCTAGATACCTAGGATAGTACATGGTGTCAGAGTGAGCGAAACCCCAAAATGACGTTAGGAGGTGCGGCGAATCCGCCGGTGATCCCGCCAGCGGCCGGAGCGAGCCAGAATACCCCGGTGAACCTCATCCTAGCGCGGCAGCCGGCTCCCTTCGACCCGGATGCTGAGCATCGCTACGAGGCCTGGCTCGCCTTCAAGAGAGATTGGAAAATATACGCGGCGTTGAGCAAAATCAACAGTGAAAGTTCGGAGTTCCAGAAGTACGCATTCTTGGACGCACTTGGAAAGCGTGCCAGAGAATGGGCCCGCGCGGCCGGCGCCGACGAAGAGAAAGACTCGCTGAAGCAATACGAGGAGAAATTGGAAAAGCACGTCGGCAAGGCATCAGTCGAAATAATCTGTGACTACAGGTTCTGGAACCGTGAGAAAGACCAGCAGCCGGAGGAGCCATTCGACGCCTTCCTTGAGCGCGTACGCAAGGCAGCACAGGACTGCAAGTTCGGCACGCTGACCGACAGACTGATCCGATCGCGGATCGTGATTGGAGTGCGCGACCCGGCGTTGCAGAGAAAGTTGCTATCCGACACACAGGAGCTGGAGCTGGATAAGATCATTGATCGGTGCCGATCATTCGAGCTGGGCGCCAAGTCGGCAAGTTTGATCCGGTCGGGTAGCTCCGGACAGGAGAGTAGCACCATCGGCGCTTATGGCGCGGGCGCTAGTGACAGGTCGAAACAAGTGAGAAACAGAGCGCGGAATGACAACAGGTGGAAGCAAAGTTGTCCAACATGCGGAAGAGGACACACGGGAACGCCATGCCCAGCCGTCGGACAGGTTTGTTCAGGCTGTCAAGGGTATGACCACTTCAGACGTGTCTGTCCCGTGCGAAACCGCCAGTCGAAGGACGAAACATCGAGAACCGGCCCGAGAGAGCGAAACAATGTGGAACACAATCGGACGATCCGAGGTCGAAGTCAACACAATGCCACGCAACAAAATCGCAGGGTGTGGATGCTTCAAGAAGATGACCAGAGCCAATCGGAATCCGACTTTGAGGTCAGTGCCATCAAAACAGTGGCCGGGATCGGCAAGAAGAGCGCGGAAAGATGGGATGCGAACGTTGCATTTGGAGAGCTCCTAGTGAAATGCAAGATCGACACCGGCGCTGAGGTCTCGTGCCTACCAATGGTGCTCGCCAAAGAACTCATGTCAGAGAACCCCGGCGTGCGGCTGCGGACGGTCGAGACCCGCTTGTGCAGCTATTTCGGCGACCGGTATCCGTGTCGGCATGCAGTGGAATTCCCGATCGAGTACCGTGGAGTACGACACATCGAGGAATTTTTTGTGGTGGACATGAAGGTGCATCCGACACTCTCAGGCGACGCCGCAGAGGCTTTGAAGATCATCGCTCGGATCGCTTCGGTGCGGCAGAGAGCGAAGCGCAACGGCCCCGAGGCGGCGACGGAACCCCTGTTGGAGAGACACATGCGGAAGTACCCCGGAGCGTTCACAGGTGAAGGCAAGGTAAGGGATCATCTCTGCCAAATAGTTCTAAAGCCAGACTATGTTCCCGTGGCCAACACCTGCCGCCCGATTCCGGTGGCATTCCAACAGGCTGCCAAAGACGAATTGAAACGCATGTTGGAGCGAGGCATCATCAGAGAAGTCCGTGAGCCGACAGAGTTCGTCAGCAACATCGTTCTGGTCAAGAAGGACAACGGAAAAGTCAGGCTCTGCCTCGATCCTACGCATCTAAACAGAGCAATTGAGCGAAGTCATCACCCAATGAAAAGATTCGAGCAGATCTCAACACAGATGAGTGGAGCGAAGTATTTCAGCACGCTTGACGCAAAGGAAGGCTTCTGGCAAATTGCGCTGGACAAGCGGAGCTCAATGCTGTGTACCTTCATAACTCAATGGGGTCGTTTCAGATTCCTAAGGATGCCGTACGGAATATCGTGTGCCTCAGACGAATTCCAGAGACTCACGGATGAGATCTTCAAGGACATGCCTGGCGTCGCTGCTGTGGTCGATGATATCATCGTCTGGGCGGATACTGAAGAAGAGCACCGCAGGAGACTCGAGGGAGTGATCCGGCGCTGCGCGGACGTCGGCCTGGTGCTAAATACGACGAAGTGCAACCTAATGAAATCATCGGTGTCGTACCTCGGACACACAATCTCTTCCAAAGGCGTGTCGCTCGAGAAGACCAGGCTGGAGGACATCCAAGGAGTGAGGTCTCCAAAAACAGTTAAGGAGCTTCAAGCTTTCCTCGGGATGACGAATTTCGTTGCCAATTTCATACATCGGTACGCGGATCTAACATTGCCTCTTCGAGAACTGCTGAAGAAAAACACCGTGTTCATATGGGAGGAACGGCATCAGAGGGCTTTCGAGGCGCTGAAAAAGGCCCTAACATCAGCTCCAGTTCTGAAATTCTACGACCCAACAAAACCGTTAGTACTCTCAGTCGACTCATCATTGTACGGCGTCGGCGCGGTATTGTTGCAGGAAGGACACCCAATCGCCTACGCGAGTCGATCCCTAAATGAAACTCAAAAACGGTACGCGCAAATCGAGCGGGAGATGCTCGCAATAGTCTTCGGGTGTACGAAATTCCATTATTTCGTCTACGGGCAAGTCAAGATGATAGTAGAATCAGATCATCGTCCACTGCAAGACATAATGCAAAAGCCACTCCATCAAATACCTCTTCGTCTGCAGAAAATGCGAATGGCACTTCAGAGATACGACATCAACGTGACATACAAGAAGGGGTGCGAGCTAGTTTTCGCAGATTTTCTGTCAAGGAACCCGTCGGACAAAATCATCGACTGTGAGCCTACCATTGGTTTGGTTCGGAAGGCCCCGGTCGAGGATCACCGCCTGTCGGAGTACCAAGCGTTGACAGATGAGGATCCCGAGCTAAAAACACTCGCTGAACTCTGGCGAAAAGGATGGCCGGAAAACAGGAACGACGTTCCGGAGAGCGCTCGAGCCTTCTGGCCATTCAAGGACGAGCTCCATGTGGAAAATGGACTGCTCATGAGAGGGAACAGACTTGTCGTCGCGAGGCGAAAGCGACGAGAAGTCCTGAAACAGCTCCATGCGGCGCACTCTGGAGTCACGAAGATGAAGCTCAGGGCTAGGGCGGCCTTGTACTGGCCCGCCATCACGGCGGACATTGAGGATTTCGTAGCCAGATGCAGCGATTGTCAGCAGCATCGGGAAGCGAACCCTAAGCAGCCCATGCAGATCAGTGAGATTCCGGATTTGCCATGGCAGATCGTGTACACGGATCTTCTCGAGTGGGCTGGGCGCACGTTTATCGTCGTAGTGGACGCCTACAGTTTCTACTGGGAGGTAAGACCCTTGAGATCTCAGTCAACATCCGATGCACTAAAGGCGCTCTTCGAGATTTTCCAGAACTTCGGTCTCCCAGCCTGTGTCAAGTCAGACAATGGTCCCTGTTTCCGAAGCTTCGATTTCAACGCAACGCTCAAGCGCCATGGCATTCTCCATACCACGAGCAGCCCGTATCATCCGAAAGGAAACTCATTGGCGGAAAGAGCGGTAAAGGAGGCCAAAAAGATACTGAGACGTTTCGAGTACGGCTCCATCGCATTTTCCAATGCGGTCCTGGCGTGGCGAAATACACCGAGATCTGAGATGCTGGGCTCGCCGGCTCAGCGCCTCATGGGCCGCCAGTGCCGTACTGAACTGCCGATCACGAGACAGCTGTTGGAACCTCGCACCATACCGCCGGAGGCAGTCAAGAAGGCACTCGGAACAGAGCGGCAAACTCAAAAGATGTATTACGACAGGGCTGCACGCGAATTGCCACCACTTTCTCAAGGGAGCACTGTGCGTCTCTTCGATCCCCGTGAACAGTTGTGGAAAAGAGGGAAGATAATCGGAATATCAGCACAGCCACGCTCGTATATTGTGCGAGAGCAAGAAACCGGGACAGAGACAAGAAGAAACCGCCAGGCGATCAACAGAGTGCCAACGTCAGATTCATTGAATTCATCAGGTGATGAATTCTCATCCGCGCCCGGCAGTCCCGCTGCCGAAGAGAGCGTGGAAACATCCGCGGTCCCAGTTCAGACTAGCAGGGTGATCCGAACGTCCGAAAGGTTGAAGGGGAAACATGTTCAAGTCCATTTCTAATATAAGTTTTCATATTGTGCAAATAATCTTAACAGGAGGATGTAGTGACATCAGATACGGATCACAATCAAGAGTGTACTCTCTCTCTCTGTAATAAACGTACACCAAGTCATGTCATGACCCGCCGGCCACGCAGTCCTCCTTCCTAGATACCTAGGATAGTACATCAAGCAGTGATCGAAGCCTCGAAAGTGACAACTTCTCATTGTCGCCTAGCGTTCTGACGTTATCCTTGAACGGGAGATGTATCTTGTATTCTCCGGTCGGTTCTCTCGTGGTAGTAGCCTTGAAGTTTTCTGCAAGCGCCTTGTTCAGTTCATCTTCCTCCTGGTTCGTTTCGACATCGTCCTCGAAGCCTGCTTCGCTCGATTGCCACAGCCATTTGATGTCCTCTAAGGTTCTGGCTTTTTTGCTGGCTCGCGAATCGTCCGTGAGGATCTCGATGCTGGGATTCTCGGACTGCTGGACCTCATCCAGGTTGCTCGAAATTGGTGATGCTGTTTGGACAGTCTCGAATCCGCAGAACCCCGAGATTGCGCACGGACTCTCTGAAAGTTTTGGAGTTCCGCCGCAAATCCAGCCGAATATCGAATCGAAAGCGAAGATGCTTCCAATTGACTGGGGTTTCTCGAATTCGATTTCAGCCATTATCTCGGATCCCAGGAGAATGTCTACCCATTCCAGACCTTTGCCGTCGACACTGTCCGCCATCGGGCCTAACCCGAGCTCTTCTCTCATAATTGGGAACTTGGCTCTCGTGAGGCATTTTAGTTCGATGGCTTTGACGTGGAGTAGTTTGCCTGGCTTTCTTCTGCTGTGGAGTGTGATATTGTGCACACCGCAGTTGAAGACGTTGGTGACTCGGCCTCCGGCGGTAGATATTGCCATGTCGACGTGACTGTCTGGAATGGAACCGAGTCTCTTGATCATGGAATGGGTGATATGAGAGGACTGGGACCCTGGGTCTAGCAGAATTCGGCAGAGGATTTTTCTATCTCCTACGCTTGCGTGGACGTGAGCCGTCCATAGGTAGGCGTGACTTTCGCGGAAATCGTTTTCGATGTTCATCATAGAGACAGTTTGTCTCTGGTCGCTGATGTCGACTGGCGCCTTGCTGCAGATAATGGAGTAATGTTTCCCTTTGCAGAAGCGGCATGGATGTTTGAAGGCTTGCTTGCAGCTCTTAGCTTCATGGTTCAGCCTCAGACACCTGAGACAGGCGTTGCTGGCGATGCACCTCTCTTTGCGTTCTTGCGCTGTGAGTTGTGCTGTGCATCTGAAGGATGGATGGTCTGCCT
The DNA here is from genome assembly GCA_031001835.1 of Lepidoglyphus destructor. NCBI lineage: Eukaryota > Metazoa > Arthropoda > Arachnida > Sarcoptiformes > Glycyphagidae > Lepidoglyphus > Lepidoglyphus destructor. The sequence goes on from JARNKU010000133.1 coordinate 11,913, forward strand.
CACAGAACACGCATTTGTATTTTCTGGGGGTTCCTTGGGCACCCGCCTGTTCGGCGCCGTCCTTCGATCCGACGATATGTGGAAGCTGTTCGTCGTGTTTTTGAACGAATTCTTTGCGTTGAAGTTACCTTTCCCCGGTTGCTTGCCTGAGTCGTCTCGGCTGCCGCTGGGTTGACTTTGGTTTCTTCGAGAACCGAATGATGATTTCGGCCCTGAGCCTCTGTCTGCTATGAGCGTTTCGATGATGCTGCATTCAGATTCTAGAAATGACATTAGCGCTTCGAGCTTACTTGTGGACGTGTTTTCGTATTTATCCCTGTACGTTTCTAGAAATTTTACCCTCGTGTTCCACCCCAGTTTTTCTACTAGTTTGTTGGCGTATGCGGGTGTGAGTGTCGTGTACGTGTCTCCTAGAGAAATGAGAGCTAGAATGTGTTGAGAGACAGAATTGACGAAACGGGGTAACTTATCGTTGCGGATTTCACCTCCAGACGACAGGATCTGGTCCATGGCTCGCAGGTGGCTGTCCTTAGCTAGACTTTCTCGTCCAAACTGCTTCTCCAGCAGCTGCTTCATCGGAATGTAGTTTTCGGCTCTCAGGTTCAGGTGTTTGACGCTGTGGTATGCCCTGCCTGACAGGGACTCATGAAGCAGAATGATCTTTTGAAGCTCGGGAATCTGGCGGTCGTGTACGAATGTGTTGAAAGTGTCCATAAATTTTCGGAACTCTTTCACATCGCCGCTGAACTTCGGAAGCTTGAAATTCTTGGAGAGCTTCGGGAGGAAATTCTCCGGGTTTTCGGGTATTGCATTTGGGCTCCAACCTGGTTGGGCCTGACCCTGTCGGCTTTGACTCATGGAGTCGCTGGGCAAGCTTGGGGGTGATTCAGCTGCTGAATTATCTGTTCTCACCGCTTGGCTTACGTCCGTTGAGTTTTTCGTGACGGACAGCAGTGGTTCATGAGGATTTGACAGCCGAATCTCTGGAGCTGAGGTTGTTGAGGTGAGCTGCACCGGCTGCGGTGACACCGACTGCGGCGGCACCGGTTGCGGCGGCACCAGCTGCGGTGGCACCGGCTGTGGAGTTGACGACTGCCACTCTTGGTGGCTAGACGTTTGCAGGTCTAGAGGTGTGTGCGGGGAGCTCAGCGGTTCTCGGGGTCGTTGGCTCGCCCGCGACCCGAAGGTGGATTCTGAAATTGTTGATACCCTGTTGTTGACGATGAACGCTTTCAGCTCGCCGAGGTAGCTTACGCAGTTGGCTATTTCCTCTTCGATGGCGATGAACTCATTCGCCGGTGCCTCGATTCCCAAATGTGGCGCAAGGTCGACCATTTCGTCCATGAGCTTATCCCATTGGGGAGCCACTTTGTTGAGAAGATCTCGAAGGTACTCGGCGGTTCGGATAGCATCTCTTGCTTCCATGTTGTCGTTGTAGAATGAATTGACTTTCGCTGTGTGAGTTTTCACTCTCGCTCTGAGGAATTTGAATTTACTCTCCATACTTTTCCACCTTGTGGCTGGGTCGACGGCGCTGTTGTCGTCTGATTGGTTCAGGGTGCTGGAATGTCGCGCACCTGATGCGTTTTGGTTGAGAGTCTCTCCCTCCTGTTCCGTTGGTGGGGGAGTCGACGGCATTGGAGGTGGTATGTCTCGAGATGCTGGTGGTCTCGTGTCGACCTCGGACGTGGACGCTTGTGTCCCCTGAGGATTCGGCACTCTTGTCGACTCGGCGTCATCATCCGTCTGGATGCAGGTGACCTCGTCTTCTATGACGATGTAGTCTCTTGGAGCGGCCGTAGTCGGGTCGTAGATTTGTTGGTTGAGGAGGTCGCTAACCTCCGGATTGGTTTGTTCTCCTGAATCGGAGGAGCCGTCTGGGGCTGACATTATGCTGACTGTGTTGTTGGTCACCTAATGACTAATCGTACCGGGTGCTTCGTTGGCTTGAGTACCACAGCGTCTGGGAGTGATCAATTCCCGTTGACGTTATCGTAGATCCTCGATGCGCCGACGTAGGTCGGCGGAGAGCACTTTTTCACACACGGTTCGAGTTCGGACTAGGAGTTCACAACACTGCACTTGGTCGATGGTGGGTGGCACGTCGGGGACGTTAGGCTTAACCGCACTGACCGGATGAATGAAGAGTTGAAGTGGACGCACTTCACACTTGCACTGCCGAACGGGTGTTCGGGCTTGAGTTCTTGGATTACTTCTGACACCAAAATGTGGCGGACGAATTCGGAAGAAAGTGAAAACACGGGGTCTTGGGCACTTTCGGAACTGATCCGCTCACGTGTTCGATTCGCACTCCGACTATCGGTTGAGTCGCGAGTGATCGACTCTGAGTCAAAGAGACGGGGTCTCTGAGACCGATGGATTGAGCTACCGACGAGCTCGGTTGAATGACTGTTAGGTTAACTTGTCGGTTTTCTTTTCGGCCTGCCGTGGGCTTGTGTACCGTAGTTTCACTCTAGAACAACAACTAACTGCACACAGGTGTGTGTGTCGCGACGTGCTGTCTCGCGTGCATCGGGAGATGCCGCCTGACGGCCCGTCGGCAGTGACGTCACTCGAGTGGAGTGACGACTTTTCTTGGAGTATGCGAATCGAACCCGGAGTCGGAGATTCCGTATATTTATTGCCCGTCGGTCGCCCTACTCGGGCTCCCGTCGGGTGATCGACTGGATGATGAAGAAGAATAAAATAAACATTTCGAACTTGTTTCTAACTAGCCACCCCGTCTCTCTCTTCGCTCTCTTGTTAGTGTGTGTTACTTGTGGTGATTGGATAGTGGAAGTAAGCTCTAGGCACAACGGGGAGCCCCCGTTTGTCACACAGCCGTTAGAAACTCGTGCCGGAGCGCCGGAGGATTACACCAGTAGTCGGACGACAGACGATCTGACATATCTAGAACAATGAGTGGTAATTGAGGCTACCGCGTGATTGTGGACTCTCCTTCCCAGAGTAATACAAAGTCAAGAAAAATACCCGATGTGTGAATTCATTCATTGATTGTATTAGAGGGAGAGAAATCATTCAAGATTTTCTTTCTTCCAATGAGCTATAGAGGGAAGCCGCTCGTAGACGCGTACCCGTTGTGCGAGATACTTATGGATGGTATGCGCAGGTTGGAGGTTGGTGGGCGAAGATGGCGGTGGCGATAAAGCTATATGAGTCACTGTTTGCCGGTTCAGAAGCGGCCGTATCCTCATTCTTTCCTCTTCAGCTCCTTGCGCGTTGGGCCGCCTGAGGGCCTCGATTAACTTTACGTGGAGCTCTCTCCACTGTCGAGTTCGCCCCATACTTCGCTGATCACACGTTGATTCACCCTTATCGTCGGTTCGGGCAACAACCACGTGAACGGATGAACTCAGAGGGGCGTCTTCCCGCGCCAGGAGGAGCTAAGATATTCGGTGAGTCGCCGGGAACATTGTTTCGGAAAATGCAAAAAAAGGCGCACTCTTTAGAAGTTTCGGAAAGTTTGTGCACTGGAAACAAGCACGACGCGCATTCGTTACATCGATCTCTTGAGAGAAGTTGTCCTCATTAGCATCCCAATCTCAACGGGTTATGGGCCGAGGACGCAGCAAGTGACATTGGCGGTTTGAAAGAGGTTCGTTCGTAATTGAAGCAGGTACCATCGCGTCACGGAGGATTCCGTTTTGGGAAGATGGTGGCAGCGACAGAGCTGAAGTCGAAGCTTGAGAAGCTCAGAGGACTAGAAGATTGGCCGCAATGAAAGTTGCAAATGAATTTGTTGCTGTGCGCTCATAGTTTGGAAACGCTGATCGATGGTTCAAGAAGGTGCCCGACGACTTTTTTTTTGTTTTATTTTGAAGCCTCCGAAGAGACTTCGAGGAAGGTGAAATGCATTTACGCACCACCCTGGTAAGGTCAATGGCAGATCCCCCCCTCGAGTCGGTGTTAAGTATTCCATTGACTCTGTGACTACGGCGCGGTCAATGACGCCAGTATCGTGGCGCCATCAGTGTTTTCCCATTTGGAGCATCTCTGAGTGGGAACCCTTTCTTACTGTCCTTGTAACGTACTATATAAGCTTCATTTTGCTGTTTAATAAACACAGTTCGTAACATTCAAACTGTCGTCCTGTGTCTCCCGCTAGATAAACCCTGTGCCTGAAGAAACTTACAGTTGACATCCAAATTGTGCATTTAACTTTGTGATTCCAAAAGTCTGAGACCTCGTCACAGACACGACCGATAGCTAGTACGGTGCTAAACCTAGCACTGCGTTATCAGCACGAGCGTTCTGAGTGATCTGTGAGGAAGTTTCAATCTAAACTGCCAACTGAAAATGCCCCTACAAGATCCTACAACAAGCATGTTCCACCCAGGCGAACAAGCTGATCCAGTGATCGTGGACAATGATCATGCGGCTAAAATGAAGTACTCAAGTCATGCGATTCTCCAGGAAGACGGTCGAAACTGGCTGTCGTGGAAGTGCCAAGTCCCTGCGTTCTTACAAGCTCAAAAGTTCGCATGGCCATGTGTCCAAGGTGAGCTGACTCCAGATGAGACGGATCCTCAGAGGATAAAGGAGTATGAGATAGGAAATCGTAATGCGCGCACGGTTTTCTTCAATATTGTTCATCCCAATCTGATGTTGTCACTCTTCTTCTTGGACTCCGCGATTGTCACCGCAATCGATATCTGGGCCCGTATCAACGAAAGGTTCCACAACGAGAGCGGGCTATATCGTGAGCAAGCTATTTCCACCTGGCTTGCATTCAGCTTTAAACCCTCAAGAACGATCGAAGAAAACATTCAGGTCTACAAAAGAGTGGTATTCAACTTGATTGAAAGCAAAGCTGACATTCCATCAAACGCACTATGTTCCCGACTCATGACATGCCTACCGAGAGATTGGTCACCATTCAAACAGTCTTGGAGCACGAAGGAAGAAGCAGACAAGACTATAACCAATCTGATCGAACTCATTAGAAGTGAGGAAGCCAGAAGAAAGACCGAAAACGGCGTAGATGACATAACGGCTATGGTAGCCAGAACTAATTTCAACGGGAGGAGACGCGGACCACGCCGTCAACACTGGAAATCTAAAGAAACTACCAATCGCAGCCAGACGTTCACCAGAACCCGTGACATCGTCTGTTGGAACTGTGGAAAGCAAGGACACACCGCTACTGACTGTAGAGCGGGTTCGTCCAATGCAAGACCATCTCAGAAGAACAATAGGAACCGAAAAGGAAAGGCAAAAGTTAATGTGAGTCAAGCATTTCTCACTATTCTAACCCGTCAAAAGCAGGGAAGGACGGATGAGCGGCAATTGAGTACAGCCATAGCCGATTCCGGGAGTTCCCATCATGTAGTGAACGACCGAAGATTCTTTATCAACCTAGAGACCGGAATTGACTCTCGAGAAGTCATGTTGGGCAATTCATCCGTGCTCAAGGCACAAGGTTCGGGTACTGCCAGACTGACTGTCATTCAAGGAAACTCGGTGATAGGAATTGAGCTCGAAGATGCCTTATACGTTCCTCGTATGTCGACAAACTTGATATCACTCTCGAAAATGGCTGATCAAGGCTTTTCGATTAGAGTAAAACAAGACAGGATATCCATGAAAAAGGGTCAAGCCACAGTGCATGCCAACCGTGAAGGTGGCCTTTACGTTCTCGAAACAGAAGTACCCCCTCGAAGTCTACAGGCGAAAGACATCAGCATAAGCCTCTACGAAGCACATAGGGCTTTGGGACACATCAACAAGAAGAAAGTCAAGAAACTCTTGTGCTATCGAGGGATACCATATCTGGATGATATGACTAAGTGTACCGCATGTGAACTTGGAAAACAGCATCGACAACCAAGTCGTCCAAAACCAGAATCAGCACGTTCATCATCTCCAGGGTTCATACACGCTGATACGTGCGAAGCAACTGAAATCAGCCTTGGAGGACACAAAGGATTTCTTTGCTTAACAGACGACTTCACTAGGTACAGAACCGTATATTTTCTAAAATCAAAAGATGAAGTTCCAAGGTTCATCAGACACTACCTTGCTTGGTTCAGGAATAGATTTGGAAAGGACGTTAACAAGTTCTTGAGTGACAACGGAAGTGAATTCCGTAACTCAGAAGTTATCGAAATGCTTGCTAATATCGGTTGCAAGTTTATAACTAGCAACGCATACGATCCTTCCCAAAACGGAGTAGCTGAAAGATCAAACCGCAGTCTCATCGATCTTGCGAGAACAATGTTAATAGATTCGGGCATGAGAAAAACCTTGTGGGCGGAGGCGGTTAATTTTGCTTGTCAAATTCTCAATGCAACAACAATCAACAAGCAGACTGGCATGTCAGCCTACGAGATTGTCTTCCAAAACGGCCGTACTTCGCAAAGTTCTACCCTTTCGGTACAGAATGTGTTTGTCTCGACCAATCTCCCGGACGACGCAAGTTCGACCCAAAAGGAGTGGAAGCAATCTTCGTGGGTTTCCCAGACGAAACGTTTGGTTGGAGAGTGTTATGTAAGGGTACTCGAAAAGTCGTGTCCACGAAAAATGTGACCTTCCTCAAGCCAAGCCCATTTGCAACAAAAGCAACCGATGCTGCGAAGAATGCGCCAGCGAACAAACCCACGCAAAATGCAGAGTCTGGAGGAGACTCATCAGGCCAGTTGCAAAGCGATCAAACATTGGATACATATATTCCAGAAGATTCCCAACTGGTCCAAGATCCCGAAAGTGAAAATGTTGACGATCCAGAAAATGCTAACGACGTCCGCAGTGCGGATATTTTTCAGACAGGAGGAGCAACCGACCAGTCAGATGACTTGCCATCAGAGACAGATACTGCGGTTAACGAACAGCCCACGCGTCTAGACAACGAACAACGCGGGGAGCCGGAGGAGGAGCCAAGATCTGCCGTCGAACCGTTGCCCACGAGTAGCAACTCTCAAGTCAGTAAAAAGAAACGACAGAGAAAAACGTATCAAGAGAATCCAGAAAGACAAGCGGCCCTTCGCAAGACATACGATTGGAGGAAGAGTTATGTTTCCCGAGTGAACATTTGCAACTCCGAAACAATCGTGGTCCCCAAAACATTCAAAGAAGCAATGGCTTCTGAACAGCGAACTTACTGGTTGGAGGCCATGAAAGACGAACTTGCAAGTATGGAATCTCTCAATGCATACACTCTTACTGAACTTCCGAATGGAAAGCGCTCGCTCGGTTCTCGCTGGGTTTATACCTTGAAGAAAGGCTCGGACAACAGAACCCCAACTAAGTTCAAAGCACGACTGGTTTTGAAAGGGTATCTACAAAAAGAACATACTGAATTTCATGAGATATATTCTCCGGTTTGCCGTCATGAGGTCATTCGATGTGTCTTGAACATCGCTCTGAGAGAAGATCTGATTCTTTACCAAGCAGACGTCAAAACTGCTTTCCTCAATGCAAAAATCGACTGCCAGTTGTTCATGGATCAACCAGAGGGTTTTGAGAAAGGAAAGAACCTGGTATGTCAACTGAATTCCGCAATCTATGGAACGCGCCAGGCTCCCAGATTGTGGAATCAGAAAATGAAGGAGATTCTCACAGGTCTTGGACTCTCACAGTCAACATCTGACCCGTGTGTTTTCCTCGGGAACGAGAAGGATCGTATCATTTTAGTTTTATACGTTGATGATTCAATTATTGCAGCCAAAACCGAAAAGGCGATCCTTGACTTCTTGAAGGAACTCGGTAAACAACTTCAAATCACGTTTCGTCCGTTGGACAACTTCTTAAGTCTTCGAATTGAACGAACAGCGACAACTTTGAGTATTCATCAAGAGCCATATGCGAACGAAATTCTCAAGCGATTCGATATGGAAAACTCAAGACCTATCGCCACACCGCTAGAACGCGACATTTTCGGAGAGGACACAACCGAGCCAAGTAACAAACCATACCGAGAGCTGATTGGAGCTCTTCAATATCTGGTAGTTTGCACACGACCAGACTTGGTGTTCGCGGTTAACTTCCTCTCCAGAAGCCTGGAAAAACCCACAAAGAAAATGTGGAGTCATGCGTTGCGCACACTGAGATACCTTCGTGCGACATCCAACTATGGAATCACGTATCGCAAAGATGGAGATCCCAAGTTCTACTACTACTCAGACTCGGATTTTGGCTCAGATCCGAAAACAAGGAGATCCGCATCGGGAACGATGGTTCTAGCGAATGGAGGAGCTCTCTTTTGGCAGAGTCAGCGCCAGAAGTCTGTATCGCTGTCAACGTTTGAGAGTGAACTACAAGCCCTCTCCCTGACAGCACAGACTACGTTGTTCTTGAGTAGATTGACCACTGAATTGGGATACCCTGGCACACCGACAATCTTGTGTGACAATCAGTCGGTTCTGTCAGTGTTGGTGAGCTCAAATCTGTACCACAAGCGTTCAAGGCATCTCTCAATCCGTGAGTTTTTCGTCCGTGAACTCGTCGAAGAGAGGAAGCTTGCAGTGTCCTACGTTTCTTCATCCGAAAACGCCGCGGACATCTGCACAAAACCTGCAGTGAAATTTGTCTTCTGCAAAATCAGATCACTGATTGGTGTTCTCCCAATTCCCAGGCAGCCAAACGTTGAAGCATGCGCGGAGAGTGCTGCTGCAACCTCCTCATCTCAATGAGTCTATTCGTCACGGGCACATGGTGCTTTTTCACGTACCATGATTGCCCGTCGATGTGCACACAACTCCAGCAGTGTTGCACGGTCAGAGAAATGATCACGAAGCAATTTGATTTTGAATGCTTCGAGAATCCAGCCGCGTGTGAATATCTTGCCTCTGTCACAACGGCGTGTATCCATCCGAATGGAATGGTACGAGGAGGAAAAGGAATTTGGAATGATTTTCAAAACCGGAATACGACAACACCAGCACCAATTACGACTACCCGGTCCCCCACTTCAACGACAACAAGTCACCCTACTGGCCAGCCCACTCAACCACCTACTCCGGAAAACCATCTCTCTTTTCCCAGTGTGATTCTACTCTCTGTAATAACGATCATACTTCTAATTCTTGTTGGCGTCAGAATCTCTCAATCTCAGAGAAGAAGAAGGTATCGATCAATCCCATCAAGTCCAAATATAGTCTATCAAAGAACGACAGAAGAAATTCAACTTTGAGTAACTTGAACCTCGCGGTCCAATCGAAAAACCTTTTAATGTATGTACACAATAAGAGTCTAAAACTTGAAAACAAAATTGTTACCCTGCCAAACCTAATAACACTTGTCCTTTCGGACATCTGACGTTAAAAATATTTTTGTCTCTCAGGCTGTCTAATTTTGGTGGTACCATGGGAGCAGCATCGATGGTCCGGGGCTTCGGACTCAACGTCCTGGGTAACCAGACACAGAGATCTGCATTTGAACAAATGACGCCTTCACTCAATCGGTTGCAGTTGAAACTGCTAAACCTGGTCACTCGACGAGCAGGGCCTAAGGTCACGAAACGCCCTGGATGATCTCTGTCTTCGTCTGGATCTTCGGGAGTCGGACTTGTAGTCCGAATCCGTTGAGACACTCCCGAAGGAGTCACGGGAACTCGAGCTGAGGCTTCTGTCGTGACAGTCGAAAATGTTGTCACCGGAACTGCCGTCGATGCTGGAGCTCTCGTCGTTCGACTGACTACAGCGGTCTTGACGGTCGTCTGCGGATGAATCGTGGTTACTTGAGCTGATGGAGACTTCGTCGTCACGCTTCTCGGTAACTTCACAGGGTTCGGGACTGCCGCGGGAGATGGAGGAGTCACAATCAGAGAGTAGAGGGGTTCCTCGGCAGTTGTCACCGTCGGAAAATCCATCGGCGAGCTCAGAGTCCGACGACGGGACACTCTGGGATTCAAAGGGATTCCAGCTGGCACTTGAGTAGCTTCTTGAGTCATCGGTGGCACTGTAGAGGTTGTCGGCTGTTGAAAATTGCCAGTCTTCCATGTGCGAGTCGTTGTTCTGAGGATCGTTTTGAATTCTGGAAGCGATTGAATCGGGATACTGGGCGTCGGCGAACCTGTCGGCTTCTCTGCGAATTTCTTGGAAGATATCAATCTCGGATTCCTCGATGATGGTAAAACGATGGGAGAAACGGTCCCGATCGACTCCATGCCAGAGGATCGTAACTCTTTCAGTTGATTCAGCTGGTTCTGAAACCAAGCCTTCAGGTTCTGCTCTTGGCGGTCGAGGTCGGAAATGGGAGCAGCTGACCGAGCTTGTATGCGCTGATTCAAGCCGACGGATGGTTTTTCGTCGACAATCGATGATGGAAAATCCGGACTTGAAAACTGGTGCTGAATGTTGTTGAACGCCGAATCTTGGGAAAGACCTGAGATACTTTGGACAATTACCACGCGAGCGGAAGACGGATCTCCTCCGCCCTCGTCCTTTGTGGTCGAAGTCTTCATCGCGTCCGATATTACCTTCTCCACCTCGGGCAACCGGTTCACGTTTCTTAGCGTCGGGGCCACGAGGGGCGTCGGATGAGTTGTGGACAATATCGGATCTGGTTGAGATTGACCTGAGCGGGATGATGGAGTATCCGTCGTAGTAGAAATGCTTGTCTTCATGCTCGTCATCGTCGTTGTCATCGTCGCCTCGGTTGTTTGATTGTTCCGGAGGTGTAACGGGTCTGGCAATGAACGTAGATCCTGGGACGGAATGAGAGCTGAAGTCAGAAAAACCGAATCAAATTGGTATGATTGAATTCAATCAGGGAACAGGAGATGATAATGGTAATACTCAACAATACAATTACTACCAGGCTACAGCTGGCAAAACTTACCGAATCCAATAGAGGTCGTCACCAAGAAGACGAGAAACAGAACGAAACCCATTGCTTCCCAGTGGGATCGAATTGAGAAACTTTGTTCTGGACATGTATCAACTCCACTCCAGGATTGATTCGATTCACTGTCTTGCGGATTGGATTCAGCTTCATTAACCGGCAAAACTGCCGAATCACTGGGAGGAACCACGTTGTCTGCAATCTCCACTTCAGTAACGTTGTCTTGCATGATTTCTTCGGTTCTCTCATCTTCAGAGGATTCCAGCTTCACGAGAACGTTGGATTCGTCCGGTGGATGACTGCTCCGTGGAGTTTTCACTTTGAGAGATTGATCAAAGGACATTGTTCAACGAGACCACTGGACTGCGTTTTTGAAACACGCACTCTGGAGGAGTGTGCAAGCACAAATGAAGTGCTGATGCGGGAACAATCCATCTCACCTCTGGAGAGAGGATTTCGATGAACATTCACACACGTCACACATCGCTTCAAGTGGCGCTGGCTACCCTCCAGTCCTTCGAGACGATCAATTTTTCACACGGATAATGTTCAGCTAATCAAGCTATTAATCAAGCCTCAAACAACGTCGAAGACCTGGAGCTTTAGGTTTATGTTTCGCAGGAAAGCTTCATGTTATTTCATATCTAATGCCTCAGAACGAGCTCAAACAACTCTCTGAAAGAAAGAGAGAGAGAGAGACGCATCGCGCGCTCGTCTCACGTCGTCTTGGAATAGGAGGAGAATGTTAAGTATTCCATTGACTCTGTGACTACGGCGCGGTCAATGACGCCAGTATCGTGGCGCCATCAGTGTTTTCCCATTTGGAGCATCTCTGAGTGGGAACCCTTTCTTACTGTCCTTGTAACGTACTATATAAGCTTCATTTTGCTGTTTAATAAACACAGTTCGTAACATTCAAACTGTCGTCCTGTGTCTCCCGCTAGATAAACCCTGTGCCTGAAGAAACTTACAGTTGACATCCAAATTGTGCATTTAACTTTGTGATTCCAAAAGTCTGAGACCTCGTCACAGACACGACCGATAGCTAGTACGGTGCTAAACCTAGCAGTCGGGTCTCCTAGGCGGAATGTACAGATTAGAAGTGAGAATTTCATGAATGTTTCCAGAATTTTTTTTTTTTTTTTAATTCAAACCCAGTTTATTACTGTGAAACAAAGGTAACAAGGAAAAATTATCACGGTTTCCACGAGGGCTATGCCCTGTCCGTGGTATCTGGGGAGACGCATGCAGTTGGGGGACGAGTTTGAGGGAACCCTACCGGAGCTCTAGCTGTGTCAAAAACCATCAGGGAAGCATCTTATCAATATCGGCTATTGTCAATGAGTGCAAGAATGTCTTAATATTTCTCTTTCTCTCCGAGATCCTGAGCTGAGCCCATGATCTCAGAGAGTCGGGGAGAGAGTTATAAACGGTGAGGTATTGCCACTTGTACAATCTCCTAGTGCGCTCGAGGCGGAAGGCGGGGAGGCGGATGTGACCGGACAAAGCACTTCGGGTAGCATGTGGGTGGCGAGGAGTGTTGTCTTCTTCTAGTCTGCCGGTAATGTGAGTCTGTCGAACATGAAGTTCCATGAGAAGGGTGGACAGATAGAGCTTACGCACTGGCATGATGTTCATGTAGTCATACAGGGCCGTGGTAGACGAAGTACTGAACCGCGAGCACATGAGACGTAGGCAGGAGTTCTGGATTTTCTCGATAGGAACGATAGCCGAGCGGAAGGCAGCGCCGTAAGCGAGTATACCGTACCTGAGGCGGGACTCAAAGAGCGCAAGGTAGGCCTCCCTGAGCACGCTCCTCGAAGAAGCTCTGCCAAGCTTTGATAGAGAGGCCACAACCGGTCTGAGTTGTCCGACAAGCTGCGAGATCTGCGGTTTCCAAGACAGTTTGTTGTCAAGACGCAGGCCGAGGTACCTGATCTCGTCAACACAACGGATCGTGGGACACTCACAGGTCTCCTCGTGGGAAGAATCCGTGTGCATCCTTATTGCTGGAGATGGTCTGTTTACTTGATTTCCAAAGATCATGTAAGAGCATTTCCCTGGATTCAAGAGGAGCCCGTTAGTGGTTGACCACGTCTGAACTCGTCGAATAGTGCGCTCGATTTCGGAGAAGTCGATTTCGGCTGAGAAATTCATGATGAAACAGGTATCGTCAGCATAGCCAATGGATGAGATCTGTTGATTGTTCATGTCTAGCAGGAGATCATTGATGTGGGTGATGAAAGCCAGGGGCGAGTAAACCCCGCCCTGGGGCGCTCCATAGGGTATCGTCGCAGGATCAGATAGGGAGAGACCGCAGCGGAGGCGTTGAGTTCTCGATTGGAAATAAGAGGTGAGCAGAGAGTGTGCCTTGTCAACAATGCCCATGTGTCTCAGTTTGGACAAGAATAAGTTATGAGGCAAGCAGTCGAAGGCTTTGGAATAATCCGCGAAGAAAACGACCGGAATCTGCCTGGCGTCAATAGCCTCCAGGATGGAGGAGTGTAGGTCAAGGATCGCTTGCTGCGTGCCACGGTTCCTGCGGAAACCGTACTGTTTTGCGGATAAGATGTTATTATCTTCAAGATGCCTGGTCAGCTGCTCAACAATGCAACTCTCGATGACCTTACTCAGCGCACTGAGCAGCGATATCGGTCGGTAATTATGTAGATTCTCAACATCGCCGCTCTTGTGGATTATGACAACTTCTGCCTCCTTGAGCCGTGTAGGGAATTTCCCGGTGTCGAATACTCGCTCACAGAGGTGCTGCAGGACTGGTATGAAGAAGTTTTTATTCATCTTGAGCATCTTGTTTGTGATGCCATCACCTCCAGGTGATTTCCTAGCAGCCTGACTATTTATGACGTTGTCAATGTCATCAAAAGAGGGGGCACAAAATTTCTGAAACTGGGCGTCAATGCTGTATGCTCGATGTACATGAGAAGTTTCTTGCGGGCCAATCGTGTCAGCTACCCTCTGACCAGTGTGAGCAAAGAACACATTTGCCGCGTTGAGTTGGTCTCGATTGATCTGGTCGCCTTTGAGGTATGATGGGTACACCTTTGCCTGCGATTTTCCTCGAATGTAATGGTTGATGATTCTCCACGACGTTTTGGGGTCTCCTGAGCTCCTCAAGGAGCTGTCAAGGAATCGACGCTCAGCTTCACGTAGTAGTTCACGAAGTTTGTTCCGATACTTATTGAAAGCCTGCCGAATACGAACGTCACCAGGATGTGACTTGACCATCTGCCACATCTTATCTCTTGTTCTGATGGAGCGAAGAAGTCCACGTGAAATCCAGGGCTTGAGGGGAGTTTTCTTTCTGCGAATAGGGACCTCCGAAGATGCTGCATTCCTACAACTCCTGATATTCTCATAGATTTGGTCAACTATAGAGTCGGGATCGCTTAGATTTAGTAGTTCGGCAGTGTCTACAGCCGCCAACTTCTCCGAGAAACAAGTCCAATCAGTCCTGATATACGTGAGATTAGACTGACGTGCCCTCGAAACGCGTGCCCTCTTGAAGAGGTGCACCCTTGAGCAAATTATGATCAGATATTCCATGCGAGTCAACACAGGTGACGTCATGACGGTCCAGATCCACGCTCCGAAGGAACACATGATCGATGATAGTACCATTTCCAGTGGGCCCCATGCGGGTCCACCCAGTCGGACACCACTCAAGCCCATGTTCGGCCATTTTGTTCAGGTAGTCATTCTCCAGCGCATCACTCCTGTGCAGATTTAGGTTGGAGTCCGATAGCCAAATAAAGTCCCTGTGGGTGCCGGCGGACGTGACAATTTTCCCGATGGTGTGCAGAATGAATTCGTGAGGGTCTGAGACTGACGGCGTGGGTGAACGGTATACTCCAGCGATGGGAAGCGTTCGATCACCATATTTGATACCGACCAAGCACGCCTCGCAGTTGTCGTTGATGTTCTTTATGTGGAAACTGTCAACATCATTTCTGACGAAAATTGCAACTCCTCCCGCCACACCGCCATCCCGAGAGTTGAAATAGGCATTGTAACCATCCACTGAAAACAGCTGCTCTTCCCAAGAGTATATCCACGTCTCCGTCATAACGAGGACGTGTGGACGCTCATTTTTGTACTCCAAAGTCGCCAAGAACTTATTGAAATTACTCCTTAGGCTCCTGATGTTCAGAAGAAAAATGGAAAGTTCCCTCTCGTCGTCAACCCCAACATTACACTCCTCCATGCAACGAAAAATAAGAAAGAAAAGGTCTTTGCAATAACTTAAAGAAAAACTATATATAGTATGCGTACGTGTGAAAGAGAAATACACGGCGCCGAAAATCTCGAATTAGCTGGTAACAATTTATGGTGAAGAAGATACCGTAGTGTGCAGGACTGCTTATTTCTTCTGGTTCTGTCTCTTCGATTGCGATTGACTACGCCCGATGGTCGCTCGGGAGTCAGTACGCTTCCGTGCAGCTCTAGCGGGGAGATCCCCACCGATCTTGGCCGCAGGACTTGTTGACGGGAGGACATTAGTTATGAGAAGCTGGTCCTTGAAAGCAACAAGTTCGTCCATGGTATGGAAGACGTGGGTCGCGGATGCCTCATCCTTACGAAGCTCGACGGATTGAGAATCACTGTGTGGACGACATTTCTGCCAGCCCATCTCACGTTTTAACAGTGAGGACGCTCTCAAAAGCTGAGTCAAATGCCTGCTGAGGTGGAAACGGACGTCGATCCGGGAATCGGCGTCCAAGCCGATCATTTTGGCAGTGATGTTCTCGGTCTTGCGGATCTGATGGAAGGCTTCCTGGGCATGTAGTTTGCTCTCGAATGTAGCCACGATGGGGCTTTGAACAACCTTACGGTTCATCCGTTGAGCGCAGGTCAGCTTCAAAGGAACTTCAGTCTTGGCGAGTAGTTTCCTGATCAAGGCCTCTGTTTCCGATCGTGTCTCTTCCGCTTTCCCAGGTATTCCGAAGAATAAGAGGTTGGATGCCTTTGTGAGCTGCTCGTTGTAATTACACTGGACACGGTTCATATGAACTGCTTCTCTCAGCACAGAGTTCTCCCGCTCCAGAGCGGAGACTTTAGCTTGAAGCTCGACCAGGGAAACCTTGATTTGCGCAATATCGTCAAGCTTACCAAGAACTTCACGCTTGTCTGCCACCATGTCGGCCCGGATTGAGCGCAATTCCTCAAGGATTTGCTGGATTTCTGATGCCATAGTACAGCAGGATAGGCAATGGGCAGCACAGAATCCACTTTTACCACGGTGAACACTAGGTATTATCGATCACTGTGCGAGATTTCGGACTTTTTCCCAGTTAGACTGAGAGCGCGCGTCTCATCACATGTAAACAAAGATGGCGTCTGAATAGATATTTATTTGTACTCAACGAATATCGAACAAGCAATTCAATATAAAACCGCATGATTAGGGTGGAAAAATACGCCTGGGACACCAAAAATTTGAAACCGCCCCCCCCTCGAGCCATTCTTGGATCCGCCACTGGGTAAGGTGGCCCAGGAGAGTCGGACTCGATGTAGAGAGCTTCCATTATTCCGACTAAAACACCTCCTCTCACCGCCATTGGTGGCGGCTTGGATGCCCGGAACTGGCTCAATCTGCAATACTTCAGGCACCCTAGGACCGGCCTAGTCCGTGTGTAGGCCAGCTGCTGTTGAAGTGCTGAGACGTAGGCTGTGATGGCCCTGTCTTTTCTGGATATCAGTGATGAGGCGTATCTATTAACTGCTTTCTATGCGTCACGGCTCCTGAAGAGCTTTGCCGCGATAGTTGCTGATGTGAACGGAGGGTGTTAGGCAAGTGTGGTGGTTATTTGAAACCGGAGGTCCGTATGAGCCGGGCAGTGCTCGAATGTGTGGGCCGGACTGTCAGCCCTGAGTTCCTCTCTAAGTTGTCCCGAGCAGATGATGCATAGGTCGAAAGGGACCTTGCCGATCCTGTAGAGGTAGGTCATAAAGGAGCCGTGGCCGGAAAGGAATTGAGGCAACGGATAGGTGAGTTCGCCATGGGAGGCCTCGAGCCATTCCTCGATTCTGGGGATAAGTGATTCAGTCCAGCAGCCCGGATTTCCTTCGGTGACGGCTGTTAGAAATACTGCCCTCGAAGAGAGAAGACACACTGGGGTTGTAGTCGACGGCCGCAACCGCTCTCAGCGACGATGCAATATTCTATTGAGTTCTGATCAAGGTTACCGGCACACTCGGCCGGCGGGCCTTCACACTACTGGCTGCTCTGTTATGATTTTGTCTCTCGGGTCTCTGCTGAGCAGACGACGCTCTCTGGTTCATTGCATCATCGCTCGCGCGCGGCTTACGGCATCTTTATTTCAGCTCTTTCACGACAAACGGGACGGACCACCAAAGAGGGCCGCCCGTTTGTCTACAACGGCGCACAGTGGGCCGGCAGCGGCCAAAATTGTCAATGGAGTCGCCATTGAACTCTACGGCGAATTTCGGCCGCCGCCGGCCCACTGTGCGGCGTCCCATCGGGCCTGCCATTGGAGGAAGAGTTGTTCCCCGGTTACGACCTCCGGTTCGGGGTCGTCCAGGCGCTCCTGCGGTCGTCGTGTCCATCCGGTGTCGCAATATGTAGATGCGAGCTGCTTGACTTGAAGATCGTGAGGGAGTAAGCGTGCCAAGACTTGGAGTGCTACGGTTGAGACTGTACGATTGGTGCGGGCGACTTTGATGGCCGTGATTCGTTGGGTCTTGTCCAGGATACGTCGGATGTAGTCCTTGTTCACCGCCGCCCTCAAGATTGGGGCTGCGTAGAGGATGGTGCTGTTCACAACAGAGGAGAGAATGCGGCGCTGGGTGTCATGGGCACCTCTAGCACGGGGGAGGATTCTTGCAATGGCCGTGGCCATTTTTCGGGCCGAGGCAGTACGGACGGCATGTGCCTTGGAGGTAAGGGCGGTGTCAAGGAAGTATCCAAGATATCGTGCAGTTGTTCTGGCCAGGATTCGGGTGCCATCGAGGATAGGTGCCCGACGACTGGAGAAAACTCGACGGGAGAGGATCAGAAGGAGGTGTTGCGGTGGAGGCAAGACAATGCAAGGGCAGCCAGTTTCATCGCCGGAAATCTGAACGGAGCAGTTCCCAGCGGCTGTACATGCTCCTCGAAGAATCATTTCAAGCAAGCCGAGTAGAATCCCAGGACATTTCAACACACTTGGCAAAGCAGCAAGAAACATGGACAAGCCTCAGAAAAGCGACTGGAATGCCGTTGAGCAAATTTTTCGATATCTCCGTGGATCGGTGACTCACCGCTCGCCCGATTTCCGGTCGCCCGAATCCTTGTCGACCGAGTCCTGTTCCCCAGAAACCGGTCGCTCGAATCCCGTTCGCCCGGAAAAGCCCATCCGGGCCAACCCGTCCATGGGAATGCTCATTCGAACAGACCGAGACCTAGATTCCCTACATATGACGTTTATCGTGCACTTGCACGGGATGAGGATGAGGACGAGGAAAGATTCGATCGACATTCGAATTGGAAGGGCATGCTCGATCGACCAACAGCCCATCAGCTGTTCTTTCACAAAAAGTAGCGAGGTGCTCCCACGCGATGGACGTGAGAGAGATCCCGTCAAAGAGGAAAACGCCTTCTTTAGCATCGATAGCTACTTGTTTGAGAAGGACAAGTACAAAGATGGAGTATTCTACGGTCGTTGCATACGGAGGAAGACAGCAGGCTGCCGACAAGTGCAGTCTTGATGGAGGTAACGCTCCTGTTGACCTTTTCCATTTAAATATTGTGTGATTGATGATATTTTTTTTTGGAATAAAGCTCCGTTTATTGAAACATCGCCTGTAATATTATGTAAGTAATCCACCAGGGCTACGTCCCGTCGGTGGTTAAGCAAGTCTGGAAGCTTCGGATTAGAGGCACAACTCACTACTTCTGGTTCATACATTTCTCTTGTTCACGCCATAGCTCAGAAGATTATTCGATATTTACTGGTACCCTTCCATAGAATGGATATAATTTCAACAATCGGAAACGAATGGATGGAGGTACGATGCTCCTGCAGATCTCAGGCAAATTACCACGTATTTTAATCGTAGACCTTGAGATGAAATGATTGTGAACCGAGAGTAGATATATCGTCCTCATCCATATGGGTTTCTATGCCTGCCTCGAGCACACAGCGGCGAGTATGACCGAGCTAAGCTTTGGATGAGAGTTTTCGGACGAACGGGATCCGGACGGACGGGATGGGATGGGGGGCGCAATGGGAA
Source organism: Lepidoglyphus destructor (assembly GCA_031001835.1). Classification (NCBI taxonomy): domain Eukaryota; kingdom Metazoa; phylum Arthropoda; class Arachnida; order Sarcoptiformes; family Glycyphagidae; genus Lepidoglyphus; species Lepidoglyphus destructor. The sequence goes on from JARNKU010000133.1 coordinate 30,963, forward strand.
TTTGAGCAAGGAAATTCGGGCGAGCGGCGTGTAACGGAACGGTGTGTGAAGTTGGGCATGCAATAACTTGAATGTGATGTAATTGTGATACGGATAGGACGCGTTTTCTTGAGGAGGAGTACAAGAACTGCGGTCTTGACGTTCATTGGGTCTCGTCAACGCAGCATTCCTGTGATGCGCAGGCATTCGGCTCAGCTTAGTCATCGATGTCCCCGTTGGGGAAGTCGTCCCGAGTTCCGCGGAGTCGGAATCTCCACAAAACAGAAATGTTCAGAGGCATCTGTCACATACAATGTGGTCAACTCCACATTCCTTGGAGTTGGTTGGAATCAGGTTGACGACTGTCTGCGCATAGTCGTGAGCAAGACGATTGGCTGTTTCGGGGAAGAACAACCGTCCGAAAGGAAAGCGGCCAAAAGTTCAAGCAAAGTAGTTCAAGGGGGATATTACAATTGAATATTCTGCTGTGATTGTGTCTATTATGTACTTTTATTTCATTACTATTTCCTATATTTTTTTATGTCACTTGCGGCTCCAGTGGATGAACCAATCTCAATTCAATTCAATTGATGCGGATGGGCAGGGCGGGCCGCGGAAAGAGCGACGAATCAAACTGGGGTAGCCGCCGGCTGCATGAGTGCCTGGACGCCAGGTCGGAGAGAGCAACGTGTCGACATTTATGATCAAGGCCAGAGCCTGGGCCTTTGTCGTGGCAGTGAAGTCGGGAACCTTTCGGGGCGTCATCGCGGCTTTTTCGCGAAAATCGCGGGCGCCGATATTATCAGAGAATGCCTTGGAGCCTAAGCGCGCTTCGGTCATGATTTACGACATCGCAGAAGAAGCATCACTATTCGAAGTTTGTCGCCGTTCTGATAAAAAAAAGTTGCACATCGAGTGAATACCCTCCTTCATGAGGAGTCTGTCGTCGCGTGGGACTCCAGAATCCTGGCTGAATGACGCTCCGCGGCTGCGGATGCTGAAGGATTGCCGAAAAATCTATGGAATGTGTTTCCGTCGTTGGAATTGCCAAGTCCCTGTTTGACATGATCTATTTTAAGACCTGTCTGTTCTCCAAACTTTCTCTGGGTAGCTCTTTTAGCCTGCTCTCTCCGGTATTTGAACTCCTTAGTGCACGCATATTGCTTGAAATCGAGGCTATAGGCGATTTTCAAGGCACATCCCTTTAACTTGATCCTGGCGTGCAAAGGCGACACTAAGATATGAACTTCTGAAGCGGATTCCGCCCGCTGATGAACTAGAGTCAGGTTATTCATTTCTCCGAGCACAATGTGGCACAACGAGCAAGTCTGCATGGAGGGAGTTTCGTTGACGACGTGAAGTATTTTTCCATCGATCATGGACATGATCATCGTGAGCCAGACGGTGATGGGGGCCCCTTGGAAGTCGAATGAAAAAGCGCTGAAGTTCTCTATCTCGGCCTCCATTCGTCCAATTTCAGTCTTGATAGTTTCCGCAGTCTCTCTTTCGAACTCAGAACGCGCGGGACGAGAACTTAGTAAGAGGAGAAGCTTATCTGGCATCTCACTGCTGGAAACGCATTCGTGCAACCCCTCCCTCATGTTTGCGTTGTCATGATACGGGATGTGCGACATTTGACCACGAGATTTCTTGAATTGCTGCGAAAGCTCTACGGGAACCGTCCTCTGGGTTCTGCGAGGACCACGAAGAGCTTGGTTGCGAGACGGTCATCGGCGTAGAACGGAGCATGACGGTGTACGAGTGAGTTGTCGAGCTCATGCTCTGAACTAACCTCTCCACAGTCTTCGTGCCAACTGAGGTCATGGAGCGACCAGATCGCAGCTGCTTGGTGAAGCCAGTGTGATCCGCGTTCACGATGCAACGTGCTTGTAGCCCTCGGGTTTCCATTATTTCTCGGATTCTACTGATATATTTGGCCGTTATTGCTCAACGCTATGGTATGCGACGGTCCTTCTTCGCCTTCCAGCCGTTCGAGTCCGTCTTCGCCCCGACGCTCATCTCCCTGTGATTTATATGTAATCAGAAACAGCGTCCAGCGCATAGTCTTCATCGACATCCGCCATCGCTTCGAGCTCATCCTACGTGACTTCTTCTTCCGAGAGGTCCACTGCGGTGTGACTTTCAACCATATTTATTATCTTACAAGCGAGCTCCTTCTCTTTCCGACTTTCAACTTGAGTCGATGCTTGCCAACTTCGAAAAACTTGCCAAGATTTTCTCTGCTGAAGTTATTCCGGCATCGCAAAAATGCTTCACCATGCGGCACAGGACTTCCTTCACTGACAGCGTCGTCATCTCATTCTGTATCTCGGACTTGGTGTTCGAATCTGCGAGCCACCAATGTTTTCCGCGTGTTCCCTCGCAAATGCATATTTGCACGTAGGTTGTGAGCACTGTGTACACGACAACCCAAGGCAAAAGGGGGAAAATTAAAAGGAGACTGCATGCTTAGGATTCGAACCGGCGATCCCCTCGTCCCGAAATCTGCCGCGCAGCCCACCGAGCCATACCGATACAATTGTATGCGTGAAATATTTGGGTAGTCTTCCCGCTGGTAGATCGGAATCGCTTCCTGTCAACATCTAGCCGTTTTTGAAGGCATTTCGCGAATCTAGAGCCCGAGCCCAGTCCATCCCCAAATTTTGGTTGGGGAGCTTGAGGTCAAACCCGTGCACTTCTCTTGTGAGTCTTGATCGATTCTCCGCTTCCGGCCGAGTAGAGTAAGCTTTCATGTGGTTCGGGGATGATTCGGTTCTCTCGGATTTTCCAGTTCTGTGTGCAAGGTTCCGCCAGCTCCGATGGCCTTGATGTCGGAAATGACCTATTAAACAGGCGGAAACTTCTGTCTGCAAATTTGGAGTGAGTCAGCCATCGAGTGTTGGTCATCTCGCCAACGATTGGCACGCTCACTCTCAGAAGGTTATAGTTGATACCTTGCCGCAAAAACCCTCGCGGGTCGCATAAGAGAGATTCGGTCAACCTGTGGTACCAACGACGACAAGTATTATTATTAGGGCTGCAAATTTGGCGCGGTCAAAAAATGCGAAAATCGCGGACGAGTCGCCGGAGCGAAGCGGAAAATCGCGGAAACCGAGGAAACTGCGCAAAAATCGCGTATAGAGAGACAATGGCATATCTTTCTCAGAAAGCTCGCTCAAACTGATAACTCGATGTAACGATGCGTCAACTCAATTTCCATTTCGGTACCCAAGACAAGTTTAATCACGGATCATGAAATCTTTTGCACATTGAAACGAGCTTGACTTACGACAAGAACCTTGAAATTCGTCCGTCTCAGAATACGAGGAGGTTTTCGATTGCCCACGATCTGCGAAGAACTGGAATGTCTCGGGACAAAAGCACCAGAATGCACGGGCGTTCTGATAGAGCATGTTGTAGACTGAAAAATTCGCGGATTTGAGCCTCAACTACGTCGAAATTTCGGGATAGTACCGTCATCGCTGAGAATTTTGGAAATCGCGGGGGACGCCGGAAAGCGCGGCGAAGTCTAAAAATCGCGGTTTCCGCACTTTCCGCGATTTTCTTTCAGCCCTAATTATTATTATCACGTCGGAAAATATCGGGGATAGAAAGTCTCCCTACCGAGCCGAAGGGTCTCGGCAGATCCATGGACGAATCGGCCCTGACTCCGGCATCGAATTGGACACGATTGGATCGTGTAGCCTGGTAAAAAGTAGGAAAACCCTCATGGTCCTCGCTGAAGTGGGCTGTTCAGAGATGATCGCGGGACTCTACGGCGTTTCCGAAACGAGGATGTCTTTCAAGGTCACTAATTTCTTCGCCCTCAATACATCGACGTTCAAGACGCCAGTGGACGCCATCATCTGCGGCCCAACTTGAGGCGGTCTAGCCTATCTCGATGGGGTGTGGGATTTGATTTCGATTGATCCCAAGTACGAGCGGATACTTCAAAACTGCGCAAGGTTCACCCGGAATCTTGCAATGCTGATGCCTCGGCATGAGGCAATCGATCAGTTGGCCCACACCGCAAGGATGGTGAGTTCGGATCAAGGCGTCGAACTGGAGCTGAACTTCCTGGCCGGAAAGATCAAAATATCGACAGTATATTATGGAAATTTGGTCAATAAAGCTAGATTCAAAAGTTTCTCTTATTTTCGCGTATTATGATACATATACAGGTATGTAGAAAATTATTATGTAGAAGATGTAAAGCTAGATTATTATTTTGTCTCTCTAAATATGTCGGTATTTGTGAATTCGCCTCGATATGTAGACTTTCCGTTCGTGAAACGAGTGTTTGTGCGCTCCGCTGGTTTTCATCGAACAACACTCTCGATCATCATATCTTCGATCATCAAAAGCTGCAGGAATGCTGATTCGGCACGACTTTGCCCCCAACAAGGTGCCTCGAACCTTGAGACACCGGAGCATGCCCCGCAGGAGCGGAAAACATGCGGCATCAAACTTTGACTTGATGAGCGGACCCGGTGACATGGCGAGCCTTCGCGCCTGTGATCCAATCGTTTACCCTGCTCCGTACGACCCCTCGTCCCTCACCCTGCATATGGAATTAACGGACACTGTCCAGCCCGCTCCCGTACTGATCGTTCTACGAGACCAGGGCATCATAGCCGAACCCAACCGCACAACGATGTCATCGCAGGGTACGTTCTTGCTGCGTGAAGGACTCACCGGCACCTACGAAGTTCGCCTCGGCGATGACCGTTACGTCGCTTATATCCTCAGCTACGAGCCGAGACAATGCGGACATCAAGGAGGTTTTGCGGTGGAATATTCCTACTTCATCTGCGGATGGAGAGGTGGGCCGATCTCTCGGGCGGTTCTTCGAGGAGATCTTAATGGAACGTTTCTTGTGGTCAGTCGATCATCTGCAGCCCAGGTTGGGGTGGTCCCGCCTACCTCGCTGGGGTGTATGATGTCGGCTCTATGGATCCGGAGTACGAGCGCATGCTTCGACATTGCGCAAGGTTCACCAATAATCTTGCAATGCTGATGCCTCGTAATGTGGCCATTGATCAGCTGGCCCGGACAGCAGGCGCGGTGCAGTCGAAGCAAGGCGTCGAATTAGAGCTGAACTTCTTGGCCGGCAAGATCAGAACGTCAACCGTTTATTGGTTGGAAATTGGTTAATAAAGCTCAATGAATTCTGTCTCTCTGGATATGTCGCTTTTCGTGAATTCGGCTCATTAGGGAGACTTCCTGTTCTTGATGTTCTCTACCGTTGAGATTGGAACCCATTCCGGAGCGGGGGGACTCGAATTTGCTACGCGCGATTGACTCCTCATTCAAGCAGAATACACGCGGATCGTGGTTGTTGTGAAACCAGAATTCCGCGTCCCAGCACCAAAGTGTTCATGGTACTTCACTTCTGGCATCTTCCTCAGTATTCGCTCGATAGCTCTTAATTCAAGAATAGTTGCACAATGATTGCACTTGACGGTTCGGGAATTCCCTACGAATGTGGCTCACTCCTGTTGTGGGTTCCATGCGGGTTTTTAGCCCACAGGAGGTATTCCCGATTTGGAATAACTTTGCCTCCTTCACGCTCTCCGCGATACAATTCTACCAGCATGCGCGCCCGTGTCTTCTTCCGGTAAGTGTTTGTTGTAACGATTTCACCGTGAACTCTGTGCGAAACAACTGGCAGCGATCGCCGACAAATGCTGCGGAAGGAGCGTCGCTGAGCTACCGATTCACTCTACATGTATATGCTCCCTGCGGTCGGCCACACTGACAAGCGACTCACACAGGGAGATTTGGCCACTTTAGGAGGAAAACAGTCAACTCCGCTTCCGGGGTTTCTGCTCGGCGGGATTGAGTCCAAGTTGGCCTAGGGCTCAGATGAAACAGGCCTCGTTTGATTCTTTTGGCTTGAGGCTTCCTCTGGAGCTGTTCGAAGTCAGTGCGTTTCAACCCGAAAATCGACGGATGTTTTCTGTCACGCTAACTGTTCTGAACTTGTTCAGAACTCAAGCAAGCGGGTCCACCGGAATCGGAAACTCTAATTCGATGCACAAATATCATTTGTTGAGCAAAATAGAATCGAAGTTCTACTTTCCAGCCTTCCTCGTCGCCTTACGATGAAGTGCACTTGATTGTTTTCACTTCGAAACCGCCGAAACAGGAGGCAAATACAAACAAATCATCAGTCATTGCCGGGGTTCTCAAACTGTCTGCTGCGGCACCCTTCATGCCAAACCTGCATTCCAAGCTTGGGTTGCCACGGGGTGCCGCCACCAGAACGGCTTGAGAACCTCTGAGTTATTACGTTATCCCAGAAGCGCCAGCGACTCATCTGTTCTATGAATTCGTAGATGAATTAGTGGCCCATATCCTTCGTCGGAATCCCGCATGCAATGCCTTTCTCGATTTTTAGAATCATAGTACGTTGCGAGCCAAGTTTCACCGAAACATGACAGTTTCTTGGCCATGGACGGCAGCCAGACCGAGGAACAAGGGACCGAGGGATTACGAGCGATTGAACAGCGGACGATGAAGTCGACGATGCTGCGCACCACTCGGTTCAGTCTGTATTCCCGCTTCACGAATTCCCGCCAAAAAAGCGGCGTTTAGGATTCCCTGGACTCTGAGGTCGCTCATCAAGGAGAGCTGGGACATGCCTCGTCATATACAGTAGGGCCCTGCTCAACGAACTTCATTCGTTCCGCAGAACGGTGTGCGGAGTGTTCGTTATGCGGAACGCCATCCAGCATTAGATCCTATGGGAATCGAAAGGATTGGTTCCAAGGCAGGATTGAGAATACTTCGGTGCAAAAAGGGTAATTTTATTCTATCGGTAACAACTGATGCTCCTCGTTCCGTTCAGGACCAATTTTCCTGTCGATCGGAAAAATGCTCGAGGCGTTTTGGTGCAGTTTCGATTTCAGAGCAGCTTCGAAATGACTTGCTACCAGGGCCGCATTTCGGATTTTTCCGCCTATAGGCACACTTCACTTTGCCTCATTTTCCCGGTTCACCTGCTGCTTACAGGGATCTCATCGAGTTGAGGTCATTTTGAACACACAGGGGTGATTTCTATCAACAAGGAGTGGCTTATATAATTTAATAGATTCACAGATTTGGGCAGAGAAATTTGCCGCCTATCGGAATTTGCCGCCGCAGGCAATGGCCTACTTTGCCTAGTAGGTAAATGCGGCCCTGCTTGCGACAGAATTTTCGAAAATGTCAGCGGCTCTGCGTGCCTCTGAGGGGAATTCAGAAGTAGACAGAATCTCTCTGATCTCTTCCCATTTTTCGAGCACGATTTTCGTGTCACTAGAGCGCATTGGTGTGACCTGCTCCTCCTCTTCGTCAGATGACCCAACGTGTGTCTCTGTCTAAACCAACAGGGCTAGCAGATCTGCTGCATTCGGGTCCTCTGCTTGTCATGCTCTTTCAAGAGCTCATCGACATCAGCATCGTCGACCTCCAGCCCGCCATCACTTGCCAACCTCACGATTCCTGAGATCAGCTAATCTTCGGGCTCAAATGGGCTGCGGAAATAAGATTCCTGAATGCATACGAGATTCGATAGAACGGTTCGTTATGCGGATCACGGGATCGTTATGTGGATTATTGGTGTTAATTTTCGAAGTTCGTCATGCGGATCGTTCGGTCTGCGAGGCGTTTGTTATGCGGGAATTCCGCATGCAATGCTTCTCTTGGATGATGAAATTATCGAACGTGACAAACCGAGTGCCGATGACAAATTAAACAAACTGGACCTATCCGAGTGTCGATGACAAATTAAACAAACTGGACCTATCCGAGTGTGGAATCGAGTGTGTCGGGATATTTCCGGTCCTGACGCAATGACATCGATCGTCCTCCTTGAGCTGCCGGAAAGTCATCTGTCTGACTGACGATCATCTAATCACAACGTAAGGCATCTCTCACGTTCCCCCTGACTGAACGATCTCATGGGGTTGAGGTTGGAAAGGGTTCGCTCAGCCTTCGATGTTTGCTCTCTGATGCAATCACGATATCCCACGCTCCGAGGGGCGAGTGTTCTGGGGGTCCACTCTCCCCCGAGCATCACCCCTTTCCTTTCTTATGCCTTTAAAACCTGGATACGTGCCGGAGTGCAACATAACCCCTCCGTTCAGGAATCGAGCCTCCGTGCGCTTCGCCAGTTCTCATCGAACAACGTCTTCAACACCATGCCTTCAATCATCGCCAGCAGCAGGAATTCCGAGGCGGCACCGCTCCGCACCCAACGAGGTGCCCCGAACATCAAGACTCCTGAGCATGCCCCGCAGGGGAAGAAAACATGCGAGATCAAACTCCTGAGCGGGCCCGGTGAGTTGGCAAGCCTCCGCGCCTGTGATCCAATCGTCTATCCCGCACCGTACGACCCGTCGTCCCTTATCCTGCACATCGAGTTGCCGGACACCGTCCAGCCCGCCCCCGTGCTGTGCGCCCTACGAGACCAGGGCATCATAGCGGAACCAATCCGCACGACGATGTCATCGCAGGGCACGTTTCTGCTGCGTGAGGGACGCGTCGGCCACTACGAGGTTTGCCTTGGAAAGGACCGTTACATCGCTCATGTCCTCAAATACGAGCCCAGTCACAGTGGACATCAGGGAAGCTTTGCGCCAGGCTATTCCCACTTCATCTGCGGATCTAGGGGTGGACCGATGTCCCGAGTGGTTCTTCAGGGCCGTATCAACGGAGCACCGTTCGTGGTGAGTCGATCCTACTCGGTTGACTGCCAGAACGTATTCCAGACGACGCCTCGAACGGCCCCATCTCGAGCTCCACCGTCGGAGCAAGGTTGTACGTGCTCCAAATCTCGGAATCAGCCTCTCGTGCCGCGTCACGAACAGATCCGAGCCGCAGGATTGTTCATGTTCAAAGAGGAAGGAGTGGCGAACTTGAAGCTGATGAAGGCCCCCTGTGCCCAGTGCGCGTGCAAGCTCACCAAAGAGGTGCAATCTCTGGTGATTTCAGTGAGAACATCATCAGCACCGCGAAGGAAAGGAGTGACTGGACAGGGAGATTCACATGCGAAATATTTCGCGCAGAGGTTCAGGCTGATCTCTCGGTTCCAGCCCTCTCTACCGCTGAGCACGCAGGCATGGTTTTCGGTCTGTCCCGAAGAAATCTCAAAGCACATCGCTCGACGCGTGGCTTCGTTGAGCCGGAAACTCGGACGAAAAATCCGTGTTTTCGACCCCTTCTGCGGGGCGGGTGGGAACATCGTCCAGGCAGCCCTCATGGACGAGGTGTCGCACGCTTTCGCAAGCGATATCGACGCCGCCGAGGTGGATTGTGCGAAGATGATGGCGGAACTCTACGGTGTTCCCAAAACGAAGATGTCTTTCAAGGTCAGTAATTTCTTCGACCTTGATGCATCGACGTTCAAGACGCCGGTGGACGCCATCATCTGTAGCCCACCTTGGGGTGGCCCCGCCTACCTCGGCGGGGTGTATGATGTCGGCTCTATGGATCCTAAGTACGAGCGCATACTTCAACATTGTGCCAAATTCACAAATAATCTTGCAATGCTGATGCCGCGTAATGTGGCCATTGATCAGCTGGCCCGGACAGCCGGCGCGGCGCATTCGAAGCAAGGCGTCGAATTAGAGCTGAACTTCTTGGCCGGCAAGGTCAAAACATCAACTGTATATTATGGAAATTTGGTTAATAAAGCCTAATGATATTTTTTCTCTGAATATGTCAGTATTTGTGAATTCGAGACTTCAGGGTGTGTACTTTAAGCTGCAACATCTTCGGCCGCTCCGTGTTTTAGGCCGTTACTCGGTCGATTCTTGTTCGATCGGGGCGATCATTTTTTTTGGGTTCTCCGTTTCGGGGTTTCTGCTTAGCGGGATTGAATCCAAGTTGGCTTAGAGCTCAGATGAGACAGGCCTAGTTTGATTCTTTTGGCTTGAGGCTTCCTCTGGAGCTGTTCAAAGTCAGTGCATTCGACCCGAAAATCGACGTATGCTTCATTCTATCACGCTAACTGTTCCCAACTCATTCAGAGCTCAAGCAAGCGGGTCCACCGGGATCGGAAACTCTAATTCGATTCAGAAACATCATTTGTTGAGCAAAATAGATTCGGAGCTCTACTTCCCAGCCTTCCTCCTCGCCTTACGAATATGAGTCAAAATTCACTGATTTCGCCAATTTCGAGAGTGCGCGGAAGTTATGTCAGGTGGCTTCTTGGGACGCGAGACTTTTGTGGAAATCTGGGCCACCCTTCCAGCTTCCCGCTGCATCTCGCTGTGATGCGCAGACCCGCGCAAAAAAACCTGCAGGGGATTGTTCACTGAAAAGAACATCGAAACGGAGTATCCCGTCAATAAGGAGAAGATAACTCCCTGGATGAAAACCGTCAATCTCGATATTCGAGTTGTTATCCGTCCACGTTTCAGTCAAACAAAGTACTGTAGCTTTCATGAGGACGGCCGACTGGAACACTGGGGCTCCTAGCAAGTCGACGTCCGTTTCGTCAGTGAGGGGACGGCAGCCCGGGAGAATCTCGCTGACACGCTCGTGAATGTCCCGGCGCTCGGAAGATGAGAATCCCTTGATGAAAATCTCACACTTCGATGGGTTCACCTGGAGCCCGTGCTCAGCATACTCGGCCTGGATGCGGCGGATGTCATCTTCTGTGCGCTTCGGCTCGCGGCTACAGATGGAAACTTCGTCGAGGTACGCCAAGGCGAGCTCACTCTGAAGCGAGCCGAGAGTGCTGCGTAGGACCAAGCAAAACAGTGGAGGTGAAAATACAGTAAGGCACCGCTTAACGAACGCCTCGCAGAACGAACGATCCGCATAACGAACTTCGAAAATTAACACCAATAATCCGTATAACGAACCCGTGATCCGCATAACGAACCGTTCTATCGAATCTCGTATGCGCTCAAGAATTCTATTTTCGCACCCGAATTGTGGCTCTTGAGTGGCTATCTATCAAAAGATTATCTGAGACTCCGTTGTGCATTGTGGCATTGTGTTTTGCTGCCGAGAACCATTGCTGATTGAGAGACGTGCACCCGAGTGCAGCAGATCTGCAAGCCCTGTTGGTTGACACAGAGACCTAGGTGACACAGAGACGGTAGGTCATCTGACGAAGAGGAGGAGCAGGTCTCACCAATTCAGTCTAGTGACATGAAAATCGTGCTCGAAAAATGGGGAGAGATCAGGGAGATTTCGTCGACTTCTGGAATCCCCCCAGAGGCACGCAGAGCCGTTGAAATTTTTTTAAATTCTGTCGCAAGTCATTTCAAAGCTTCTCTGAAATTGAGACTGCACCAAAAATGCCTCGAGCATTTTTTTCCGACGTTGTGATTTGTCAGAAAAATTGGTTCTAAACGAAGCATTAGATGAGAACGAGAAAATAATATTAACCTTTGTGCACCGAAAGTATTCTCAATCCCGCCTCGGAACCAATTATTTCGATTCCCATAGGATCTAATGCTGAAGGGCGTTCCGCATAACGAACACTCCGCACAACGAACCGTTTTCCGGAACGAATTGAGTTCGTTGAGCGGGGCCCTACTGTACGTCGCCTTGCTGGCATCCAGTCCGCGAGTCACCGAAGAAGATCGGTGTCGGGGACGCGTGAGCGACCATCGGATAGATTTCCGGCATGTGCGCGTGAACCTCCTTGAGCATCGTGTCCCGTCTTTGGCTATTAAAGGCGTTTTTGAAATCGACTTCGAGGAAGACGCTCCTATAGCTGCCATGTAGGAAGGTGCGGACCCCGCGTCGCAAAGCCAAATCGGCGGGAACCAAGAAGCGTCGAGGCCGGCCGGCAAGATCCTGGCGGAGAGTCTCGTCAGGGTGTTGCCGATAGCGATCGGCGTGAGTCCGCCCGATAGTTTTGCCGCCGCGATGAGCCATGAGGCATACACCATGTCCCGGGCGTCCGCGTGCAGCGTTCCCCGGGCTACGATGTTACAGACTTTTGCCAAGTTTGCGAGCAAAACACGACGGACCTCGCCGGCGACCGCCAGTATATCGAGGATATGCTGCGCAGTTAGAGCGTCTGGTCCGCCGGAGTTTCCAACTAGAAAGCTTTTAAAAGCGTCCAAGATCTCGTCTGCGGATATTGATTTCGGCATCGCCGTGGGAGGCAACGTCGGGACGAGGTCGTCCTCCTGAGGGTGTGGGTGCTTTGCGATCATCTCCTCCAAGGCAGCGCTATTCCGCGGAGAGACTAACAACTCTGAAGATGACAGCAGACGGACGGCACCTTTGAGGTCTCCTCTGGATGTCAGGCGGAGCTCGGCTGCTTTGCCGCGTTTGGAGTCGGAGAAATCAGGGCGATTTGGGAGCTGGCCGGCGGGCGGGAGGACGAGAACTCGGTCGTAGGAGGAAATATTGCTCTTGACGGTTTCGCGCCTGAAACGGTTTCGCGCCTGAAACGTGGAGCGCTCTGTACGCGAATTCAGCGAGGTTGGTCCATGCTCTCAGGGTATTATGCGTGGCGACTTCAATGAGACTTCCGCGCCACGGGTACTCGGACGGCCTGTGGTATGCTAGGGAGAACTTTGAGATGTTGCTTGAGGGTAGGAAGGCTCGGCGAGTCAAGGAGGGATCGGCACGTCCAGTGAATGGCCCCGTGACGTGGTCAGCATCGCGGCCGCCGCTCTCTCCTCGCCATGCATGTGCCCGGTGTGGGTGCGAAGCCCTTTGGCACCAGCGCAGATACGGGCGCAGAACGGGCATATAACATGCGATAACGCAGCCGGCCTTGGTGCAGGCTCGGGAGAGTCGTCAATGCTTTCAGCGTTGTCTGATGGAGGAGCGGTGCCAGCCTCAGCTGCAGCTTGCGCCTGTTCGGCCTGCACCTTACGTGCCTCATGCATTCGAATGATAAGTTTCTTGAGGCCAACAGTATAAGTAGTAGTGAACGAGCACCAAGGGCAACTGTGAAGAGGAGCCTCGCTGGTACTCGGGCCGGAAGTCTTAGGTTTTGATGGCCGATAGGAACTCATTGCGGAGGCGGGTTTCCGGGAGCAACTCTGGATGCTGGTTCTGGTGTGACGCATCAACCGCCCGGGAAAGCGAGACTCAGCTCCGTGGGGATCGAGAGAGCTTCCCTGTCGAGCGCAGCAGCGACAGCTTGAGCAATGGCCGGAACTGCATTACTGATTGCAGCAGAAACAATGTTGGCGATCAGCACATCAAGACTAGCAGTGACCTTCTTCAGCGCCGAGTGTCTGTCTGTCTTGAGCTGCCTCCGCTTATACTGCCCGTTCCGTGCTCGGCACGTCAATAGCCTCGATACTTTTCAAAGGTACTTTCTTCGAAGATTACATCGTCGTTGTTCACTCCCCAGGGGAACGATCTCTCTTCCCCCTAATGACGGTTCTCAAGGCGCAAGACATACCCGCGCTCAAAAGGGTGATGACACTCGACCAGATTCAGCACTTCTTTGTCGCTAGGAAAAATCGATTGAGAAGCAAATGCACTGCCACCCCGATATCTAAGGCCAGATCTCAACTCATTGAGGCCTCGTTCTCGTGGAGAATTCGCAAAAAGATTTCAAATGGTGATATTTCTGGAGAACTTTTCTCACTTCACTGCGGGGACGGTGAAGACCCATTGAATCCAATTGTCGCAACCCCCAGCACCATGTAACGAATTTACATTCATAACAACCTTTGCAATAAAAGAGACATTGAATTGAATTGTAAACCGGGCACCTGGAATCGTCAGCACAATGTCGGAGCACCATGTTAGAGCACCATGTCGAAGCATCCTTGGCAGTGGTAGCCATGCTGAGGTTGCGAATATTAACGAGATCATCCGTTATAAAAGAAAAAAAAACCGGGGGCGTTGCGGTCGGTGACCGTAGACTTTCAGACGTAAGGTACGTCGTGGAATGTATCCAAAGTTCGTGGAGCTCGGCGAAGGCCGTAGAGTAAGTTTCTGGTCGCTGGTTCATGCAATGGTATGGATCAGTGTCTGAGGCAAACGGCGAGTCAGAGCTCGGAATGGTGTATGTATTTCGGTTGATAGTGAAAAGAATACACAAGGTGGTATTCGCCAAGAGTTCGAGCTCCAAAGTTGACGCATGCATCGGGCGAACGTCTTGGAGATCGCGCGCGAACCAAAACCTATCACAGACGGTACACGCAACTCCGTATTTCTGCTGCAGAAAACTGGCCTGGAATTCTTGTGTTGCGACAAGGTATCTGGCTTCGTAGCTGGGCGTCGATAACCGGCGTCGTGTCTGAGTCATCACTCTCACGTCGTAGATCATGAAGCCTCTTCCTCTCGGCGCCACTCAATGCCACTTCTGATGTTTGTCCATCCATAGCACATCGAGAGAAGTCAGACGCACCAGACAAATCGCAATGAACGATGATTCAAAATGTGAAAGATAACGAATCGAGATGCATTGCATCGGGATGGGCGTCTGGAACGATTTCACAACGCGGGATTCTGTCGGAGTCTTTCATAGGAGAGAATGGAGCGCGTTCGCTCGGAATTACTGTAGAAAGAATGACAAACCTGAAGTTTGACTGTAAGGTACTAAACCCAATTGGAAAGCTTGAGTTAGTTTGAGTCGGAAACAAAACTTTTGACTTTTCACTCGACTGAGTATTGACTGACTTCCGTTACTGCGACTTCCGGGAGAAGCCAATGGCTGACGCCCGGTAAGACGTACCTCCTGGCACGCCAGTTTCGAGAAAGCATGCCTTCGTAGGCTTACGTTCAACAACGATAGATGACATCTTGGGTGAAGTGATGGAGTTACCGAGATGGTGGTCAATGAGCAAGCGAAAATACTATGTATTATCAGATGGAACAATGATGTTCGTGTTCGTTCTGCTGTCATTTCGAAACGTTTGTCAACAGTAGACAAATATTTTCAAACCGTGTCTAGTATGGAAGGTGTGAACAGCTCGTCAGCTTCGTCTCGAAGGGAACGTTATCAACAGACTCATTGTCAGCGGCGAGTGGTCACAGAGCAAAGTTCACGAGACCGAACGACTCCTCCGGCTGCCGCGCTGATGGCTGCAGTGAGAACTATAGGTGCCGTTGAGTCGAAAGCGTCAACTGGTACTGAACGTCAGAAGTCGAACGTGAAACCGTCAGATCTCAATCGGGAGTTCAGGGCGCTACATAAGTTGCAGACGCAGCCACTCAGGAGTTTGAAATAAGTTTTCTTCAGCAAGAGTACGGTGTTGCATGTACAGTGTGTGATCGTCTATGTTCCGTCGGGATCTTCAGGCTGCACGATCATGGCAGAGCAAGCATGTCGGTCGGAGCACCATGTCGGAGCACCCTGTCGGAGCACCATGTCGGAGCACCCTTGGGAGTGGTAGCCATGCTGGGGGTGAGAATATCAACGGAAACCTCCGTTGAAAATTTAGAGGGTTTTTGTGGAACGGTTGAAGTCGAGGTCGATCGAGTTGGTGATTTTCGAAATCTCACCAGCGCTCGAGAGCGTGACGAGAAGTGCTACACGCGATTCTTCTTGGTGCAGAGGGCACTCTGGAACTCTAATCCTCGGAACTGCGTGCGAAAAGTGTTCCCCAACGCACGAGAATTTCTCCTTTTCAAATCAATTTTCAATTCAGTATATTTATTCACTCGTATTGAGTAATATGTATAAGTATGGGTAATATAGTCTCATATATCACATTTGTTTGCCGCCTTGCCTTTGGAGGTCGGTGATCGATTTGACTTGTCTACACTCTCTCGCGTGATAGATGGAACAATGTGCTGAACACCTTTTACATACACAATTTGAGGTCGGCTCATGAAAGCCAAGAGTTTTACATAAGACATGGTGGAAACCATGGACGGCAAATCTGGTCACAATGTGTCTTTTTGTTCTGCCTGGTCCTTTCCAGGCATCGTTGCGCATTGCCTCTGTAGCGTGGAAGTTCTCGTTGGTGTCATCGAGCTTCTCCTCCCATCTCCTCATGCAGGATCTGTAGGCGTCCGTCTCTGGAAGTTGGTATCTCCTTCGGATGTCCTCAGTCAGAGTGGACGCACCTGTCAGCAGGAGAACATGTCTGTTCTTTGTCGTCGGGTGGACCCCCAAGACTCGCTTAAGGAAGAGCGCCTTCAGTTTGTCAAGAGCCTCGAGGTTCCTGACGGAAAGGTTCGACCAGACAACCTCTACTCCGAACGTCGCAACCGGGGCAATTTTGATGTCAAAGAGCCGGAGCGCAGTTGAAAGAGAGAGAGGTGCGGGGACTCTATTGTCTGCATCGCCAGGATCGCTTTGTTGCATCTATCCGTGACATGCGTCGTGAAAGAGGACCCATTGTGGTGAATTGTGACGCCCAGATACCTGAAGCTATTCACGAATTTGATCCTGCTTCCTCCAATTGTCAGAATTTCTCCTGTTTTGCCGCTCTGCCATGAACGGCAAGCTACTTTCCCCCTTCTTCCCTATGTGTGCGACAGCCGGTGCTCCGCGGTTGCTCTGCCGCGGGGGAACAGAAGAGACCCAAGCCTACGGCTATGGATTGTCAACTCTACATGCTTGGATGATTTCTTCCTAATTCCTTCCGAAAGTGTCTGACCGACTTGATCTTGGGGGGAAAACTCTATCTGTTGATGGGGAGGAGCAAGGGGAAGCCAAGAAGAAGCTGACATAGGCAGACTTCAGGGGTGTTCTGGGCGTGTTCCTGGAGCAGGAAGGATTAGGCAACACCAACGATGGAAACACCGCGACGCTCTTCTCTACATAGTCGGCTGGAAGTGCAGCCATCAGTGGCCTTGACGAGGACATTATCAAGACACCTCGGAGTATTCTACGAGCTCCGCCTTGTAGGTAATTCAGCGATCGTCCGAAAACTGATTACCCGAAAACTTATGGCCGTCCAGCCCGGATCACGATGAGCGAGGCGGGTTAGGTTAGATTCTCGGGTGAACGGTTTTCGGACAAGCGGTTTTCGGGTGAGCGGTGCTAAACCGTCCTGTGAATCACCCATCGATGTTGTCGAATTCGAGAAGTAAGTCACGAAGACGAAGATGGGTGATCGTTAGGGCTGTAAATTTTCCGCAGCGATCGCGGAAATCGCGGAAACCGCGATTTTGGACGATTTTCCACGTTTCCCGCGAATTTTCGAGGCAACCGCGATTTTCCGAGATGCCCGCGAATTCCATGTTTTCCGAGATGTTTCCAGCCTCACACGGCGGATATCGTGACGCGTCGAGGAGTTCACGACACTGACGCAATATATGCTCCCGTGGTGCTGATTTTCTCATCCAAGACTCAATTTAATCCCTGAATGTCACGTAGGAAGACCTCCCTCTATACCAACGACGAAGATGGTCCTGGAGACCGAGAGAGTCCGTGACTGAAGATGGTGCGGTATGCGCATCGATTTTGGAGAGCACCGATTTCCGCCGCGTTGAACGTCAGTTGCTCCTAGCTTCTGATGTCGTGCAAGTTATGGCGGCTCATGTGTTCATCGGCGACACTTGGGTACGCAAGCATAACGAGCGTTGATCAGGATTTCGTGATTCAGAATATACCCGGGTTCGAAGAGGATATCGCCGCGAAAGCTGAGCTGCACGCTTACCTCGATTCCATTCATGAGATGACTGCTTCCGACCATATTGTCGACTTCTGGCTCGCGGCTGCCGAACGCTCCCGAACGCTCTCTGGAATTGCTCTCATCTGTCTAAGCGTTCCCGCGAGTAGTGTGTCGGCGGAGAGATCATTGAGTCTGCACTTGATGGCATTGCGGAATTACCGCCGCAGTATCGCCGACAAAGGTCTTCGAGTTCATGGTATGTTGTATCACAACTCATTGTCAGAGGACTTCTAACGGCATCTAGTTCATGTTCCTATACGGCGTTCATCCCGCAATACCATCGAATACAATGTGTTCAGGTATTCCTATAACTGCATGATGAAGTAACTTTTTGCATCTGAGTTTCGAGTATTGGATCGCGAAACCAGAGCGTTTTCCTGGATTTTCGCGAAATCTAGGAATTTTCGCCGCGAATCGACCGCGATTTCGGCCTTTTTTACCTGTGAAAAATTTGGAGCCCTAGTGATCGTGCAAAACCAGCCGTATAGCCAGTCGGCGAGTCTGTGCGAAAGAGAAATGTGGAGTGCCGAAGAGGCTCCATCAACCGAGATCTCGGCAAATGAATCCGACAAGAGGCTCCTCCCGGGGAGAGCAGTTTTTGCTTGTGTTTACTTCGGAACCGCTAGGCAAATACATACAAATCATCAGTGATTGCAGGGGTTCTCAAACTGTTTGCCGCGGCACCCTTCACGCCGCACCTGCATTCCAAGCTAGGGTTGCCGCGGGGTGCCGCCACCAGAACGGTTTGATGACCCCCGAGTTGTTGGGTTCTCCCAGAAGCGCCTGCGACCGATCCTTCTATGATTTCGTAGATGAATTAGTGTTCCCTCGTTCATTAAGGAAGAAGTCATTCATCAGATACTGAATTGAATATCATATTCAGAATATCGGGAATAGGTCGACGTATCCTCCGCCCGGGAAAATGATTTCTACGATATAGTGGTTGCCAGAGTCACTGGCGCGAGCCACGAAAAGGTCGAAAAAGTGAGGACTGGCGGAATGTGGGATTGGAGAGAGGAACGGCTCCAGGAAGAATGACGGAAGCGTGCTGAGGAGGACTGGAAGTCTGGGGACGGCGAGCTCGATTGACGCAGATCGCTTTCCACAGTGCTATCCGTCTCATTCCGGGAAGCCGGGAGACGCGATCAAGTAGAGCACAGGTAGAATCCGGTTGGGATGCTAAAGCAAATCCCTGAAGATCTGCACGACCGGAGGGCACAACTCACGCAGCCTCCCGCATGCATCGACCTGCCGACGCCCAAGAAGCGCTTCTGGAGCTCACCGGGCTTAAGCGAGTCTGAGATCGGCTCATATTATCTCAGTCGAGGTTTCTGACCGAGCAACCGATTTGCGGGGAATTTCTCAAGTGTACGCCATCGAGAAAAAAAAACATCCCTCCAGGTGAAATCCCGGCGACGTCACAGGCCTTTGGTCCCGAGAGTTTGCTGAACTAAAACATGCTCTCTAGGACAAACCTCGACGCCTTGAAGGGAAGCGAACCTTCGATTCGCCCTCGGAGTTTGCGGGGTCTTTCCAGATTTAGCTCTGACCAGGATCATCTCTTGCCATTTATGAGTTGTAGATTGGCATCGACCGGGAAATTTCCCCAGAAGCCTAGCACCAAACCTAGCTTCTTCAACCAAGTCTTTGTTCTGGTTGAGCTCTGTCGTTCGGAAAGACCGGAATGTGTGCGGAGGATCAGTTCGAGAAACCCAGTGGCTGAGAGAATCGAAGCTCGCGCCCGGATTCTAGCGGTTTCGGGCGAGAGGGGATTGTTGGACTGCGTGATCGGAGTCCACCCTCAATTATCAGCGTGTCATGCATGGTGAACTGTAATCTATCAGATTTTCGCGCGAATATTCCGATTTTCGCAGAATCCAATGTCCTACCTCCCGCAGATTCCCAGTCATTCATGAGTCTAGTCGATTCTAGATCTTGACTCCTTGGATGAATCACAGGATCGAAAGGAGAAAAGGATCACAAATTCAACAGTCGATGAGAACGCAGACTTGTGTATCTTCTGATAAGTTTCCAGGAGATCCCGCGAGCGGCCGAGAACTTGATGAATCAGTACATATACATGCGGGTTGATCCAACGAGACGGAAAGCAGCACTGTGGGGCATCCCATCTTGTTTGCGGAGTAGGATCACAGATCCCTGATCACGCCATCGCTCATGGTCACTACAAGGCTCGAACTCTCATCATTTGTCCTCAGATGCAAGGGATTGGGCGAGATGTCGAGGATGGATTCCCAAGGACAGGGGAAACAGACCGAACTCTAGTATGAGGAGCTGACCTGAGGGAGTCTCGACGTCCACCGTGAATTCCGAGGGTGAATCCTGAGAAATATTGCCACGAATAGCGATCGGTGTAGTTCAAATCTGATACCCATGGCAGAAGGGAGGTACGCTCTCAATTATTCCCACGAGGAACCTCACTCTGTAGGATTAATTTGTCAGCAAGTTCCCCGGAATCCGATCCGCCGTCGACACATCCTATCCCTGGTGCTTTCGATAGCCTACTTGATTCCAGTTTTAGACCCCGGGGCTGATGTGAGTGAAAGAGCTCAATGTCAACCGGAAAAGGTAGCGCATGTCCTGAAGGCGCAGTCTCCGAACGAAATGGCCCCCGCGTTCGTTTGGAATCCTGGAAATCCCCTGACACTCAAAACTGTGAATGTAGAATTAAGGGCTGATCAACGTTCGGGAGGCACGTGGCGCCGCAAAAGACGAAGAATTCGGAGCTTACGAGGTACTTCGGAACATCCGCGCAAAGACTGACTCCCTCTTCGGCTCAGGTTATTCATTCAATCGGTAGCGTTGTCGATGCGTCCGGTAAGCCGACGGGGTTGAGCTTGGTATCTACTCAAAATTCATGATCACTCCATTCGAAGAAACGTACATGCTGAACCACAAATACCCGTCACTTCATATCTCTACAGCCCGTCAATGTATCACTGTGTAAGAGCTCGTCGAGAGAATCCTCAATGCGGCGTCTGTTCTGGCCGCATCGGTTTTCGACATCGCCATGGTACACAGGCTGTGTAACACAACATGCGCTCTGATCGGGGGTCGTTATTCCGTTCAACCCATAACAAACAAAGGATCTCGAGCAACGAATACTGCTCACGGCCATCTTCATTCAAACACAGGCAATGCTGATTTCAGGCTTGGCCATGTACGGCAGCCAGAGAAAACAGGTAGCGACGATAGCGCCACCTTCGGCAACAAATCGCCGGAATCAGGGATATGTCGTGGGAGGCTGGTCAGTCGACGCTCGCCTGAAGCCGCGTAAGACGCCTCGAGGCGAGTTGGTCCATCGGGACCCCTAACCATGGCCGCTGGATGTTGAACGATCGATGGATATTCTTTGGAAGCATCAGGCAAACCGGGGAAAAATTATTCGCCATGATACCTCAGGTCGTTGAGCCCACGATGTGTGTCTCGATCTGGTTCGGTCACCTCAGTCAGTAATTGAAACATCCCAGCTCTCAGCCGACTGGGATATGCCTCGTCATATACTTCACCAAGCTCCAACTTCACCAAGATCTCATGCGGATCATCAACGGAATTGACCAACTGTGCCCCTCAAACACATGGTAGCCAATCATCGACTCCATGAAGTAGGGGAATGTGGAGCGATCGAAGAGCGTAAACCGGTTAGCTCTCCCACAATGAGTTCGCAGCAAATGAAGCTCAGAAGAGGCTCCTCTGATAGACGAGTATGAGGAGGGACTTCCGCCTGAGCGCCCTAACGATGATGAACTCAATTCGGAACCGGCAATTTTGAAGTACACAGAAGCATTATGAGTTATTGGGTTCTCCTAGACGCGCCAGCGACTCATCCGTCCTGTAATTTTGGAGATAGATAAGTGGACCACATCCTCTTCTTGGAATTCCGCATGCAATGCTTCTCTTGGATGATGAAATTATCGAACGTGACAAACCGAGTGTCGATGACAAATGTCAACAAACTGGACCTATCCGAATGTAGAACCGAGTGTGCCGGGATATTTCCGGTCCTGACGCAATGACATCGCTCGTACTCCTTGAGCTGCCGGAAAGTCATCTGTCTGACTGACGATCATCTAATCACAACGTGGGGCATCTCTCAAGTTCCCCCTGACTGAACGATATCATGGGGTTGTGGGTGAAAAGGGTTCGCTCAGCCTTCGATGTTTGCTTCTGATGCGATCACGATATCTCACGCTCCGAGGGGCGAGTGTTCTGGGGGTCCACTCTCCCCCGAGCATCACCCCTCTCCTTTCTTATGCCTTTAAAACCTGGATACCTGCCGGAGTGCAACATAACCCCTCCGTTCAGGAATCGAGCCTCCGTGCGCTTCGCCAGTTCTCATCGAACAACGTCTTCAACACCATGCCTTCAATCATCGCCAGCAGCAGGAATTCCGAGTCGGCACCGCTCCGCACTCAACGAGGTGCCCCGAACATCAAGACTCCAGAGCATGCCCCGCAGGGGAAGAAAACATGCGAAATCACACTTTTGAGCGGGCCCGGTGACTTGGCGAGCCTCCGCGCCTGTGATCCAATCGTCTATCCCGCACCGTACGACCCGTCGTCCCTTATCCTGCACATCGAGTTGCCGGACACCGTCCAGCCCGCCCCCGTGCTGTGCGCCCTACGAGATCAGGGCATCATAGCGGAACCAATCCGCACGACGATGTCATCGCAGGGCACGTTTCTGCTGCGTGAGGGACGCGTCGGCCACTACGAGGTTTGCCTTGGAAAGGACCGTTACATCGCTCATGTCCTCAAATACGAGCCCAGTCACAGTGGACATCAGGGAAGCTTTGCGCCAGGCTATTCCCACTTCATCTGCGGATCCAGGGGTGGACCGATGTCCCGAGTGGTTCTTCATGGCCGTATCAACGGAGCACCGTTCGTGGTGAGTCGATCCTACTCGGTTGACTGCCAGAACGTATTCCAGACGACGCCCCGAACGGTTCCATCTCGAGCTCCACCGTCGGAGCAAGGTTGTACGTGCTCCGAATCTCGGAATCAGCCTCTCGTGCCGCGTCACGAACAGATCCGAGCCGCAGGATTGTTCATGTTCAACAAGGAAGGAGTGGCGAACTTGAAGCTGATGAAGGCTCCCTGTGCCCAGTGCGCGTGCAAGCTCACCAGAGAGGTGCAATCTCTGGTGATTTCAGTGAGGACATCATCAACGCCGCGAAGGAAAGGAGTGACTGGACAGGGAGATTCCCATGCGAAATATTTCGCGCAGAGGTTCAGGCTGATCTCTCGGTTCCAGCCCTCTCTACCGCTGAGCACCCAGGCATGGTTTTCGGTCTGTCCCGAAGAAATTTCAAAGCACATCGCTCGACGCGTGGCTTCGTTGAGCCGGAAACTCGGACGAAAAATCCGTGTTTTCGACCCCTTCTGCGGGGCGGGTGGGAACATCGTCCAGGCAGCCCTCATGGACGAGGTGTCGCACGCTTTTGCAAGCGACATCGACGCCGCCGAGGTGAACTGTGCGAAGATGATGGCGGAACTCTACGGCGTTCCCAAAACGAAGATGTCTTTCAAGGTCAGTAATTTCTTCGACCTTGATGCATCGACGTTCAAGACGCCGGTAGACGCTATCATCTGCAGCCCACCTTGGGGTGGCCCCGCCTACCTCGCTGGGGTGTATGATGTCGGCTCTATGGATCCTAAGTACGAGCGCATCCTTCAACATTGCGCAAGGTTCACTAATAATCTTGCGATGCTGATGCCTCGTAATGTGGCCATTGATCAGCTGGCCCGGACAGCCGGCGCGGCGCGTTCGAAGCAAGGCGTCGAATTAGAGCTGAACTTGTTGACCGGCAAGGTCAAAACATCAACTGTATATTATGGAAATTTGGTTAATAAAGCCTAATGATATTTTTTCTCTGAATATGTCAGTATTTGTGAATTCGAGACTTCAGGGTGTGTACTTTAGGCTGCAACATCTTCGGCCGCTCCGTGTTTTGGGCCGTTACTCGGTCGATTCTTGTTCGATCGGGGCGATCATTTTTTTGATCGGAAGCTCTAAGCGAGACGCGTCTTTTTTATTTGAATTTTTTGGAATCGATTGAGAATTGCGATCTCTAGAGCCGGACAAAGCTAACCCATCCCTTCCTCACTTCTCCCTGAAAGAGCCATTCGCCAAATGGTCAATTCTCAACCGATTTTGAAAAATAAAAAATGAAGAGAATCCTCTCTCACCCAGCAACACCACGCTTGCGGCAGCTCGAGAATCGTCTGAGCCCCGTTCCATGCAAGCTGTTCGTAGATCTTCAGGGGATCAGATTCGGAAACTCTCCAATGGCAAAGTTTCTTGTTTTCAGCCGAGGAATCCGAAAATCGATGCACACCTTGGACGCGTTCTTGCACGTCATATGTGATGCATCCCGGCAGCAGTCGAGATTCGAACCGCCGCCATCGAGTTTTTTGTTGAGGGATATGCACTGACAATCGGTCGTTTGATCCGTTTTTCGGACACACGGGTTGAATCAACTCCAACCAACGGTGCCTAGGTGAGGGGAATGTCCTTGCGGACACAACCCGACACCAGAGCGAACGATCCGAAATACTCATCTCTGCTCCTCGACCCCAAATCTCAGCCCCGCCGACGCACGGTTACAGTCCCATGCCAAGGGGACCGGCATGGGACCGACATGTATGGATATCCATCTGTTAATGCGATATTGTACGGCATACAACCTGTATCTTGATACTTCATACGGTTCACGATTCCAATAGCCAGGGCTGGATTTCCCATTAGGCTAGCAAGTCTATTGCCTTAGGCGTCAGATTTTCGATCGGCGGCGGATTTTTTCTCGTCGTCGTCCCCTCTCTCCGGCCACCCGCAAGAAGTTCCTAGAATCTATGATGCAAGGGTCCAAGCAGCGGGATTTGGTGGATCGGTTCGGGCATTCGCCCGTAGAGATTGGGAGCAACGGAGGCCATTCACGGAACAGCCGGCTGCAGGGATCAAACCCGCAACACACCCTCCGAGAAAGCGTCAAATGTGCCTTTGCGAGCATGCTTTTGTGGCACACACCGCATAGACCACTCGACTGTCTCGTCGGTTGAGTCTTCTCGAGAGCTACGCCGTAAGCTCTCTGTCGCTGCACATTCCCTCATATGAAAATTCCCCCGGAAATCAACGAGGAGACCGTCCGGAGGAGGCGCCCGGATTACAGCGGAACACAAAGGTCGAAGGCCTGAAAGACCTCGATGTTCGCAGGTTCACGTGTTCTGCCGTTCCACGGACCTTACGCCTCGGAACCATAGAATCGCTCACGTAACAGTTTGACTCCCGGATTTGTATGAGAAAATGACAGGCGGTATTCCGAGCCAGCCTTAGGCGACAAAATCCTAAATCCGGCTGTGCTCTTGTCGCATAACTCTTAATGAGGGATGGTAGCCCAGAGATTGCCCGAGCACAGCTCTACCCCCAACGGATTGCCTCGTGGCACTATAAACTAGAGTGGCGTTGACAGATGGGAGCTGTTTCAGATCGCCACTTGCGAATGATTCAATACACCGATGTTCGCGTCATACACCGCGCTTATTTCATCGATAATTACGCATTGTATATTAAGCATCGAATGCCGATACGTTTGTAGTACTGAACTGGATAAATGACTCGTTTGCCTCGATAATGTCAGGCGGAAGGCAGAATCAAGTGTCACTCCATTTATCCCGACCGCAGCTTTGCCCGGCGTAGCAGTTGCGATCTAGGCATTGTTCATTGCATTGTGTTGCTGAGCATAGCGATTGTAAGTTTTCATCAGAGCTCTCAGGGTAAATGTTTTCCCACTCCCTGCTGGGCCTGTGAGAAATATTTGGATGGGTTCCCGATTGGGTTTGTGCAAACGATGGATCACTTCGAGAACTGATGTGTTTCTCTGAGAACTCTGTGTTTGTTCGGCGAACCGACGCACAGTAGTCTCTTTTACTGAGCACGTCAGATCTGGGCCGTATCACACTCACCGACGAACCATTTACCGGTAGATCAATATCATTGGCAGCCATGGTTAAGACCAAGATAATAACGTCTGGCTCCAGAACACCGGAATGGGGGGCTTCTTCGTTCAATGAGGTGTACCCCCATCATCTCTGGATCGAGCATCGATCTCGAGAAAATGCAGACGTGATAACACGCATGTTATCTAGCACACTGCTTCAATGAAGGGCCGAAAGAGACATGTCGGCGTCAGCGAGATGAAGAGCATAGTTTTCCGCCCATCTCTCGACGGCACGATGGGGCGCTTTTATCAGTACAATCCCTTGAATCTATCAGAACACCCCACTCTAAGAGTACCTTGATCACATCTTGAACATCAGTAGCCACGGAACCGCTGCACGCGTTGTTGCTTGATGTGGACGCTCTGTTTATTACACATTGCTTATGTGACAGAGGGGAATTAAGGATACAATAGGCTCCTAGGATTTCTCATCGATTTATGATTTTTTCGATTCTCCACGGGAACAGGTTTGACACCTTGTTAATTCTTGGTCTTTCCTTCGCTCTTATCACGGAACCACTTCGACTCTTTGTGGAGCGTGGATCAAACAGCATATCGAAAGCGTTTTCGTCTTTCATAATTCTTGTTAGGAGATTAAGGTCTGCACATAGTAATCTATCACTAATTTTGGGGAGTACCAGGGACCCCCTCGTCATATTACAACGGAGCTCGACTCTTTGAATGAATCTTTTCTGGACTTTTTCTAGAATGTCGAGGTCGCAGACCCTTGACGGGTGCCACACTTGACTAGCATATAAAATTATCGGGATTACATGCGATTCATACACTTTAAGATATGCATTTGCGTTCTTCAGACACAGAGATCTCAGTATCCAATTGCAGATCATCGAGCTTGATTTAGCTACGTGCATCGCCTGCTCAGCGAAGTTCATCGTCGCAGAGAAACGGACGCCAAGATCTTTGACGACATCCAACTTGGTCATTGGTTTATCGTTCAGCGGGTAGTCGTGTTCAGGGTTCGAAAATCCAAGGTGAAGAACTCCACATTTCTTTGCAGTGAGGCTCAAACCCATGTTTCTCGCCCAGATGTAGAAATCAGAGATGGTTGATTGTAGCCTTTCCGAGTCCCCACCACTCACAAGCGGAACGTAAAACTTGACATCGTCAGCGAAGATGACGTAACCGACGTCATCAGGCACAATGTCTTTCACGCCATCGATGAAGAGCAGAAATAGTAGACTGCCAAGCACTGTGCCCTGCGGGCACCCAGTAAGAACATTTTCCTGTTCCGAAAATGATCCACCGACCTTTACACGAAAGGTTCTGTCGCGTAGAAAGTCAGAGATCCAGCGAAGGACTTTCCCACCGATCCCCTTGGAGTGAAGGGAGGCTACAATGCTGTCGTGTTGCATGGTTTCAAAAGCACTCTTGAAGTCAAAGTACACGACATCCACAGGGGTTCTCACATTCGTCCAGTGAGCAATGTCAATGAAGAACTTAAGCAGGCAATCCACGGTGTTTCTTCCCTTCCGGTAGGCGAACTGATTTGGCGTGATCAGGCCTTGGGCTTCAGAGTTGGCGAGGACAGCGTCGGCTATCATTCGCTCGAGCACCTTGCATGAAACAGCAGTCAGCGAGATAGGTCTCTTATTTTTGATATCCGTCTTTTTGCCAGGCTTCGGAACTGGAGCGATCCATGCCTTCTTGTATATGGAAGGCATTTTCCCTTCATCAAGTGCCTTGCGGAAGATGATGCTCAGGGGAAGAGCGTTTCCCAGCGCAGTTTCCTTGAGGGAGGTTGCGGGGAAACTCTCTGGGGACATGCTGCGTTTCGCCTCCAGTCGACTCAGTTGTTTGTAGACTGAAAGCTCTGACACGTCAATGTCCTCAACGTAGTGTATACTCATTGGCTTGCGTATATAGCAGACAGCGTTGTGCGGACTCGACGCATGGAGGCTTTGCATACTCCGTTGTGCCAAATGGTGGCACCTTCCATGCATCGAGGCGGAGGCACATTTGTTACATAGGCCCGTCACATCGTTTTGTTGTCGCGCGGGGCTTCATGGACAGTTTGGCGGCGCCCACCCAACATAGGAGAGACATAACGGCCGTGGTGCACGGTATTTTGAGCGCAACGTAAATTTGAGCGCAGCGTAAATTTGAGCGCAGCGTAAGTTTGAGCGCAACGTAAGTTTGAGCGCAGCGTAGATTTGAGCGCTGCGTAAATTTGAGCGCAGGGTAGATCTGAGCGCAACGTAAATTTGAGCGCAGCGTACATCTGAGCGCGGAGCTTTGGAAGGGTGCCGCGTTTTCGATCCACCGAAATCCGATCGGAACGATTAGTGCATTTTGGGCACCGGGAGTCCATGGAGTTCTACAGTAAAACCTCGTTACAACGAACACCGTTATAACGAATTTTCAATACAACGAACGAAAAATAATTTTTTGTCTGGCCCGTCTGCCATAAGGTCCTATGTTGAGAGACTCTCGATACAGCGAGTTTTCGTTACAACGAACGGATTTTCCCGGTCCCGTGGGGTTCGTTGTAACGAGGTTTTACTGTAATTGTTATGCTTGGATCTTAGATGTAGACTCAGATAATTTCAACCAGATAAAAGCTTGCGTGACTTGCATCCCGATTTCTCGATTTCTCTCCTCCGAGAGCCAATAGTATCATGGGGCGCAAGTTCATTTCTAGGTCCACTGCGGTACTCAACACAAAAGCGTCGAGCATCACTTATACAGGCGCCGTGGACTTTATGAAGGTGTGGATACCAGGAGCCGCCGTCGTGGTGCGCTTCATTCGTCGAGATACTCCATGCGCCGTCGTGAAAAAAAATCAGCACCGGATTCGTGGGATTGTCCCTCCAATTCGATGGAAATATACATATTATATGAACATGAAAGGCTGTTAGGCATTCGATTCCCTTTATCAACGAAGCTTGAAAGGATTCTGGTTTCCACAGATCTCTACCCAATTGAGAATCGAACTCTGAGGCCGGTCATCCATCGGACAATGGAATTTCCAATCACCCTTCCCTTCACCCTTCTCTCCAAGAGGCCTCACGCCGGGAGAAAACCACGAAAATTGAGTTCAGGCCCACCCCACTAAACTGAAGCACCGTTACGAGCGGATTCTGGTGAATAGAAACCGTGGCACCCTTCCAAGGCTCCGCGCTCAGATGTACGCTGCGCTCAGATTTACGTCGCGCTCAAACCTACCCTGCGCCCAGATTTACGCTGCGCTCAAATTTTCGCTGCGCTCAAATCTACGCTGCGCTCAAACTTACGTTGCGCTCAAACTTACGCTGCGCTCAAATTTACGTTGCGCTCAAAATACCCGGCACCAACGGCCGTTGCATGCTACCGTTTCATGATATCCGTTGCGGAAAGCGCTTCTTCCTGAATTGAATTTTCGATTGAAGACCGTTTGAATCGTATTTTTGATTGAAGACAGTTTGAATTGAATTTTTGAATGAAGACAGTTTTAATTGAGTTTTTGATTGGAGACAGTTTGGAATGAGTTTTTGATTGAAGATAGTTTGAATTTTTGACTGAAGACAATTTGAATTGTGTTTTTGGTTGAACACGGTTTGGATTGAATTTTCGATCTATGACAATTGAACACTGTATTCCTGTTCAATCGTGCGCGCGGTTGCCCCGCGTTGGAGCTCAAGGTGCTGAGCTTCATCCTCAGAAGACCCGTAATGGTTTTCTTCCGGGGCAACATCTTTGAATTCCTATGCGGGTCTGACTTTCGAACTCACAGCAAACCAGACAATAACGAGTCCGGCGCGCGAGAAGACTGTTCCAGCGCAAAGCGCGTCTGCAGGCTGTGTACCAGGTATATGCATATGAAACCGGATTTTTTCCCCGAAAAGACACATCTGCCACAGGAGAACCGCTGCAAGCATTTTACGTGGAGTATGCGCCTTCGGAAGGCACCCATCGTGCCCATCTTTCGGGTAGCTCACGGAGCCCTTATTGATGGAGGCCTTCATTTTTTGTACCAAACCATTCATCCAGCCATTTTTCGACGTTGTCGTAAAATGTGAATTTCTGACTGGAGAGCGCCTGCCCCATCGATTCGAACAGGTGGTAATGTCTTGGCGCAAGGTCAGGTCAGTAAGCGGCACGCGGCCAAACTTCCCATGACGCACCGCTGCGGCAAACCCACTGCTGCCCATATCCCGCGGCTCAAGCGGTTGTCAGATAGCTCCGAAAACACTGACCTTAATACACTCCAGAAACTCCACAAATGTAACATGCTAGAACACTTCTTACAAGGAAGGTGCACAACCTCGACCTGGAGTTCCGCGGCCAAACTCGCACAGAGACTTGGGTCGGGCACTCTGATATCAGGGACGTTTTCAGAATCGGCTGAATAAGTGAGGAATATTTTTTCGGCGATATAAAGTTGGCCAAAATCGACGATCCGGGGCGCTTCTATGCTAAAAAGGCTGGAATAGGTACTGTTACGACCCTGACTGAGGTTAGCCAAACTGGGAAAGACACGACAGACTACAACGTTCACTTAGGGTTAGTGTAAAGTGAGTTTTATTCAATATGGCCGCTTTATATATTCTATGGCATAGAATCTATGCCAACTTCGTTGTAGTAAGAGAAATGATTCGGTTCGACGATGCCCGGGCGGCACCGTAACACCTCCCCAGCTCAGCGCTGCTCCGAGTAGCGCTGTGCGGCCGTAGGCTCCATCACGAGCTTCTTCGGTGGCCGTCGGTTGCGCCTCGGATTCTCTCGACGCGGATATAGCGGAGTGACCGCCGAGGGTGACCACCTCACGTGGGTGAGTTCCTGATCGGTGGGGACGCGTCGCGACGACACGGGAAGAGCCTCGAACAAAGCGCTGAGCGCCCCAATCTCGGGGTCTTCTGGAGCATCTGGCTCCACGATCGACATCGGTTCGTCTTCGACACTGGCCGTTTCGGTGGAGCTGGTCTCCGAAGCAGACGAGGGAATCGCCGTGTGTTCGAGCTGTAGAACGAGAGAGGCTTCAGGTGATTCGGGGTCCGCGTGCTGCGTTGGAGGCGATGCTGGAGCGAGGGCACAGTTGCGGTCGTCTGACAACGGCGGTGTCAACGCCAGCTGTAATCCGAAGTCGTCCAAGGGCGCTACGTCCGGACTTTCCGGGTCGGCATAGCGGGGCTTCAGCTGATTGGTAAGACGTCGGTGACGCTTGCCAGCCAATTCTGACTCGTACATGGTTTCGCCGATTCGGCTGACGATGGTTCCGGTTTCCCATTTCAATTTGTTGTTCTGCTGGACGGTGGCGAAGATCATGTCTCCAATCTCGAACGTGCGTGCCCGTGCGCCGTGGTGACGGTCGAAGTTTCGTTTCATTTCTGATCGGTATTCTTCCGCCACCTTGGTATCGGCCTCCTGCTTCGGTAAGAGTAGTTCGAGGGCAGTTCTTGGTCGGCGCCCGAGGAGGAGTTCCGCCGGGGTCTTTCCATCGGGACAAGCCGCGCACGGAGTATTGCGATACGTTGCGAAGAACGTGTTCAGCTGCTGCGTGACGCTGCCCTTCCCCCCAACTTCTTCGGCGACCGTTTGAGCGTGTCAACGAATCTTTCAGCCTGTCCGTTGGATTGAGGACGACCAGCAGCCGAAAACAACTGCCGGACTTTGTGAGCCTGACAGAAGTTTGCGAGCTCCGAGCAGCGAAACTGGGTACCGTTGTCGGTGACAATCATCTCGGGGTATCCAAATCGAGCGAAAGTTTCCTCGAAGACGGTCTTGATGGCCTCGCCCGTGATTTGTTTGAGGATTCGAACCTCTGGCCATTTCGAATACGAGTCAACGATAACCAGAAAGAAATTCCCCTTCATGGGTCCGGCGATGTCTGCGTGAAGCCTCGACCAAGGGCTGCTAGGTTGCCAGGGGGCCAAGGGAGCCTTGGGCGGTTGCTGGCAACTTTCGCAACAGCGGACGAGTCGCTCTACGTCTGTATCGATGCCCGGCCAGTACACGTTACTTCGAGCCAAAGCTTTCATTCTGGAGATTCCGGGGTGGCCTTCATGAAGTAAGTCCAGGACCTTCTGTTGTAACGTCTTCGGAACCGTCACACGGTCCGCCATCACGAGGCAATCCTGGATGATGGACAGGTTCTCGCGACGCGCGTACAGTGGGAACATGGGACTGCCTCTTGGAATCTTCGGCCACTTCCCCGTTGTAACGTACTCCATGGCTTCGGAGAGAATTACGTCTTGCTTACGATTAGTGGTCGCCTGAATGTCTTCGACGGTGATCGGAAGCTTCGCGACACTGGCCTTGAGGTCTTTTTGAGCGCCGGCCTCTACAGAGGCGATGACCACATCGAGGAGCGGGTCTTCCTGTGCTCGTTGGCTCATGAGTCTTGAGAGCGCATCTGCCTCGCCGAAATCCTTCGTGTTCTTGTATCGAATATCGAAGTTGTAGCCCAATACGATAACGGCCCAGCGCTGCAACCGATTTGCAAAGTACGCCGGAACGCCTTTGGAAGGGTTGAACACGGTGAGCAGCGGTTTGTGATCGGTGTTCAAGATAAACTTGCGTCCATACAGAAACTTGTGGAATTTTCGTACGATGAAGACCAACGCGAGAGCTTCTTTTTCAATCTGACTGTAGCGCTGTTCGGTCTGAGTCAGAGTCCGGGCCGCGTGGGCAACCGCTTTCATAGATCCGTCGGCAAGCTGATGCATGAGACAACCCCCGATCCCCCGTTGAGAAGCATCGGCTGAAACCACGATGGGTAGGTTAGGATTGTAATGCATCAGAAGGAGGTCGGACTTCAGGATTGCTTTGGCTCGGTTGAATGCTGCCTCACATTCCTCGGACCAGACGAACGCAGCGTCTTCCTTTAACAAATCATTCATCGGTGCTCTGAGATCCTTCATTTCGGCGATAAACGTTCCGTAGAAGGATAGCATCCCAATGAACGCTCTCAGCTCCGCGACGTTTTGCGGGGCTTACGATGATGTCGTCGAGATAGGCCATCGTGCCATCCAGGCCTGCCGTGAGCTCGTCCATTATCCGCTGAAAGATACTGGGAGCAGTCTTGATACCGAATGGAAGCCTTTTTACCTTGTATAGACCTTTCGGTGTATTGATCGTGAGCAAGAGTTGTGAATCGGCTTCTACCGGGACTTGTAGGTGCGCTTCCGTGAGGTCGATTTGTGAGAAAAATCTCCCTCCGTTGAGCGCGCTGAAGATATCCTCGGCGGTAGGTAGCGGGTAGTGATCATCCTCGATAACGCTGTTCAGGCCTCTCGAATAATCACCTCTTATGCGAATTCTTCCGTCGGGTTTCTTCACAACTACGATTGGTGCCGCGAAATCGGAATGAGTCGTGCAGGAAAGCCACGGGTCTGGCTTTCCTGAAAGCCGGAACGGAATCCGGTTTGAGCTTGATCGACGCTCGGAACTTGGTGCATCGGCCCAGTCCCTCCTTGAACACTTCTGGGAATTTTTCCTTGAGCTCCGAAGCCAAATCGTTGTGTTGTGGATTGACTTTCTCGAGCTCGGGTCTCTGGAGCGTTGTGGCTACTCGCAATTTATGATCGTCAAGGAGCGCCGCATACAGGGCGTTGTCATGGCTTATCCAATCCATTCCCAAGACGCCTAGGTCTTCCGCGACATAGCATGTACCGTGGAATTTGTTCCCATTGAAGTCGACGTCGCAAGCAAAGCTACCCAGGACGTATAATTGCGAACCATCCGCTTGGGTGAGCTGCACGTTCGAGTTCTCTAGCTCCGGCGATCCTAGGCGGTTCCACATCGCTCTCGTCACTACGGAAACGTCTGCTCCGGTGTCGAGCATGAGCGTCAATTCCGTCGAATTGATCGTCACGGGCTTGAGGATACGCTTGCTTCCGACCGAAGAGACTTGCAGTTGTCGGGCATTCGCCTTCTGGTTGGAACTTCTACAGACAGACGCCTTGTGACCGACTTTGTGGCACTTGGTACATTCGGTCTTGAGCTGTGGGCAGTCTCGCTTCCAATGAGTTGGTGAGCCGCAACACGGGCAACGAGACGGCGGCGGTTTCGCTGCACGCTTGGGTTGCGGCTTCGGTGGAGACTTATTCTGAACGTAGTTCACTGCCTGCTGAGCCTCCGCGGCACCGGTTGCGTCGCGCTTGAGTTGCGAGTAATTGACCAGCTCTTGTGCAAGACTTTTGAGCGTCGTGGTCTCCTCGTCAAGTTTGCGGAGCGCCCGAGTGCGGAGTTCGAGGTCCTTGGGATCGGATAGAGCGTTGACCAACACCAAACATTTTAGGTTCTCGGGGGTGAGCTTGTCGAGTGAAGCTGCCTCCCCTCTCGTGTTGATTACCCCTACCAGATCAGTGATGTCCAAATTCTCTCTTTTCGTCTGGAGGAATTTGAAGCGGCGTCTGAATAGGGAGGCTGGTTGACGGAATAGTGTCTTCAACGTCGTGATGATGCTTTCCATAGATTCGTTTTCGGGCTTACTTGGCAGTAGATAAGCGATGAAGCGGTCGTATTCTTTGCGGTCGAGCTTTGAGATCACAAACTGTTTCTTCACCGCTTCCGAGAGAGCACTTCCGTCCGCATCGAGCACCGGCTTGTAGCGATTTATCCACTTCTCGAAGGTGTGATCAGCGTCTGCATCGTGGCTGAATTCCGGCACACGCGTGTTCGAAGAGTCGATAATCTTCTGCACGTTGGTTTGCTCGGCTGGTAAAAACGTTTTGAGGAGTTCCTTCTGTGACTCCTGTGTTTGAAGAAGTGCTGCTTTCACGGCTTCTTGGACGAGAAGCTGCACATCTTTCGCTGAGATAGCCATAGTCACGGCTATGTGGGTTCTTTGTGGATTCAGAACACCAAAACCATCTTCGTCGCCACTGTTACGACCCTGACTGAGGTTAGCCAAACTAGGAAAGACACGACAGACTACTACGTTCACTTAGGGTTAGTGTGAAGTGAGTTTTATTCAATATGGCCGCTCTATATATTCTATGCCAACTTCATCGTAGTAAGAGAAATGATTCGGTTCGACGATGCCCGGGCGGCACCGTAACAGGTACAAATGATGAAATTTCAAGTTTGAATCTAGCCGATTTTGAACACGTTTCCAGTATGAGTGACATAAGCCCATGCCTATGTGCCTTGTCTAGTTAGCCATTATGCCCGGCCCTTGCTTGCCGACCCCCTTTATCGAACCAACAGAAGAGCTATCAAATCAATCAAATCAAATATGAGAAAAGGAAGAAATGTTTGAAGTTGAAACCTATCATGCCAGGAAAGCGGCGTGATATCGGGCGATCGAACCAATGACACCCTCGACTCCGAGAATCTTCGGAACTTCTCAGCACACAAACTGAACCACAAAGATCAAGTACTCAAAGATCTCTACGAGTTCAACTCTGAGCGAGGCGACTTCTCTGAAGACGAGCAAGGTGAACCGACCGACGCAGAGCTCGGAGCTCACAAAGAGTCGGAGGAAGAAGAGCTTGAACAGGCTCAAGCAAGATCGGGAGAGGCGAGCTCCGTGCAAATCTGAATAAAACCACAAGCTATCCTTGGGATCAGTACTGATCCAGCACAACGTCACCCAGTCGTCGCAGACTGCACTCGTCTACCCGTTCCGTTCACTTCATGCGTCAAAAAAATTTCCCGGATACCGTTCATTTTCAGATCCGACGCACTTACTCTTGGAGCTGAGCTTCCCAAAAATTTTTGGATGGTATCTATATCGATATCAATTTCTCAAGATATAGTATACATACGAGGCGGAACAGACCGCACCACGTTTGAGCTCCGGACTGGAGCCGAAAATCGTCAAGAGCAGACAGATCTCAGCTTCCCAAATGAAAATTGCTGGCGCCGCCACTGAATCTGAGATATCCAATTCTCAGTTACCCGGATCTTATCCACCGGAATCTCAGAAACCCGGGTCTCGGATGCCCGAATTCCAGATGCCCAGTGGAAGAGCCGCTGACTCTCGCTCTCACTCAATCAACATCAACTACAGAACGAAGCTCCTATAAACTGAACTCGCCATAGCCGAAACCGATTGTCTGGAACGCGGGCTTCATGGAACACATGTCTGTGTACTCCTGCGGCCCAGTTCTACATTCGGCCACCATCAACTCGATGTCATTTCAAAGACAATCTCGACCCGGACGACTTCCCTATCTTGGGAGAATTCCACTACCCGTCGTCATATCAAACCCTCAAAGAAGAAGTTTATTCAGTATCGCGCCATCCTCTTCCAGTAGTGCTTCATGCACTACTAACTTCAAAATTTTTGAACCAAAGTTGTTCTCAAGAATCGCCCCGGGATATTTGTAGGAGATTCCCGGTCTGCGTGAAACTCGGAGAAGCATAGATAATTTCTCTGCTCAATCATCTCTTGGTCTCCACATCTAGAGTAGACATGGACGAAACCCGACTGTGAAACGTTTCTTGATTTCATTTATTACGGCGATATACTTCAGTTAGCAGCTTGCTGGTCGCAGATCGAGCTGACGGAGACACTCTATGCATCTCAGTCCCTTGCGGCCGACGCAACTCGTTTTCGGGCTTTTCATCAGGTCGATCAAAGCCATGTCGACAAGCAGCTGCATCCATGGATCAGAGAGGGCCTTGACAGTCATCATCTCCATCATGCTCTTCAAGCGCATGTTCGATGGATTTTCTGTTGCTGCAACAAGATCAGTTAATCTGCATATGCCTCTCAAGAGGGTTTGCTCATGTAAGACGAAGCTGTGCGAAGCAGGGCCACGTTGAATACAGTCATCAGTCGACCGCTACGTAGAGGAGCTGGACTCACCGAGGAGAATATCTTTGTAGGATGACCACCAATCCTTCAGGCATGGGACAGCATTCTTCACGTAGGTGTCTTCGGCGTTCCGGGATTCGCCCAAATTCAGGACCAGAGCGACATAGAGCACCACGAAAGTGCCACGAGGAGCCATCGTCGGATATTTTCTGAAACAGTTGAGAGCAAGTTTTAACACCAGATCCCACAAGCCTGGCTTAAATAACCGGGAGAATGGGGTTACACGGAAGTCACCTCACGATATGATACTAATCCTGTCCCCGTTAAAGTCCGCGGTAATCCTCCCCTTAAGCCTCTCTAGGATTGTCCCAGTCAGGCTGGAATTCGTGACATTTCCCTGAATTACATTCATAGAGCCTTTTGTTTCAGACAGATTATTAACGTGACATCGGAGAGTTACAGATCTTTCGGCGATAACTTGGCCCTTGGCCTACATTCTGCCTGCAGAGCCACGCGACAGTTCTCAATCATTCTTGAAGTTTGTATCGTCGCGAGATCGACCCACTTCCGATGAGGTTCGACCAGAAAATGGTGATCCCTAGATCACAACAATGTTTGCATTCCAAGGCTTCTGGATTCGCTGACCTCGGAAATGAGGTCCAAACCGTTGGATCACGACTCCCATTTGCACTTGAGAGTTCGCGCGGGAGCCCAAGTAAGATGTATGTTGAACTGGAAGTTATTATATCATCTCCTGTTTGACTTTTGAAACATCTCATATACTCCTTCAGGAGCTCCGGAGCTCGTAAGCCGCCACCGCGTTCATCCGCGATGAAAGCGATTCCGTACGTTCATCGGCAGTGAACGGGAGCTCTCAATGCGGAGGCGCCTCCGAAGTGAAAGAGTGTGAATTCACCTTAAGCCATTCCGCCGGATCAGTTTTTGCATTGCTGACTTGATACGTCCAAGCGCTTCATGTGTTTCTCGAATAGCGGGATTTTCGTTCGGTATAGAGACGTGAAGCTCAGGATTCTTGAAGGGTGGTAATGCAGTTGCATTCAAGTGATAGATGCCATTATCAGAATGGGCTGCAATTTCATGTGAGTGGTTTGATATGGTGAACGATGGTTTTGAAGCAAGAACAGTCCAGCTGTCATCAAGCAACGCTGACATCGAAACCAAGTTCCCTCTTACCTCAAACCAACCAAGTGCATATGAAGCTTGATCGAGACTTATGATGGCGCGATCCGGGGTCGAATCTACATCAAGCAAGATCGTGCCCGTTCCGATTGCTCGGATCCGCCAACCCCGATAGTTAATTAACATTTGCGTTTTTCGTAATTGAAGAAGGAGTTGAGCGGATTGCCGGAGTGGATCGATGCACCGCTGTCGAGAATCCAATCCTCAGATCCTCGCCGGAGAGCCAGGTTGCAAGAACTCAGCCTCAATTTCATTGAATTGCTCGTCATTTTCGGTTTCTACGAAGTTTGTGTGGAGTTGTACGGGCTGTTATGCGGAGTTGTTGTTGTAGTAAGCGCGGGGTTGTCCGGGTGGTTGTAATTGAGAGTAGTAAACTGCATGGTTCTTATGGATGTGCATGTTTGAATCTTGCGCTCCAGCAAGAAGACGTTTCGATCAGCGCGTAGAGGTTTGTGATTGTTTGTTGTCCTTCTGGTTGCATGTTCCATGACTGTTTCATGGAAACCCAGCTCGGGGAGACTGCCTGAAGAACGCATGTTCCAGCGCCAGCATTGATAGCGGCGGCACGAGTTAACGAAACTGACGAACGTTCCGAATCGGGGTCTTGGAGGGATCGAATTTGAAATATAAAATTCTTTTGGTTGCAGTCTGCTGCTGCAGAACGGACACTCGTTTGAATTCTTCGACGAGGGTGCCGAAGCAGCTGGCTGCGGATCGTTCCGAAATGTCTTCATCCGTGAATTTGAGTCGTATGAGGGAAATGTCAACCGTGTCAATGATGATCCCTCGAGCGCGATTGTTGGCTCGCTTGTAATCAGCGTCTTCAGGTCTCAGTTTGCCATTTGCAAACTGAACGCAATGGATAGCCGTTCTCCAGGCGGCAAAAATTTTGCCTGACACATTCTTGCGGCGGAGAGAGTAGTTATGGCCGTATCGGCTCCGAGTGATAGTTTGGACATGCCGCTGGTCAGATTGTCAGAAGTAGCGGACAGGTTGCACAACCTGTCATGATTGGCATGAAGGCATGCTCCGAAGAGTCATGCAAGCAGGAATGGCTGCCTGTCGCAAATTGAAGTATTTTCAACTTACCGGCTGCCTTGAAGAGCACCGTTGAATCCTTGCGAGGAGCTTAAGGTAGGGATGGAAACAGCGATGGTGATGATAACGTGTTGAACTGGGAGTTCTGATTCCTAGGCCTCACTAGCACAGACTAACGCCGGCAGAGTATTTCTCTGACAAGCGCTTACGCGGAGCAATGAGGAGACCGTACGCGTACGGTGTGATCAGTAGTTTATTGTTGGCAGACTCTGGCTTATAAAGGATTGGGTCTGAGGGTGAGCTCAGTTCTCTCGAGCTAGTGCTACCTACAGAGAGCAACCCTTCCTTGTCCACCTAATGAGCTTCAGCTGTACTTGGACAGCTGCAGGCTCTTTAGGCTCATCAGTTTCTCTTGAATCGATCGCAGTCTTTAGAATCTTATTCGATGCGCGTCTGTCTGTGAGACCGCATCTCAAGAATACATACATATGTTTCCAGCTGAATTGAATCAAACATTGAACCTGACATTAATGTACGTGTCGACCACGAGTAGGTTGAGCGCAACGATGGGCCGCACTGTGGGCCCACGCGGGACAAGAGCACGCGCGCGGGCGGGCGCAACCTCCAAATAAATTTTTCCAGCTTCTTCGGGTGGGAAGTGAGGCTCTAGAGAAGATTTCAGGGTGCGGGCACCTGCGGCACCTGAGTTTGAGAGAAAGTCAGTGCTATCCCCTTAATATGCCGCAATGTGCATTGAGAGCCGATGGTTGGATCGGAAATATTGATCCGAGCTTCTGCCTTCTGTTGACACCAGCGAAGCCCTCAAAAAGTCGACAGGAGCGCTCGGAGGAGAATCTTCTACTTCCCCCGATGATATTTGACACGAAGATACTAGAAACGGACGCGCGCCTTCCCAAGATTCGCATGTCGAAAGTCGTTGGAATCAGGGGTAGAATCGTATTTTCACCACTGACATCGAGAACCCCCTGTAATTTCGCGTGTGCGACCCTCTCCCTTACCACGGAGTCGAATCAGATGGCATCCGCCGCGAAAAAGCGGGGAAAATAGTGTTGTCCGCTGTGGGCCCACTGTGGGCCTTGAGAAAAAAATCGAAGGAGAGCAGTAGGCTTGCATGCTCGAGACACCCTTGTAAACACTCGAGTTGTTGTTCAAGTACGGAGACCTGCCGGAGCCTATCGGCTTTCAATAAATGCGCACTTTGAGCATGAAAGTCCATGATTTTCGATGAATCCGACGTTTTCGGTCCAGTTCCTTGTTGATCCCCCCCCCCCCAATATTTTTCAAATCTGTGGAGCGCGTTGAGTTCGCCTCGAAAATGTCTAGAACCGGTAACGGCGCTCCGCATGCTCTCCTATGTTAGTGCGCGAGAGATTTTCGACGGTTCCTGATTCTCCCACCTCCAGCTGACTCTCGGGATATGCCTTCCGTTCAGGATATTGTTCATATTCGAGGTGTCGCCTATATCCGGGATATGGCTCTGATTGCCGGAATGTACAGAGAAAAGGGGGCATCTTACTTTCGGAGTATGTCTTATTATAAGGCAAGCACGGTGGGCGCCTGGCGGAAAACTTGAGCTGATTAGGGTTGGGGCGGCAAAATGAATTTCGCCCCGGGCGGCGCATGCCCTGTGCACGCCACTGCATCATCACGCGGATGCGGATGTCTTGCGATCATCTCCTTTGAGGCGAAAGAATCGAGCGGTTAGATCAGCGCCAGGAAGAAGAGAACTGCCGGAAAGCTCTCCTAATTGTGGGATCAGGCCGCGACACCGAGCGAAGCTCAGCTGCCTCGCTTCGTTTCGCATCCGGTAGTTTTCGTCGATGTTGGATCGGGGCAATGACGAGAAGAACCAATAGTCTGTCGTAAGAAGATTTATCTATGAGGGTGAACCAACTCGCCCTGAGCAGAGGACAGCATATTTTAAGTTTTGCCGCCCCTTCTCTGAGTCATTCACGAATTCTTTGAAATTTCTCTCCGGGAATTCTTGTCCGAACGTGGATCCACAGCGCAGCGTTAATTGGACGTGCCAACAGCGTGAGAGCTCCCGGGGGTGGATCACCTCTCAATCCGGCTCGATGAATTCACACGGGACTCCACAGCGCGACAAGAATTCAAGCCTTGCTCTCCGATGATGTCGGCCACGTCGCCAACTTCACGAGTGAGAAATATTATCGATTCTTGGAGACCAGCTCTTGTACTGAGGGAAAATAGCCGTAGGTGAACAGAGTTGTGTTCAAGATGGCCGCCTTGGAGTCGTTCGGTGTGATTTTCGGGAACAAAGCGTCGGTTTTCTATTCACTACTTGGATTTATACTCTTCCGCGAGGCCGGCGCACAACATGCATCCGCCCTAATGACCACAAGATTCAGCTCTACAAGTGATCTAGTGCAAGCGATCTGCGAAGCCATCGGAGACAGTGCTTCAGAAAACTCGACCGTCATTTGGGTTTTCGTGTTGTACTTATCACCCGGAGATCAGCCCTCATTGAGCTACCTCTGGGAGTTCCCCAAAGCTCTCGTCTATATCGCAGAGCAACCAGTTCTGCTGAGAAACAACGACAGGGGAATCCTGATTTCTTGGGAGCGCGACAGAGGTGGCTTCGCGGGCATGGGCTTGGCTGGTGAGTGGGGTCATTTCAAGAACTGCGGACACCTTTCCTGCACGCGGAGTCTCGAGGACAGATATCTGTGGTATGTTCAGAGACGT
This sequence comes from Lepidoglyphus destructor, assembly GCA_031001835.1. Lineage (NCBI taxonomy): Eukaryota > Metazoa > Arthropoda > Arachnida > Sarcoptiformes > Glycyphagidae > Lepidoglyphus > Lepidoglyphus destructor. Next base: position 72,172 of record JARNKU010000133.1, read on the forward strand.
GTTCTCATCCAAGTTCGAGAACCAGTCGAAGGAAAGTCCGTCACGGAAACCCCACAGGAGATCCTGCTGAAGTTACAGGGGAGTCTGCGGTCGAGAAATTTTTTGATCTTTACCGGCGCGTGTTCATTGTACTCGGGGCGGATCGGCGAGACCGTTTGCATTCGAGTTACGTGGTGAAGCCTTCAGGATATCAAACTGTCACAAGAGTGCTGAAGCTGATGGCGAATGAGTTCGAGATTGAAGATGCGCGTCAAGCATTCGACACGATACGCTCCTTCTCGAACCGTAGCGAGGAACTTGTTCTCGATCTGTTCAAAATAGCTTCTTCCAGTGGTGATCCGAGCGTAGAAATCGAGATCAACAGCTGCCCTTACGTGAGTATACATACATGCTTGCCGCGGCAACCGGGAATGAGCCTGGAAGCTTCCTAGAAGGGTCTTGCTATGTGGATGCTAACTCAGCAGCACTGTCATTGAAGGATCTGATCTCTGATCCCACGCCAGTGTCATCCTGACATGCAGTTCTGTTCCTTTTGCAGGATCGGAAAAACTACGTGTACGCATACACTTTCCTCGCCATCAGGCTGGCGAATCCTCTTCCTTGGAAAAAGGAGTTCGTTTCAAGCTTACCAGATTACGTCGAACTCGAACTGCCCCTTGTCATAATGTCACTTTTCACGCTGCCGCTTGCGCTCTCGGTCAGATACAATCGCTCCTATGTCCTGAGTCTGTCGATCTTAAGAAGCGCGTACCATCTTCTGAGTGGGAACACCTATAAGTCTCTGATTTCCACATCGAAACTGAGAGCTCTACCATTGCTCATCTGCGGCCTTGTCTCCCTGCTGATCCAGTTTCCGATCAATTCATTGAAAGCAGGAGTCGTGTCTTCTCCCTATGAGCAGAGAATCAAGCCGTCCAAATGTGAAGTGATACATTGCGACCCGAAAAGTTACCGTGGGCCACTGTTTCTCAGGCAAAGTCCTTTCCCGATCATCAAATTGGAGAGAGAAACCAATCCGCAGGCTTCCGTCGTCGAGAAGGGCCTGTATATAGCATGCCGCAGAAGTTCGACGATGTCAACCGGAATGACAAACTTGACAAAGTTTGGTATTCTGTTGCATTATCATACTATATGCGACGATCAGGAACTAATCAAACTTCAGATGGGGGGAGCTTTCGGGAAGGGACTGGCTTTCGAGAAATTCAGACGGTCCCAAGCGACCGAAGCGATATGCTCCAAAGAAAAAACACACGGAGGTCAGTTCAACTTCACCGGCCACGTACGGTTGATGAGAAACATTTTGGAGCACTATTTGTTAAGGTATCATCACGTGAAAGCTTCGCTACTCACGACCAACAGACTCGAAGAAGAGTTCTGGAACGAAAGAAGAAAGAGACCCAACGGGAATGACCAAATCATTAAAAAAATAGGAGAAGTCGTGAGTAACCTCCGAAATAAGTACTTGGAGTACAATATGCTCAACGAAAGTTCATACGACCCCACAATAGACTTCCGATGTGCGTTGCCGCTTCTCACAGCATTTTCTGTGATGCACCTCGCGATCGCTCTCTTCTTCACTCTTTTTCTGGCGATGCTGCATTGGAACGGCTGCATCGCCGTCAAGCGATCGAATTTAGTGCAATTAGCGGGAAAAGTGACGTGGAAGTCTCCGAAGAATCAGTCTAAAAAATTGGCGTTCTCATCCAAGAGCGATCAACACAAGGAGGAAGCTCGACCGATGAACGCGCCAGAGGCAACAGTTGAGAGTGTGTGAGAGTCAGAGATCGCAAGGAGCGGCGGATCATCATCTGTTTCGCCACTGTTTGGACTCTTTTCGATGGGAGAAATTACTCCGGTTAGAACCTGGAAGGCCGTTGCGGGCGCATGCGCGGTGGAACCTCCAGAGCGCAGCATGCACCACGACGCGCATCTAAAGGACTCGTTAATTCTCTCCAAACATCGCGGTTGGGATGATAGCTGAGCTGGTAAAACGACGCACAGTGGGACAAAACGGCGTTGTCGGAGGAAGAAAATCATTTATTCGCTTCTCTCGTCTCATCGTCAGTTGCCTCTGGAAACTCGTAATAAACAGAGAAACTAATCGAAATTGTCTCGTCGATCACATCATTGCTTACGCGCTTGACAACAAGGCGCGTACCATTGCAAAGTCGGGGTTTTTGAAAGCGTCGGAGCAGGGATTACATGCCAGTATCCCTTAAACCCGATATCCCTACCGGCCGGTTTCCCTAAACTCTCTTCGTTAAAACCCGGTTTCCCTAAACTCACCATCCCTAACACCCAATATCCCTAAAAATCATCCTACTCTCTCCCGAGAGCAAAGAGCGCCTTGGAAATCGAGGAGAAGGTGAATAGCATACACTCAGTCTCATAATTATGCGCGCACCCCTATTTTCCGGAGTAGTTTCCGAACGGGTCGCTCGATTTTGCTGGAATCTTCACAGAACTACGGTCCAACAGCCAGTGACACAGTCTGATCAACAGAAGCTTCAACTTCCACGTCTGGGGCGATATCAGCGGAAAAAACGTAAAAAGGTTCATTTTCACTTGTTCCATGAATATGCGCGCACCCCCAGGATTCATTTTAAACACCATCTGACAACGAGGAACATGGAGTAAGATCATGTTCCAGACGATCTGAACCATGTTCTAGATCGATCGCTCGCAACCCGCGCTTGGGAACTCCACTCAGAGATTGCGGAATTCCCAGTGAACCGATGAGCGATCTTGTTCTTGCTCATCATCTGCAAGCGTCACATATGTACGTTTCGTGCCCAGAAAATAGCGGAATTAGCAGTCATCCACATTCGGGCATTGACCAATGTGAGGGTATGCCCAAACGTGACACGACAAGTCTGCGAAATCGACCGACCCGTCCGGAAGCTACCCAAGAATATGGGGGTGCGCGCATAATTATGAAACTGACAATGAGTGTAGGAAGGATGTCGTCAATATTCATGAAAAAAATTCCGCGCTTGCAATATTTTCAGATATCCCTCGATTGCTCTCAATGAGGGAGAGGCGACGTGAACTCGGTCAGATTCTAGAGGCGAAGGTCGGGAAACCAAACGCGAAATTCGCCCTGAGGAATCCAGCTTATTCTCGATTTCTGTCGGAGTCTCGCCCAGCGATAGAAGGCACGGGAGTTCCCAGGGATATCGAGTATTAGGGATACCCGGCTTAGGGCTTGCGGGCAATGGGGATGTCAGCTTTCAGGGATACCGGGCATCGGGGATATCGGGTTTCAGGTATACTAGGTCCACATCAGAGCAGGATGATAGGAACGCCGACCTTCAAGCTCAACATGTGATGAGGAAGCCCTGGAAAATCTAAAGAATTGAAAAATTCGGTAGGAGACTTCACAGCCTGTTCCGCGTCGAGGACAGCATCCATCGGGCTATAGGTTTTGAGTCCGCTAGGAATGGACTCGAGAATCACGCGATCGATGCCATTCACCGCGCTATTCCTCGCAGCTGAAATGGCACGGCTACTCAACCGGAAATGAGCAGTATAGTTCAGGGTAAGATCGGCAAAAACGTTCCGAATCAGCTCCTCATCACTTGTAACAATCTGACGAAAGTCGGACGCCGACGTTATTATCTGTGTTGACAGTTCTGTTGGTTCCTCGCCATTGCCGATTGCCAGTGGCTGCTCGACAAACTTATCGGCAGTCGCATCGTTTTGCAAGGCAAGCCTCAAATCTCCCTTGAGCGTTACTTTGATAACATGTCGCAACAGATGCGATGACTTCAAGCATGGTTGCAACTCGTCAGCCGGTGTCGATCGCGGAATTTATGGAAGGGTTTGTTTGAAATCACCCGAGAGCCGGAGTACTCCACCGAATGGTCGACTTTGACGTCGGGAGTCTTTCACGGTCAGATCGAGCGCCACCAGAGCCGTTCTAGGGGCCATGGTCACTCCGTCCCAGATGATGCGCTCACACCTCCAGAGGGTTTCCCAATGTTAGAAGATTTGGAGATGCTACAAACAGGCACTTCCAATTGGTGCAGATTCAATGGCAATTCGAACGCTGAACGAGCTGTTCGACCCCCAGCAAGATAGGTTTCGGCGATTCCGGAAGATGCCGTGAACGAACCGTGGTCAGGATTAACGAGGCAAGGAACTTTTGTCAGTTTCATCCAGAGCCTCAAGGGAGTAGACGCCGCCATGGCTGGCAGAAATGACACGCAGTATAGTGTCGTAGATTGCCGGCTGTTCAGGTAGTGGTTTGGGTGAATTTTCGTTGACGTATAGGCCCAGAACATTGGCATACGAACGCGTCAATCCCCACATCGAGCCATCGTCGGTGTTTGAGCAGATCTCTCGAGTGCACACATTGCTGAATACACGAGACATTTGTTCGCAATCGCCACACTCTGATCCTCAACAAAGATCAACGACTCATTATAGATCTGCGACGAGTTTCTTTCTTGAAAGTTTCCCATAATTTCAATGGATCCCATGGAGCGCATGTGCATCAGATGGTGGCGAAGAGGGCTCGTATATGTTGGGGTCGAGCGGTACTGGCGGCTTTGGTGAGTGTAGCTTTCCAATGATTATCATCTTCAGGGAGATTCAATCTCGGTCATGTTAAACGATACGGCGCACATGATTGCCCCACGACCGTTCTCGATTCCCGGAGGAACCTCGGACCACGCAAGTTGCCCAGAAGCCAGCGTAAGATGAAAAATCCGTGGTCACTCGAGTGAACTATGTACGGGTGCTCAAGTGCGTCGGAAGCGTCCACATTCTGCTGTCCCTCCATGATGGCTGCACGATGGCTTTGTTGAGGTATACGCGTTGACTACTTTCCAAATGAAGTGCTAAGTGGAGAACAGTTGGATGACGTTCATGGATGGCAAATGGAAACATTTGCCATTGGGCTCTAGAGATGGTAATGTTACGACCAATCTGGAAGCGCTCAATCTCATCATCAGCGTTGGTGACACCGAAGACCGCTTCCTTTGTAGGCATAAGTACTCACATTTGTACTTGATAGCTTTACTTGAACTACAATATTCGACATGGATTTGAGCCTCGAACGTTTTCGGAAGGAACGGAGAGTAGGGCACAACCCGACAATTATCGACTTGCCTCTCGATAGAAGTTACTGCAGACGTTAGACCGATTAAGGCATCATTTCGGACTCTCAAGGTGAAGCCTTTGCCGCCGTCCTCAAGCGATCTTTGATGGTACATTGGGTAGCCATCATGTCCCGTCAAAGTTTGGTGGGTGAAAGCTTCTCGGAAAACGTTCCGTACACTTGCCCTTCTGCATGCATGGAGAGGCCGTATCAGTGAGCCGCAGGGCCCATACATCATGTGTCGAAAGACAATGTCGAGCAGCCCTTTGTCTCCATTTTCATCAAGGATCTCGGCGCTGATGACCAGGGATGGGGGTAATTGAAGATTCACTTACAAATTACTTTTCAATTGTAATTAGTAATTGAATCAATTACATTGATTTCGAGATTATGTAATTAGTACTTAATTACCTACCCAAGTAAGGGACTGGGGGCTGATGCATGGCAGTCTTGGGGAGAGTGTGGAGGGGTTTTCTATCGATTGGATTGAAGTTCTAGTGCAGCGGTGGCCAACCGGGGGCCATGGCCCCCGGGGGGCCACGGGATGGTTTCAGGGGGGCCATGCGAGTATGACTCCCGAACTGATCACCGCAGAATTACTTATAGTGCGGGCGTTCACATCTACCCAAGCGAAAACACGCAATTCTCTTCAGGGGAACACGTTCAGGCTCGTTCCATTTCGGATCAAAGAGAGCGTCGAAGGCGATGCTCGGGATGCTCCATACTGGACGTTAGGCAGTTCATGCTAAGAGCGAGAGTTATGGCGGGCAGTTCCGCAACGCGTTGACGGGTCGCGGAAAATTCAAATGCGGAGCGTATTCAAACGGTTGAGCCGCCTATGATGGGCCGCAGATTGGTGCGCGTCGAAGTGTGACTCCACTACAATTACAATTAAAGTAAGACTGAAGTTTTTTCCATATAATCGCTATCCACAACACCAAGGGAACAGATCCTAAGATAGACGAAGTGTCTCTGATGCATCCCTAATATCGTTCAGGGTTCACTGCAACACAGGAAGATGAGTGAGAAGCGTCAGAACAACATCCTACATTTCTTCAGCAAGAGAGCGAAGAACACGGCGGTTCTTGAAGAGGTCCAATCAGTTCGGGGAATCCCAGTTGAGGAGGAATCTCTGTCCCCATTGCCAAGTGCGAGCCCCGGGAGGATCGAAATCGCGTCAGGTCGAAGAAAACTCAGAAAATACGATTCAACGTATCTGGCGTATGGTTTTGTCCTACAACCCAGCTCGGGAATGGAGCCTCGACCGCTCTGCCTTGTTTGTTCTCAAGTTTTGACAAACGATTCGATGAGACCTTCCAAATTGAAGAACCATCTCCAAACTAAGCATCCAGAAGTGGCCGACAAACCGGTGGATCATTTCAAGAGATTGCTGGATGCCATGCAACTTCAAGTAGCTTCCATGGCGAAAATGACCACGGCAGAGAAATCGGTGTTGAAAACTTCGTACATGATAGCTTTCGAGATCGCTAAGAATAAGAAACCTTACTCAATCGGCGAAGATCTGATAAAGCCCTGTATGTTGATAGCTGCTCGCGAGGTCTTGGATGAGCAATCAGCACTGAGATTCAAAGGCATACCCCTTGCTCGGAACACCGTCAAACGCCGCATCGAACACATGTCAAATGACATTGAAAGCCAAGTTGTGGATCTCATTCGGGATTCAGAGCTGTTCGCAATCCAAATCGACGAATCAACTGACGTGTCGAATAAGGCCCTTCTGCTCTGCTTCGCAAGGCTCGAGTTTGAGGGGAGGATGTTGGAGGAGCTTCTCTGTGTTCTCGAATTACCGGGTCGGACGACAGGAGCTGAAATTTTCAGAGCTCTCGATGATTACTTTCGAAATCACGACATCCGGTGGAAGAACTGCATTGGAATATGTACCGACGGAGCAGCCAACATGAGAGGACGTCTGTCGGGGGTCGCAGCGCGCGTTAAGCAAGTTGCTCATCCTGATATCTTATCAACGCACTGCATCATACATCGAGAGCAATTGGTTGCCAAACGCCTCTCGCCGGAGCTGCACGACGTACTGACGGATGTCATTCGTATTATCAATGAAATACGCACGAAGGCGCTGAATTCCCGGATATTTGAAGCTCTTTGTGAAGAGATGGGCTCACAATATTCACATCTTCTCCTTCACGCGGAAATACGATGGCTCTCGAGGGGCCGAACTCTGACTCGACTACTGACCCTACGTCACGAGGTGACCGCTTTCTTTCGAGAACAGAAACACTCCAAATTCGTGAACATCCTGACTAACAACGAGTGGCTTGCCAAATTTTCCTATTTGGCGGACTTGTTTTCGATACTCAATGAGCTTAACGTATCGCTGCAAGGAGCTCAAAGCGACATGTTCACGCTCCGTGCAAAAATGGATGCATTTCAAGGGAAATTGAGTCTGTGGGAAGCGGCGATTATCAGAGCAGATTATCAAATGTTCCCGAATTTCGAAGAGTTCCTGAGGGAGCACCACGTCGACAGTCGAGTGACCGACATCGTGAAACGTCATCTGAAGTCTCTCGGAGACTTGTTCCGCGAATACTATCCGGAGGACGAGGATCCGAGATGTGGGAATTTGTGGGTTTGTGACCCTTTCTTGGTGGATTTGGAGGAAGTCAACCTGACTTTGGCAGAGAAATCGAGTCTCAAAGAGCTCGCGGCGGATGATCATCTCAGGATGATTTTCAAAACGTCACCGTCGAGATCTCACTTCTGGGTTGGTCTCAAAACGGAATATCCTGCGCTCCATGAGAAAGCCATGAAGGTGTTGCTGCAATTCTCGACAACATATCTTTGCGAACAGGCTTTCTCGTCAGTGACAGCAATCAAGACCCGGTACCGTGCAACGCTCGAAATCGCTCCGGCTCTTCGTCTGGGCATCACATCCTTGGAGCCACGATTCCGTGACCTTTTGGAGAATCAGCAACAGCAAAAATCACATTGAAGCGATCTGAGCAATATTCTTCGTTAACCTAAGAATTCACGCAGAATAAATAGAGAAATGTATGTGTCAGTGATTTCGGAAAGTGTCTCCCCTTTCTTTTCTCTGAATCAGCATGCAGATATGTAAGAAAAATTGAGGGGGGCCACGGGGCTCGAGACTGGCTGCGAAGGGGGCCACGGGGGTAAAAAGGTTGGCCACCGCTGTTCTAGTGGGACGAACACGGTCATGGAGAGTATTCTCTGGCTACGCGAAAAACACTATCTGCTTCATGAGTTCGATGCGCGCTACAATCTCTCACTCTGAATCAAGGTAGTAGAATGAACCTCAGGCAGCCTCGGTCACGGCTTGGTCCGGAATAGCAAAACCCTGGTGGTGTCGACATGATAATCATGCCGATTGAAGTTCGAAGGAACACTTCGATTCCCTCGAGACTTCGTGTGCGTATAGGGGGGTGAAGGGGCTACATATCGAGGTACTTTCCAGGCTTCCCAACGGTTGGGAACCGCCACTTCGATGAACGAAATCATGGAAGCAATCGGCTGATCCTGGATCTGATAACGCCAAAAGATGCCCCCCGACGAGAGCTGTCCAAAACGTGGTCTACGGGCGCTGTAGCATCAGGGGTTCTCGAGATAGAGCGATTTTGGTAATTTTTTTCGCAACTTTCACTTCGTTATTGCAGGCGAACGGGCTGTCGCCGAAAGCGGACACTTGCTGTGGCTGCTCCACCTGAGGTCTAGAGTACCAACAGAGATTATCAGCAAAATCCGTCGCCATGGACAGAAATCCCCCAGACCCTTTGGCGGATTTCCAATTACTTTTCAATTACTTCACAATATTGTCCATTCGGAGCATTGTCGGTAGCCACAGGCACGTTTCGAGTGAGAAGTCGTCTCGCGAGAAGATTCCTCGACGTTCAATACTCGATATTTTCCCTCCCCTGTGAAATTGCTCATTCAGCGACAATTTTTCTCTTTCTGTGATTATAAAACCTTTGGTCCAAGCGTTTCGAAGATGAGAGATGATGGTTCAAAAGACTAATTGAATCATAGTCAAACCTGACTTCTCATTTTTCTTGGTGCGATTGACCTGGAATTTTGTTCTCCTCGCAAGCGGGAAGCCTCAGAAGTTGAAAGTTGAAGATTTCAACTTGTACCCTGCAGTAATCGAAAAGTAATTGGAAAGGAATTGAAAAAAGTAATTTAATTAAAAGTAATCAATTACTGCTGATGAAAGTAATTGGTAATTGTAATTGAACTCAAATTTTCTGGGGGAAATTAGTAATTGGGAATTTTTATCTCGTCGTATTACCCTGGTGAATAAATTAAAATTACTTTCAAATGTGATTTCAACCGAATCGGATACTGGAGCGCGTCGTAGGCCCGAATCGTTCACGAATCGAGTTCCGGCCATGAGATCGGCGACGTCATTCGTTATCGACCCGTTATACCGTCCTGCATGCTCGCCAGACGGTGTCTCATCGGGACGTATAACGACTACGTATTGAATTGTCGGCATTCCATTATCAAGAGCAGTACGGAATTAACGAGCCAAGTGGTTATCGGTATGGAAAAAATCCTGCAACGCAAGCACAATAGATTGCCTTGCGTCGCTATTGATATGACAACGCTGGGAGGCTTGCTGCTCTCCTATCCTCATAAAGTTTTGAAGGAACGTAGGGTCGCTATCGGGAAATGGCAGTAATGAACCTTCTTGGAAACAAGCTTGACCCTGAACTTTGGCCGTCGGCATATGACTGTTCCGAATAATTCCAGTAGCTCCGAATGACGTCATTGGAAACATCAAAGAGAACTCTGGATGGGCACACGTGACTGAAGACAATGGACGCACACACGGGAATCAGCGTACGCCGTCGAAAATGCCGGCTGAAACAGCACACGCGTGAACATCGCGAACGCAAGTTGCGTTAAGCAACGCGTTGGCCGGCGGCGCGCGATCTGAGATGCAGTTTCAAGGACGACGAAGTTGTCGAGTTTTCTCAAGATTGCGGCCTTGCGGAAGGCGTCCAAGAATTCAACATTCAGATTCAAGATCCACAAGATTCAAGGTGGCCTAAAGCCGCTTTCGGCACGTTCGGAGGCTCTGAGCGAAGTTTCCGCGAGATCCGGGGTGTGGTTCGGCCGTGATATCGGCAGGATCGCGCGCTCGAAAGTTGTATTTTATTTATTCGATTCGATCCACGGAAACCAGATCTTGTAGTCGGAGAGAATAGCCATTGGTGAACAGAGTTTTGTTCGAGATGGCCGCTAGTGGGTCCTTCGGTGTCTTTTTCGGGAACACAGCGTCGGTTTTCTATTCACTCCTTGGATTCATACTCCTCCACGGGGCCAGCGCACAACATGAACCCGCCCTAATGACCGCGAAATTCATCTCTACAAGTGATCTAGTGCACGCGATCTGCAAAGCCTTCGGAGACAGTGCTTCAGAGAACGCGACCGTCATTTGGGTTTTTGTGTTGTACTTACTGCCCAAAGATCAACCCTCATTGAGCTACCTCTGGGATTTTCCCAATGCTCTCATCTATATCGCAGAGCAACCAGTTCTGCTGAGAAACAACGACAGGGAAATCCTGATTTCTTGGGAGCGCGACAGAGGTGGCTTCGCGGGCACGGACTTGGCTAGTGCGTGGAATGCGTTCAAGAATTGCGGACATCTTCCCTGCATGCGGAGTCTCGAGGACAGACATCTGTGGTATGTTCAGAGACGTGTTCTCATCCAAGTTCGCGAACCAGTCGAAGGAGAGTCCGTCACGGAAACCCCACAGGAGATCCTGCTGAAGTTACAGGGGAGTTTGCGGTCGAGAATTTTTTTGATCTTTACCGGCGCGTGTTCATTGTACTCGGGGGGATCGGCGAGACCGTTTGCATTCGAGTTACGTGGTGAAGCCTTCAGGATATCAAACTGTCACAAGAGTGCTGAAGCTGACGGCGAATGAGTTCGAGATTGAAGATGCGCGTCAAGCATTCGACACGATACGCTTCTTCTCGAACCGTAGCGAGAAACTCGTTCTCGATCTGTTCACAATAGCTTCTTCCAGCGCTGATCCAAGCGTAGAAATCGAGATCAACAGTTGCCTTCACGTGAGTATACATGCTTGCCGCGGGAACCGGGGTTGAGCCTCGAAACTTTTTGGAAAGGTCTTGCTATGTGGATGCTAACCCAGCGGCACTGTCGTTGATGAAAGTGATTTCACGGCAGTGTCATCCTGACATGCAGTTTCGTTCCCTTTGCAGGCCCGGAAAAACTACGTGTACGCATACACTTTCCTCGCCATCAGGCTAGCGAACCCTCTTCCTTGGAGAAAGGAGTTCGTTTCAAGCTTACCAGATTACGTCGAACTCGAGCTGCCTCTCGTCATAATGTCACTTTTCACGCTGCCGCTTGCGCTCTCGTTCAGGTACAATCGCTCCTATATCCTGAGTCTGTCGATCTTAAGAAGCGCGTACCATCTTCTGAGGGGGAACACCTATAAGTCTCTGATTTCCACATCGAAACTGAGAGCTCTGCCATTGCTCATCTGCGGTCTTGTCTCCCTGCTGATCCAGTTTCCGATCAATTCATCGAAAGCAGGAGTCGTGTCTTCTCCCTATGAGCAGAGAATCAAGCCGTCCAAATGTGAAGTGATACACTGCGACCCGAAAAGTTTCCGGGGGCAACTGTTTCTCAGGCAAAGTCCTTTCCCGATCATCAAATTGGAGAGAAAAACCAATCCGCAGGCTTCCGTCGTCGAGAAGGGCCTGTATATAGCATGCCGCAGAAGTTCGACGATGTCAACCGGAATGACAAACTTGACAAAGTTTGGTATTCTGTTGAATTATCATACCATATGCGACGATCAGGAACTAATAAAACTTCAGATGGGGGGAGCTTTCGGGGAGGGACTGGCTTTCGAGAAATTCAGATGGTCCCAAGCGACCGAAGCAGTATGCTCCAGAGAAAAAACTCACGGAGGTCAGTTCAACTTCACCGGCCACGTACGGTTGATGAGAAACATTTTGGAGCACGATTTGTTAAGGTATCATCACGTGAAAGCTTCGCTACTCACGACCAACAGACTCGAAGAAGAGTTCTGGAACGAAAGAAAAAAGAGACCCAAAGGCAGGCGCGTATCTACCTTGAGGCTGGTGAGGCTCTAGCCCCCCCCCCCCCAGGCCTGTTGAGTTCATACTATCTAAGTTGAGATTTCCGACCGAGGGACTGATTTCCTGCAAATTTCACAAGGGTACCCCCTTGTTGAAAAAAATTAGCCCCCTCCCAGAAAAAATCCTGCCTACGCGCCTGCCCAAAGGGAATGACCAGATCATTAAAAAAATAGGAGAAGTCGTGAGTAACCTTCGAAACAAGTACTTGGAGTACAATATGCTCAACGAAAGTTCATACGACCCCACAATAGACTTCCGATGTGCGTTGCCGCTTCTTGCAGCATTTTCTGTGATGCACCTTGCGATTGCTCTCTGCTTCACTCTTTTTCTGGCGATGCTGCATTGGAACGGCTGCATCGCCGTCGAACGATCGAATGTAGCGAAATTAGCGGGAAAAGTGATGTGGAAGTTTCTGAAGAATCGGTCTGAAAAGCTGGCGATCCCATCCAAGTGCGATCAACACAAGGAGGAAGCTCAACCGATTAACGCGCCAGATGCAACGGTTGAGAGTGTGTGAGAGTCGGAGAGCGCAAGGAATGGCCGATCATTATTTGTGTTGCCAGTGTTTGGACTCATTTCTATGAGGAGGAATGACTCTGGTTCGAAGCTAGAATGCCGTTGCCGGTGCATGCGCGGTGGAACCTCTCGAGCTCAGCATGCAGCACGGAGGACTCGTTTTCCAATGCTCTACGCGTTTTCATTCTCTTCGCTGCGGACGTCGGGACTCCGATCGACTGTCGTTTTGGAGGCATCTCCTAGAAATTCCACTCCGAGTATACCCTCTATCGTAGTTCACAGCCTGAATGTAACTTCGTTTTCGGAGCAGGTTTGAAAACGAATACCCCAAAACCCCATTGTACTCATCAACGACGAAGTCCAGTCACGGTAACGGTTTTTCGGTCCCAAACGTTACGGACGACCGCGCTAACAACGTTGGTTTTCCGAGTAGGTACCTAGGAACCCGACGGTCCTTTTCCAGCATGTTCTGCACCGAGGTTCAGGTTGTTCAACGCCGTCATCAACGCATACAAACGTACGTTGTGGATCAGAGCTCAACCTCACCCACCATCGCTCATCAGTTTGACACAAAAAATCACGGAAAGTGACTCCAGTCCCGAATCCGATAGGACCAACATCCTGATCTTTTACGTGCCATAGCCCACCGACGACCACCTCACACAAACACCGACCGCACAGACAACCTCTTCAAGTCAGACCTCGTTGTCAAAATCACCAAGGGATCCTCTCCTCGACCCCATACCCTCGATGAAACAACGAAGTTTGGAAAAAATAAACGTGATTCCGAAAAAACTTGACGTGACGTTGTCCGATAATGATAAAAGGTATCCTATCGCCACCCGACGATCAGTGCCCACCTCTTCGTCGAATTTCAAACCTAACGGTTCGAACGTTTTCGAATCCATAGGCCTCAAAGTCGTACACACATTCGGATTTATAGGTTTAGACTATGTAGAGGAGCAAGTACATAAGCCCTGCGTTCATTTCAATAAACACTTGCTCGCTAGAAGTGGCACACCGTCACTATGCCAAGTCGGTCATCCAACGTGCCGTTCTTCCCAGTGGTTCCCTAGTCCACCACGATTCTATTCCACTGATTGTGCTGCGGTCTTCGAATTTGACATCAACAGATTCTAACACGAGCCGGGGCAGTAGAGACCCATTTCCCGACACCAAGTCGTGCTCGTCATCTGAGAGATCATCACAAGATGCAGAGTCTGAGTCTTACCCTGGAAGCTCGTCAGATTCAGCGCATTCGGCTCTAGAATTTGGTTGAAGAGTCTCGGTCAGAGAATCGACTGAATTTGGGCGAACCTGAGATGGATCGAATATGACATCGCGAAACCGTCTCTTGTGATAGTGAGCATTCGTTGCGAACACAACGGAGCGCGGAATGTCTCCGGAGCATTTCAGCAGAAAATATGTCGCATTCAGACGTTTTCTCTCTGCTTCGGAAGAATCTCGCAACAGCACGAGCCCGAATTCGAACTGCCCACAAATCAGCGTTGGGAACTGCCCCGCGTGGTGAAGCGTGGGAGTTATGAGTTGCAGTGGAGAGGTGGATGAGTAGCGCGTGTTTCAGTACAATTATCATCGCGGGATTTGCTGGGGATGGTAGTTTCGGCGTTTAATCATAAGTAGGGCTGTGCTTTTTATGCATAAAAAATTTGGAGTTGGTAGTGCCAAGGGCACTACCGGAGAGGATGGCGCGAAAACGGCGAAGTCGTAATTTCGATACCTTAAAATTCGACAGACAGCTCGTAACCTGTATTCCGTGACGTGGACATCATTTTTCGACATTACTCAATCGAATTCCGAGTTCAGAAGTTATTCATTGCAAGCAGCGACAACGTACATGTCCAGGTTTCTAAAAAGGAAGGACTGTCTTTTGTCCCGCAGAATGGCTTTGTATCGCGAGAAAGTGCGCCACACGTCACACGATAGACATGAGAAGTTCGTGAGCACCATATCCTCCGGAGCCATGCGCGTAGTAGCTTCCCCGACTTTTCCTCTAAGATAGTCTCAACATGCCGCAGAGTTCGGGTAGTCCGAATTGCCCCCGATTACTTGCTGGAATTTGGTAAAAATCACCTGGAGATTTCAGACGGCAGAGCGCGTAGTTTTTTTTTTTTTTTTTTTTTTTTACTGGATAACTTTGTAGTTTTGTACTCAAATTTTCGACAAGCTCAGTGGATTCGTAATCCCAAGGCATTGTAGCTTTGCAAGAGACTTCCAGAGAGCGGGATACTTCACTCACGTCGATTGAGAGTGACAGTATCAGGTCGACGGCGCAACCTAGGATGCGATTCGCCACAAGTCGGGACGCCAGTTACTAGGCGGATGTCCGTCAGCTCCTCGAAAAACCCAAATCCTACTACAAATATGTCGAGCGCGCGCGCGAGCAATCGAGTCTTTACATGCCTCGCTGAAAGAAGGACAGCTCTAAAGATTGTGGAGAGTTACGAAGTGTAAAAACTTACCAATGGCAATGCTGGGAATCGACGAATAGAATCCTCTACCAGTTGTCATCCACAGCTGTTCAGTGGAAGCTGCGCCACAATTTTGTGCTACCACTATTCGGATTATGACTCATTTGTCAGCCGCTGATAAGTTACTTGAAGCTCTCTGATTCGATTCTCGATCGCTGTCAGGGAGACTCACTCTTCCGCCGTTGGGCCTGAAACTCTAGTCACAAAGGACGATACAGAGCGATTCAAGATTGCTCTTTTCTTTTTCCAAACAGTCTCCGAGCTCCAAGTGGCTTGGAAATTTTCAATCTAGAACAAATCAGATCCATCCTTGCTGCTTTCGATTCATCCTCCCTCTTTCTCCCACATGTACCAATTGACGCGCGAATGTATCCTGTTTTCAGAATCTGCGACGGATGAGAAAGAGGCGAATCCAACGCGCAACCCCCTAGATTGCGCAGGAGGCCGCCTTTGGAAGTGTTTCCGGTGAAACAGATCGATCCCGGAATGAACCACCTTAGAGAGGAGCTTGACAACGAAATCGTGAGGTTCTAAGAGGAGGCGAATGTGACAGGGCAAGATGAGCGGGCCAAGACCCGGTGAGGCGGAAGGAGGCCGGAGGGAGTGTCGGTGCGGCATTTTTCTAGGAACGGCGAATTTCTGGGAGCGTGACCGAAGTGAAGAGTCACACTCCCAACACGGCATCCGGATGCACGAGTTAACGATCAATTTCTCCTATAAAGTCTCTATCTTCGCGGAAGTTCCGCTGCGAGGTGTCTTCCCGAAAAATCGTGTTTTCCTGAAAGTTGCGAAAAATATTGAATCGCCCCGGCGGTCCTCTTGAACGGCCCGCCCCTGCCGGGGGACTTGATCGTATTCGCGTCAGCACAAATTCACGACCAAATATGCAGCAAGAAAAGATGGTATAGAAGCGGACTCTTTATCAGGAAACCCACTCATCGAGAAATTCGGAAACGGAGAGGATGTGCTGAGAGTTGTCAATTTGGTTGAGATGACACAAATTGTTGCTGACCAAGAGGCGATTCGGTGCACGATGAGAAACTTCCGAAACGTCATTGAGAGAGATAAGGTGAGCCGCAAAATATGAAGAAACGAACGCCGCAATTTCGTGTCAAAAATTCTCGGCGAGTAGCAGGGACAGGAAGTCCATTAGTTCTATGGACAGTTCTGATCATCCCATCTGGCACAGCATGGTGAGTGACCGCTACATCACCTGAAAATACGGAAAACATCAGTGGAAACTCCTGCGGCAAATGTAACATATGCATAGGGAATAACACGATGCGCACGGTCGCTTGGAGAGCGATCGAACTCCGTCCTTCAAGAGCGCCAAGCGAAATAATAACGCGCTTGAACGGGCAGAAAAACATTAACGAAGGCAGGCTATTCAATTGACTCAATGTGCCTGACGCGTTAAGATGCGATACGATTCGATACATGACATTCCCATCCTAAAAATGAAGTCTCGTGTTTGATGGCCTGATAGCTGAGCTGCATGGTGTGACGCGAGAACGCTCCACGTCCATGCTCACCACGCCCATCACAGAACAGTGGCGCACGATCGAGACATATCGGGACGCAAGCAATACTATCAACAGACTGCTGGAGCACTATTTTTTTTGATGTGAACTATCCGAGCTCCGTCCGATTGAATGTTTCGGTACAGTTACGAATTCCAGACGAGGAGCTGACGTCCGAAAGGAGTCGAGTCCGTCCTTTCGATATCAAGAAAATCGATTTTTTCGGCTATCGGACGAAACTTTTTTTTGGGATGAGCGTCATGTTGAGTCACCTTTTCAGCATGGGAGGCGGGAACATAGCTCGGAAATGATGCTTGCATCAGATTCCAGAACGACCCTGAGCTGATCTGAGTGAAAAAACGAGAAGCGTGAAAATTGGACTCAGCTCCGTTCGGAAATGAACTCCTCATCGATATAATCTATAATCCACTTCCAAGCTTCTTGTCATTGTGTGCATGGCAATTAACCGCGTCCAACCAAAACTCCCATCGAGCAACGATGGGTTGGGGCGACAGTGCCAAGTCTGGAGCGGTATTTTCGAACGATTCCATCCAAGCCGCGTAATAAGCGCTCCTGTGAAGAACAGAGGCTGCGCAAGGACTGCGCCTTCTATGACGCGCTCCTTTTGGGGGCTCAAGCTCCCTAAATCGAGAGAGCATCTGGGAACAGCCTTTCTCGAGCCGAAAAACGTCATTTGGTCGGTGGAGAGCCTGAATTCGCCGACCATTGAATCAACATCAGGAAGCACAAAAAGGCATTCATGGCATCAGACGGCCGGACGGGGCGGAATCGCTGAAAAACAACAAAAAAAGGCACGCACAGGCATTTATGGCATAATGCCTGAACTTCATGGCTCTATTGATAAGCATCTCCAAGCTGATCTATAGTTCCGTTTGATACGTGAGTACAAAGAACTCACAATTTTTAACGGAGCCCATCAAAGCTGGATATGACTCTTCTCTGGGAATTCCGAGATATGAAGCGAGAACGGACGCGCTCCGCGAGGAGCTATCTAGTACGGGAAACTCGTAGGAACATTACAACAATCGCTCGCCTTCTGGCCATATAATGGCAACATCCGTTCCCGCCTGACGGGAAATGTATTACCTTTGTAGCCAGCCGACCCTCTAATTCACCCGTCAGGAAACACGGCTGAAATATGGCCTCAGGGTCACGCACATTAGTAATCCTCAACCGGACTGTCATGGCCTCGAACTAGGGCAGCCTAGGACAAGGTAAACGCTATGCGCACTACAGCTGCGTAGTTTGAGCATGGAGCGAGTCTCTGTTCGCTACGGCCAGCTTCTATACAGTAAAGTGCCGCTAACTTAGAACCCTGTAACTAAGAAAATTCCCATAACTGATAACTCAGAATCCAAATCGACGGGGTTCCCGTAACTTAGACCATAGACTTAATGTTAATCCTCTCTTATAACTTAGAAAACCTCCCATAACTCATAAGTCAGAACGAGTTTCATGTCTACTTGGAGCGCTCAACCATCGTCAACGCTCATCCGTTTCGATAGGAATCCGCTCCGTACGACCCCGGAACGGTTTCAAGAAATGTCCGCCGGATGTAGAAGGAACACGTTATCCGGAATCTACAGACGACCAGTCGACCTCTGACGGAGAAGGGGCTCTAGATCCACTCATTATTCGAGGTGTTTCCGCTTCAACCTGACATTCAACGACCTTTGTAGAGTTGATCAGAATCATGATGCGGTGTATGAGTCTGTGTCCGGAGACCGCGAACGACGTGCGAAACAACGTCCCATTACGCTCATGAACCATCGCTTCGAAAGAGCAGATCTTGTGCCTGTGAGGGGTTCCGCCGATATCCCGATATTGTCATTCGCGATAAATCGGCTAAGAAAATGGAGGCTGACATACGAACATTTTTTTCGAGCACAGCTTGACACAACATGCTCCTATAGTAGACCAGAATGGTTGTCCTCGTTATGAGATTGCTCGATCCAGTAGTTCTCATTTCTTCTATCGACGTCCAAGTATCAGAATATTTTCCACGGTTCAGGTAGGGAACATAGAACTTGATGATCCGTCCAGCCGATTTTCCCTGGAATCCGTGTTCCCGAAGGGTCTTCCCATAACTCATAACTCAGAATTTTTTTCGAATCCTTACTCCCAAAAATTATAATTTAGCGGCACTTTACTGTAATATCATTCTTTCGTCCTGCCAGGGAATGCGGACACCGTATCTCTCCTAAGTATGGAATGCTCAACGGACTGAACATGCTCGTATCATCAGGCATCCCTAGTGCAATGCTGGCCACGAGAGTCCAGTCGACGGCCATTTCGTGAGGCCGAGAAATCTCCACGGGCCATCATGATTGAGAACGATACTACAACAGACATATCGTAACTGAAACCCGCACCTAGTAGCTGGTAGAAGTCTCAAGCAGCAAGATTTTCCCTGAGCGGCCTCGCTGAATAGATGAGTCACTCTCTCGAGAATGTCATCTCCTCCGCCATGGAAATTCGCCCTTCCTAGATTCCTGCGACCCGGAAGCCTCACATTCTCGTCACGAGGTACTCAGACCGACTGAGAGTCTATTTCCACCATTCCTGCTGACTGCCCTAGATAGATTTTATTTCGTAACCTGTTCTGTTAAAACATGGGTAAATTATTGATGCACATAATTGTTGAGAAACCACAGCACAAGTATGTGCAAATATGTATACATATAGAACTCGAAGCCATCCTGGAGGAGTAGCTTCGTCACCTCGCTCTTGAACACTGAAACAGAGGCTACCACCCTCACAGAGGGCGGCAGCTTGTTCCAGATCGCAGGCAGACGGCATTTGAGACTGTGATTTCAGACGCCGTGAGACGAACTCCGGGCATCCTGGAACTGCCAACAAGTCTAGCAGAGCCCGAGAGTGGTGCACAAAATCGAATTTCTTGCCTGATACTCCCTCCGTCCCAGAACAGTGGTGCCATTCAACTTCGAAAGCCCGGATTAAGGAGGCAATTATGAATTCCGACATGATGTGATGATGTATTAGGAGTACTCGAGCGCTCTGTAGATTGAATGACTCAGAGGAAATGAATGGATATTTGAAAAGCATTGAAGAAGCCCGAATATGTATGGTGACTAATTCAATCACGTCGGAGCGAACATCGTGGTGCTGTCCCGAAATAGTGGTGCCAATTGACTTTGAGGGTGCGGATTGAGGAAAGAACGGCGAGTTCCGGAAAGATTGAGCGATGTCGGCGAAGACTACTCTATGACCAGGGCGGTCGCCCGGGGCGCCGTCAGTCGGGCCGTCTTCTGTACGAGATGTTTCCTATGACGAGAAGCGTGAAGATTGGACTCAGCTCCGTTTGGAAATGAACTCCTCATCGATATATTCTATGATCCACTTCCAAGCTTCTTGTCATTGTGTGCATGGTAATGAACCGCGCCGAGTCTGGAGCGGTATTTTACAACGATTCGACCCAAGCCGCGCAATATGCGCTCCCGTGAAGAACAGAGGCTGCGCAAGGACTGCACCGTATATGGCGCGCTCCTTTAGGGGGCTCAAGCTCCCTGGATGAAGAGCGCATCTGGAAACAGCCTTCCTCGAACCAAAAACGTCATTTGGTCGGTGGAGGGCCTGAATTCGTCGACCATTGAATCAACATCAGGAAGCAGAAAAAGGCATCCATGGTATCAAACCGCAGGAAGGGGCGAAATCGCTGAAAAACAACCAGAAAAGGCACGAACAAGCATTTATGGCATAATGCCTGAACTTAATAGCTCTATTGATAAGAATCTCCAAGTTGACTTCTAGGTTCGTTTGATACGTGAGCACAAAGAACTCACAATTTCTAACGAGCCGGAGCCCGGCAAAGGTGTATTTGACTCATCCCCGGGAATTTCGAGATATGAAGCGAGAACAGACGCACTCCGCGAGGAGCTATCTAATACGGGAAAATCGTGAGCAAATCGCAACAATCGCTCGCGTTATGGCCATATAATGGCGACATCCGTTAGCGGCTGGCAGAAAATATATTACCTTTGTAGCCAGCCGACCCTCTGATTCACTCGTCCACGTGCCAGGAAACACGGTTGGAATATGGCCTCAGGGTCCCGCACATTGGTAACCCTCATTTGATCTGCCATGACCTTGAACTAGGGCAGCCTAGGACAAGGTAAACGCTACGCGCACTACAGCCGCGTAGTTTGAGCATGGAGCGAGTCTCTGTTCACTATGGCCAGCTTCTATAATATCATTCTGCCGACCGGCTGGGGGAAACGGACACCGTATCTCTCCTGACTATGGAATGCTCAACGGACTGAACATGCCCTTATCATCAGGCATCCCTAGAGCAGTGCTGGCTCTTGATCGGTCACCCAGACCATGTTTTTTCGAGCGACCGTTTTATTGGGTTAACCGCTTGATCGGGCCAAAACAGTAATTCCCGACGCGTCCCGATTAGGCGGAGTCGACTGTACTGCGAATACAAATTGCTGGGTTTGGAATGATGAACACCAGAAGGATATTCCGGATCTCTGCTTCAAACTCACGCTGTGTCATTGCCAACCAATCGGCGAAGATGGCGGTGTCCATCCATGGGCTACGTTGACTGCGGGTATCGCAGCCGATTTTCCGAGCACTGTGAAAAAGCTGATTTTTCGGACGCTCCAGAAAGCAACGCGGTTTCGATTCATTCCGATCACCAGCGGGGTGAGATTTTCTATCCCGGTCATCGGAACGCGTCAACTCGGCCACGGGGACAACCTGGCCACTACGACAACTCGGCAACCGCGTAGGTATGAAGGTTGGGTTTTTCTTCTGTTTTTTTTGCCACGCTCATGGAGGTTGGGTTTTTCCTACTTCTAAGGAATGGCGGTTGAGTCTTTTCCACGTTTTTTTTGCCACGTTCCTTCTACCTACGCGGTGGCCGACTTGACGTAGTGGCCGAGTGGTCGTAGTGGCCGGGTTGTCCCCGTGGCCGGGATGACGTGCACCCCTCTGGCGGAGAAAATTCCATCTTCCGCGAATTAGGTGGAATTTCCACCCGCGAATCGCGAATTATCGGGTTCTTCGTGAATCATCGGATCCTTTAACATGGGCTCTACGGGCGAATTGACCGGATTTGCGAAGAAATCTCCGCGAATTGCGAATTAACGGGTACCACGAAATAACAAGGGTGCGAATTAACGGGACTCTACTGTATCTTATAACCAAATCCATTCGATCACAAGCTGTAATACAGTATTATCGCAGATCTACATCCTGACGACCGTAAATCGTCTGCGCTGATATCTAGCGGCCCTTTGTGACGTGAGATTGCCTCGGGAGTAGACAACAAAACCGTAATTACGGTTTACGGTTTTCAGCGTAATTTACGGTTTACGGTTTCTGCCAAACCCTATGGAAACCGTAAATTGTAAATTACGAGGCACGGTTTTACGGTTTACGGTTTTATGGTTTTGATTCTGAAGCGATGGGACATCTCTGATCGACGAATTGTTGCGGGAACTATCGCAGGAGGGCCAGGCGATATCGATCCAATATGCGGCATCAGAGACAAAAAGTCTGAGACTGCCCGGCAAGCACATAGATTTCTGTTCGACGCTGCAGGCCGAGTCTTAAGTTCCTGATACAATCAAAATACATCCGGTAAACTGGGAGAAATTCCACGGAAGAACTCTGAAAGATTCGTTTCCACAAGGTATCCAGGTCCTGGGTATCCAGTCTCGGTGGAATCAGCCACTCGAGGCTCGAAAGGCGACACTCTAAAACACTTTGTCTTTGATGCCGCATATTGTATCGACATCAAGGGATATCGCCCGCCACAATCCCGCAACAATTTGTCGATCAGAGATACAGTGAAACCGCGTTACAACGATTTCCTTGATACACCGAACAGCTTCAATTCAATTCAATTCAAATTCGCCTTTATTGCTTGCAAAGGGAGTAATTGAGGGATCAATCTTTAGCATACCTCATAAACAGTATATTTGAGATGGCCCCATTGGCAACCAGTCGAGACATTTTCCATGTAAATTGGTTTGAAAGGCGGTCAGTCCGGGCGATTTGTTTCGCTCTGACAGTGACACGGTTTCTAAGGCTGTTACGCTTTATGAAGAACAGATCGTTCAACATGTCGGCCTGTGCGAGAGATCTCAACAGTCCCACGTCCCGTTCGAGGAGGAGGGAGTCGATAGAAGGAAGCTCAATCGAAGATCTATCAATGTTACATCGTAGGCTGAGTCGTTTTGTGAAACGATTCTGAAGGCCTTGCAGCAGGTTTCTGTGCTTCGATAGATGCGGTCGCCACACAGGGGAACTATAGAGCAGTTTGGGAAGAACAAGAGACTTGTACAGACGCAGGTATAAATCGGGATTATTCGAGGTGATGAAACATCTGAACATTGAATTTATGAGGATACCGACTGCACGTGTAACATTAAGGATGTGTTCATCAAAATCCAAGTCACTCGTCATCTGAACACCCAGATCGCGGGTTGATTTTACGGTTGGAATCTCGGTCCCATTGACAAAGTACCTATGCTGTTCGCATCCATGTTTTAGCACAACACATTTTGGCGCAGATAACAACATTCCGTTATCACGGCACCACCTCTGGACGCCGTCGACAGCGTCTTGCAGAGTGTCATTGCAGAGCGGAAACAGTTGACAACGGAAGGTACGTCTTCAAGTCGTCAGCGTATTGAAGGTAGCGCACTGTTAGGGGCAGATAAAGTCTGAGATCAAGTACAAAAATGGTGTACAGAAGGGCAGAAATGCAACCACCCTGCGGGACACCCGAGGGGGCAAAAGTGGGCTCGCTAAGAGAGTCACCAACCCGTACTCGGAAGGTGCGTTCACTAAGGAAATTACGAAGCCATACAAGGGTCGCGGAGCGCACACCAATATCAGCCAGTTTGCTCAAAAGCAGCTCACGGTCGATGCGGTCGAAAGCTGACTTTTGGTCAAAGTATATACAATGGAAACGTCGTCTCTCGTTGATGTAAAGTGCCCAGTTCTTGCGTGTCCGTTCTGTCAAGCCGTTACAGGACCGAACGAATCCTCCCGGTCTCTTGAGGTTCGTTGTAACGAGGTTCCACAGTATTTCGGCGTTTTAGAATCGAAACCGTAAAACCGTACCTCCAAATTTACGATTTTCCATAGGGTCTGGTAGAAACCGTAAACCGTAAATTACGCTAAAAACCGTAAACCGTAATTACGATTTTGTTGTCTACTCGGGAGTGAGTGCATGGTAACGTTTGTGAATATTGCTTGATGCACTGTGCGCTTCGGCGACGTACATTCTACGGATCGTCCGATTTTTTGAATCACTGTGCGATGCGCTGACGTGCAATCTACGGATGGATCGAATTTTGAACTCAATGCTGGCTCTCGGCTTATTGCTTTCGTATCTACATCGGAGAATGGGCTGCTCTTGCTGTCATATGACGTCAAGATATTCGTTCATCCGATACTTGCTCCGTCTCTCTTAATTTTTGCGACTTTTCGACGTCGGAACTATACTTCCGAGCGAAGGAAATTCGCGGCATCATGCAAATCACGGGAGAAATTGCAGATGTCGCTGCCGCGACAAAAAAACAGCCCTACTCATGATGCTGATTGGTGCTCACCGTCACCTCCGCGGTGGGACATTGAGAGCGCAGGACGCGGCGCGATATTCGTCGAGGTAGCTAATTTACGTCTCTGATGATGTTTCCCCATTCTCGTTTCATCGCGGCAACCAGGAGGCCTCAGGGACGAATGGAGGGTGGTTGAGAGCATACTTCCCCGAAAAAAACCGGGGGCGTTTCGGTCGGTGACCGTAGACTTTCAGACGTAAGGCATGTCGTGGAATGTACCCAAAGTTCGTGGAGCTCGGCGTAGGGCGTAGAGTACGCTTGTGGTCACTAGTGAATGAAATGGGATGGATCACTGTCTGAGGCAAACGGCGAGTCAGAGCTCGGAATGGTGTATGCATTTTTGTTGATGGTGAAAAGAATACACATGGAAGGTGGTATTCGCCAAGAGTTCGAGTTCCAAAGTCAGCGCATGCATCGGGCGAGCGTCTTGGAGATCGCGCGCGAACCAAAACTCATGAAAGACGGTACACGCAACTCCGTATTTTTGCTGCAGAAAACTGGCCTGGAATGCTGTTGTTGGGACAAGGTATCTTGCTTCGTAGCTGGGCGTCGAGGGAAGTCAGACGCACCAGACAAATCGCAATAAACGATAATTATCGTTTATTTCTATATATAAATTATATATATGTAGCTCGAAGCTCGAAGACGTCATCCACGAAAGCTGGAGATACGAACAATCGTCTCTCGATAGTTTCAGTTCATAGCGGCGATTTGCTGCCCTCCTCGATCGTGTTTCCCTGCTGATTCGGCAGGAGGAGAGTCAGGTAATGGCAGCTTAGCATTCGACCCGGCAAACTCGAGAGTGGGAAATAATGAGGGACGGGCAATCCCGGAATGTGATCTGATTTTTGCTCCAGGTGGACCTCGATAGCTACTCTATGACATAGCCAATCAAGATTTCGAGGTACCCTAGAATCCCGCGTATAACGAACCCTATTTCTGACCATAACGGGGCTAAGTACTTTGTCTGACAGATGGAAAAGTGTGTTCTGGGCTTCTGTCACGGTAGATCTCTTGCGGATCCACTATGTGGAATTTCCAGAACACACTTTCTCATCTGTCAGGCAAAGTACTGA
This sequence comes from Lepidoglyphus destructor, assembly GCA_031001835.1. Lineage (NCBI taxonomy): Eukaryota > Metazoa > Arthropoda > Arachnida > Sarcoptiformes > Glycyphagidae > Lepidoglyphus > Lepidoglyphus destructor. The sequence continues at coordinate 97,627 of JARNKU010000133.1, forward strand.
GCCCTGTTATGGTCAGAAATAGGGTTCGTTATACGCGGGATTTTAGGGTATAAAGGCGGCTCCCGAGTGTTACCATCTTCAGTTCGAACCACGTCGGAAACCAGATAATCATGAAGAATCTGACTCTGTTCCTTTTTGCCCTTCTCGTCAATGTGGTCGCGGTCTCAGCGCAAGGGCTCGGTGAGTATGAGTCCGTTTTGCAGACCGATTCTGACAGCCCGAAATCAGTTGTGGAAGGAACCTAACTATCGTTATGACGAACCAACAGGAAGAACCCTGTGGTACGATGTGGCACGATTCGGTGAGTTACTTTGTCATCGGCGATCAGGGGGTTTCTTAGCGTTGGGAATGTCTAACGGACTTCAACCCTGTTCCTTCAGTAGCTGGAATTGTAGCTCCGCTTTTAGTCAATCTCGATGTTTTCCTCGGCGAAGATCTTCTTATGCTGATCAAAGAGATTTTCTCAATCTTCGGCATCTGAAGGAACTGATCTTCTGAAATCCGAAAGGGAATCAAGGAGCGTCAATTCCACCACAGTGAGCGTGAAGCGTGAAGCCGTTGGTTATCCCTATTCTGCCGAATAAATTCGCATCCAAAAACCTCACACCGCACGCAGACTTGAATCGCACATCCCTAAATAACTCGATCTTGTTTGTACTAGGGAGCGACGCACGGAGGCTCGAGAAGTCACATCTTGACCAACGATACTCCGATTCCCACACTTGGGATTGACTTTCTCGCGACCAGGGTTTTTAGTGAGAACGTGGTCCATTCAGCCCAAGATGTGCTTCATCTCAGACGTCTTGACTTCGGACCAAAACTTCTTGGGAGTCTTGAATCATGAACAGGTGCCTCAATGGAGCTCTATTACCACTAGAGCCGACTGCTTTCTTCGAAAAGCTCGGCTATAGAACCATCGACGCCGTCGCAGCATTCCGGATCGGTCGCGCATTCCCGCCTCCTCCTGCTTCCTCGTCTAGTAGAAGTGTTTCCGTCCGCAATCTTGGAGTAGTCTCTGATACACGCACGGAAATGACCCCACAATCCCAGGAAGTGCTGCAATCACTTCACGGTCTTGGGTTCGTCGATGCTCTTGACTTTCTCCACCGATCCTTCGTTGGTAGGTTTAGTTTCCCCGTCGACATTTCTTCCCAAGGAAACCACTTCAGTTTTGAAAGGTCCGGTCTTCCGCTAGTAGAGACATTGTTTAGTGACTCTCCTAAACTCGAACGTTGAGGGGTCGAATACGAATATGGGCGACTCCATTCCTGGGGTGCACAATTGTTATTCATTGACATTGACGATCGAGCTGGACCCTGGCGCAACCGACCTCGCTCCGCCAACCGCTTTCGGGACTTCTTCGAGCACGAACCCATTCAATGGCTCGAGAAAGGGATCGCTCTGATTCAAGTTCCCGTGCTCGAAACTTTCCAACCATAGAGGCCCAACCGCTGTCCTACAACGAGAATGGAGTCTCGCAGCGTCATCCCAGGGCACGAGTGCGTCCAGCATTTCATGGAGTATAACCACCGGAAAATCTATCAAAGTCCCTGCGCCCCTGCAAGCGAACTCCTGGTGAAAGCCCCGACTCATTGCTTTAGAGCAGTGGTTCCCAAACTGGGGTCCGCGGACCCTTGGGGGTCCGTCGAGGTTTTTTCGGGGATCCGCGGGGCTCCGCGGGCATCTACGAGCAGGATACTTCATGCTTCGACTGAAGCTCCTACCGTCCCTAGCTCCCTGCGAACCTTGAAGCCGACTTACCAACCGAGTCATTCGAGCATGAAACCACGCTAGTATGGGTAAAAAAACTTAAGAGGTTTTCAACGAGTTGAAGCCGTAAGCGGAGGATCCGTTAACAACGCGATTAGGGGTTCAGGACGAATTATGTATGAAATAATAACAATACGCGAATGTAGGGAGTTGAAAGTATTTATTTGACACGAGCGAATGATGGTTCACCGAAAGAGTTGGAAGAGCATATCTTAAAGTCAGGCTGCGGGGTCACATGATAATGAAGAATCAGGTTTATACCGCGTAGAAGGGAGCGGTAAGCAAACAGCATGGAGAGGTATGAATGGTGTCACTAGGGTCTTGAGTAAAGATATGGATTGAAATTTGTTTTTTTTTTGCGGTTTTTTTTGACGAGGGTACCAGGAAATCCATTTACGGACGCTCGCTTTACAGCGAACAGTGTGAGACTCGAGCGGTGTAGTGCAAAACCGCTAATACTCACTAACCCCGGAGTTGAACTCCGCCTCGTTAGTAGAAGATTTTTGATAAAAATGCGTCTCATGAACGCGACAAAAGAAGTTTTAAAAAGACGTCCATTCTTTCTCATCTGCGGTTCGAGGTCGATGAACGGTCTTTCAAGAAGCGTCAAGAACCCTTAAGAGAACGGGTCGTGGTTGATTCGCGTCCTGAAATCGCGGTGCAGATTGTTGTAAAGGTTGCAATTCATAGAGCGGTACAATCGCGGTCAGATTGGATAGGGTTGTCATGATGGAGCATACTTGTGAACGTTTTGATCGCCATAAGATTTTGACTCGGAGGGTCTTGTTCAGCATCGTATCGAGGAATTTCGTCAACTCTTCTGAGGCTGTCTCGAATCTCCGTGCGAACTCTTGGGCGTCCATGGAGAAGAGAGTGGATGCAGCCTTGAATGGAGAGCGTAGTGGGTGATGGGGAGAAGGGCTCAAATGGAGATGAATTGGGAGACGTGATGTAGCATAGCGATCGACGATTCATATAATGTTTGATAGCTTACATCGGAGAATGCTGTTGCCCAGATGGTGTCCGTGGAGTCTTGGAGGAGGAGGTTGACGACGAAGCTCCATTTGAAATTAGGAGTCGCTGTGCCACACTTTTCACAGAACCATTCTCCTTCGACTGTCTTCAGAACTTTCTTTCCGCACTGCTGTTTTGCGCAGGATTCGTAAAGTAGTTTTGAAGAATCAAAGCCTGCGATGGTGACTGTATTGCAGAATTTGAAAGTTAGAGGCGCTTTAGAGGGATCAGCAGTCAGAATTTTGTCAAGAATGTCCTTGAAGGTTGACTGGTCCTCGAATTGTACACCGGTCGTTAGGTTCTTGAGGGTGCCTGCCTTAGTTTGATCATTCAACCATTTCGAGAGTTCAGTTGCTTCAGGAGACTGAGGATTGAAATCGATGGTTGAGTTATCGGTGAACGTGAGAGACAGCTTATCATTGTAGATATGTGTTCTCACGCGGCGGAGGGCGATGACGCAGGGATCAGTACGTTTCAGAGCGGAGATATGATCATTCCAAAAGGTCAGAGTCATCAGTTTGCGGGATGAGTTGACAATTTGTATCTCACGTTTTCTGAGTGCCTTCCCGGTAGCTCTACTGTTCAGACTTTCGATTTTGTTAGCGTTGCAAAGTATGGCTAGCGTGTTGACGAGAGAACCATGGGTTTTTTCAGCGACATCCTCAAGGGTTTCGAACACTGGGTCAGGGATTCGTGTCGTAAGAGGTGCGCATTGATTCAAAACAGAGGTTTCACTCAAAGTCAATTCGAAAGATGTAGGTGCGAATTTACTGCGTGAAACTTTAAAGCGAGACAAATCGTACGTGGTTCCGATTTTGAGAATCGGGTAAAATTTGTCACAAGCTTTTTGAAAGGCCACGACAGCCATCAGGACGGAGCACAGTTTTCCCGTTGAGCCCGGTTTGTTCCAAGTCTTCACTGGAGGTTTTGTAACCAGTGTTACTTTGAGAATCGATAGATAGAAGCCTTCCTTGAGATCTTTCACGAGTAACTGTTGCGGTGATCTTGCGGAAGGAACCCGTGGGTGTTGGGTTGACTCAATAGTCTTTGTGTACGACCACTTGTGCATAACCATCATCATCGAGCAGACGCCAATAAACGTCAGTTTGTATATCACAGTCACTACTGCAAACTCCTGTTCTCATTATCATCCACAGTATCAGCCTCCTACATGGTGTCAGAAGTGGTGAAATCGAAGTTATCAGCGTGTACAGACATTCTCGCAAGGTGCTAAACCGTGAGACATAGAACTTCGACGAAGAAAAGACAAAGAATACGAAAATGTCAACCAGCACAGCCACGTTCCCGTTGCCCAGGCCGATGCCGCTCAACCCAGTGAATCGGAAGCAGCGATGGGAAGAATTCAAGGCAGAGTTCGATGACTACGCTTTGTGCACAGAGGTCTTCAAACAATCGGCAGAGGTACAAATAGCACATTTCCGAACTGCCATGGGCTCATCATGGAGATCCCGTCTGAAGGACTTCAAGTTGACAACGCCGTTGGTAACGCCAGTCAGAACACCAGGCCAGGCGGACGGAACTCAAGCGTGCAGTCAGCTGAAGCAGCTCATCGATGCACTCGATAAGGAATTCAACAGTCATCAGAATATCTTGGGACTCCGTGAGCAGTTTTACACATTACAACAAGAAAGCAGATCCATGGAGGACTTCATCGCGGAAGTCTACAAACGTGCCAGCGCGTGCGAGTTTCCAGAGGGCCTGAAGGACGAACTCATTCGAGATCGCCTCGCTCTCGGTATAGACAGCCAAATACTCAAGGATCGGATCCTGTCGAGTGAAAAGACCGACATACAGTCAGTGCTCGGGATGCTACGTCGTTTCGGCAACTCGAAAACACGCGCCAAGATCAACTCAACGCCTGACATAAACACAACAAACGACATCACCGAGGAAGACATTCGATTCGTGCGACGCGGAGGCGGAAAAAGTGGTGCGCGGAGTCGAGTTTCCATGATCAAATGCAAATTCTGTGGAACGAAGCACTCCAAGGACCGCAAGAAATGTCCCGCCAGTGGAAAAGCTTGCTCAAATTGTGGGAAACTAGGCCACTTCAGCAAGATGTGCACTTCCAACAACAGGAGTGTCAACAACGTCAACTTCCTTCCAAATGAGGAAGATTCCGAGTTCGAAGGCTACAGCACGGAAGACAGCTTCGCTGTCAGAGTACAGTCACTCGGTGATCCGAAGAAAGTTCGACTCATGTTAAACCTAACAGTGTCAAGCAATCGCAAATCCTCAACTTTACGGGTCAATGTGGACACAGGAGCCACGGTGAACATCTTGCCTCTGTCAGTGTATAAGAGGTTCGTCGCAGAAGGTCTCCTGCAGGATCTCGAGAAAACCAACGTATTACTGAAGATGTACAACGGTAACGTAACAAAATCACTCGGACGATGTAAGCTCCTGTGTGCAAACGGGCTCGTCGTGCATGCAATCAGATTCGAAGTTGCCGACGTCTCAGAAAGTCCGTTACTCTCTGCTAGCTCATCGTTGAAACTTGATAGCATCCGATTAGGATCCAACACCGAAATGGTTTACGGTGTCAACCGATCGAATGCTACAATCGACGATAAACTCCAGTTGATTCTTAACAAGAACTCAAACGTTTTCGAGGGTCTCGGTAAACTTCCAGGCGAAGTGAAAATCCATTTACGAGCAGACGCAACTCCGGTACAATGCCCCCCGCGCAAAGTACCGGCCGCGATCAAAGAGCAAGTGATCGAACGCATCAGAGAGCTTGAAAAAGCAGGAGTCATACAGAAGGTCAACCATCCAACACCGTGGATAAGTCCAATGCTCGTCGTTCTGCGCGAAGGAAAAAAGCCTAGAATCACCCTGGATCCATTTCATCTCAATCAAGCAACCAAACGATCTCATTTCCGACTCCCAATCCTCTCTGACATCCTACCGAAACTAAATAACGCTCGTTTCTTCACAGTATGCGACTGTCGAGACGGGTTCTATCAATGCATCTTGGAAGAGGAATCAACAAATTATACCACCTTCTGGACACCTCTGGGCAGGTACAAATACAATCGCATGCCTCAGGGGTTAAACGTTGCTCCAGAGATCTACCAAGCCAAACAAATGGAGGCCTTGGAGGGCCTGCATGGAGTCGAGGTCATAGCCGACGACATCTTGATCGTGGGATATGGCAAATCAGACGAGGAAGCCAAACTTGACCATCTGAGGAACTTCAGCGCATTCCTCGAAAGATGCGTCGAAAAGAATCTCAAACTCAACAAGCAGAAACTGAAGCTCTGCGTCCAGGAAGTCAAATATCTCGGACACATAATCTCCAAGGATGGTGTGCGCCCTGATCCAGAGAAGATCTCTACCATCAAATCTATGGTACCTCCAACCGACAAGAAGAGCTTACAGAGATTTCTCGGAGCCGCAAATTACATGTGTCGCTTCATACCAAAGTTCGCCGAAATCGCTGCCCCTCTGAGAGACCTCCTGAAGAACGATACCAGTTTTGTCTGGATGGAAACTCAGAACGCAGCTTTCGACGAAATCAAAGGAAAACTTCACACAGCACCAACGCCAGCATTCTTCGACGTCAACAAGCCAGTCGTTATCCAGGCAGACGCTAGCAACCACGGAGTGGGGGCCTGTCTCATGCAAGAGGGTAAGCCAGTGGACTACTGCAGCTATACTCTACGAGCAGCAGAGAAAAATTACGCCGTCATTGAAAAAGAACTCCTGGCGATCGTTGTGGCATGCAACAAGTTCGAGCACTTCATCTTCGCGCATCCAGACGTCACGATTCAAACTGATCACAAGCCTTTGACGACAATTTTCAAGAAGCCTCTCTATTCAACTCCAAAACGCCTACAGCGAATGCTCCTGAAATTACAGAAACATCGCCTCAAAATCACCTACGTCAATGGGAAAGACAACGTCGTTGCTGACTGGCTGAGCCGAGACATGGACACCAAAAAACAGCTGGTCTTCAACTCACCCGAAGAATACATCTTCCACACCGAGGTCGAAAACATGGATGTGCAAAAACTCACTCCACTCAGGAATGATACTCTGCGCAGGGTGAAGAGCATCGCTGGCACCGACCAAGAATATCAAGCATTATATCGAACGATACAGCAAGGGTGGACCAATAGTGTGAAGGACTGCCCAGCTTTCATCCGACCGTTCTGGAAACTGAGGGCGTTGCTGACTGTGCACGATGGTTTAGTGTACAAAGGCAGCGCTCTGGTAATACCGAGAACACTGAGGAAAGAAATGCTGAGGAACGCACACGCGAGTCATTACGGAGCGAGAGCGTTGTGGGCCAGAGCTCGTGAATGTATCTACTGGCCGGAACTGAAACAACAAATTGAAAATTTTGCGATCGAGTGTGAGGCATGTCTCGCTTATCAGAACAAGCAGACCAAGGAGCCTATGATGAGGCGAGCTCTAGCTGCCTTCCCCTTCCAGATCGTTTTTCAAGACCTGTTCATACACAACGATATCAACTACCTTGTCACAGTTGATGTGTTCTCAGACTTCTACGAAATCGATCTCATCGGCAAGAACCCCACAGCAGAAAGAGTGATGTTGGCTACGAAAAAACATTTCGCAAGGTACGGAGCTCCTGTCGAGCTTCATACCGACAACGGACCACAGTTCACTGCCGAAGCATTCGAATCCTTCCTCCGCCAATGGCAAACGACCCACATCACAAGTTCGGAATACTTCGCTCAATCCAATGGAAAGGCTGAAGCAGCAGTAAAGCTCGCCAAAAGGCTGTTGAAAAAGTGCATCCTGTCCGGCGAAGATCTCGACTACGCTACTCTTGAGGCTAGAAACGTACCGCAGACCGACGGACGTTCACGAGCACAGAAATTCTTTGGACGTCAGTTACGCTCAAAGCTACCATCACAGCTCGACAAAGGAAAATTCATCTTCGATCACGAACAAATGCAGCGCAATAGAGAGAAGCAAGACAAAATGAAAGAGTACTTCGACCGGGGAAGTAGGCGACTGTCCCCACTGAAACGCGGAGCAACCGTTCGAATCGAACCCCTTAGAAGAAGAGACACGTGGAAAAGAGGAGTATGCTTGGAGGAAGTCGGCCCACGATCATATCTCGTGGAAATGGCGAACGGTGCAGTTATCCGCAGGAATCGACGACATCTGAAAAACTGTCGTGAGCCTAGACATGAAGATGCAACAAGCGCTCGTCCCAGTACAGTACGCGAATCAACCGGAGTGAGAACAAGAGCAGCGGTGACACGAGACCAAACTCACACCGAGAATGTGAGCAAAAGGAAACGTAAGTCGGAATTCTCCACACCTCGACAGGTAAAGAAGAGACCCTGCAGGGAAACACAAAAGCGAACGACTACAGTCCGAAAACGCCGAGCAGATTTCGAGAATCAACAACGGGGTAGGAGAGGAAAGCAAAGGAGAACTGAGCCAACGCAAGAGCCACGAAGAAGCGAGAGATTGCGAAGACAACAAGTCCAGCCGATGGACACCAGTTGATAACCTAGCCTTGTGAACTTCTTATGTACTCGTATAAGATAATTTATAATAATGTAAATCACAACGAAATTAGCTCTCAACTGAATACTTTCTCTGCTAGGAAAAGGGAGATGTTGGGTTGACTCAATAGTCTTTGTGTACGACCACTTGTGCATAACCATCATCATCGAGCAGACGCCAATAAACGTCAGTTTGTATATCACAGTCACTACTGCAAACTCCTGTTCTCATTATCATCCACAGTATCAGCCTCCTACAGTGGGGAGGCCGATTGTGAAGGTGGGTCAGAGCGGCGTATGACCGGAGCCGAAATCTGGTTATCAATCGTCGTTGGCGGGGTAGTCTCGACGATAGAACTCATCTGAGATGGTTGAGATTTCTTTTTGGCCGTCTGATTTTTCTTCGCTGTCGCGCGTCGGGTCTTCTTGGGGGCGGGTTCTTCTTCGGGAGCGGGTTCTTCTTCAAGGTCGAGTTCGACTTATCGCGGACGCTTTGATGTTGTAGGAGATGGATTGTCGACTTCTTGCATGAGTTGCAACAAGTCCTCATCGAAGGTGTCATTCAAGTTAGACATATTGAGCTGTGATAAAAGTTCTCAACGGAGACGCGATGTTAACAGCTTGAAAACTGATGAGGACTGCGGCGATGGATGGTCGAGTACGTGAATTCCAGAGTATATGGAAAGGGAATCAGCTACATGTGTGTGCAAGACAACATGTGTTTGCGGTTCCGTTCGAACGTAGGGAAGCAAGCGGGGTCGTTCGCAACATGGCAAAACAAGCGCATACGCGAGAGTTGTGCGGGGGTGACAACGAGTTGCAGCACATATCCGAGCAGGATTCGAACCGGGATTGCAAATCAGGCCGTCGCATAGTGCACAATGTGTAGTACTAAACATAGCCGAGAGCTCAAGGCCATCACGGCCTTGGAAATGGCAGAGGTAGAGGTTTCAGTGTTCGCCGTTGGCCGTTCGCCGTTGGTTGCTCGGTCGTCGAGGTGTGTGCTCGCTGTATAGGCGCAGGGAATGATGAGGTTACATCGTTGAAGATTGTTCGCGGTGCCGTTCGCTGTTCGCCGTTCGCCGTTCGCGTGCGCCGTTCGCGTGCGCCGTTCGCGAGATCGTTCGCGAGGCATGTGCTCGCAGTGGTGGCTCAGGGAAATGATGACGTCATATTGTTGAGGATTGTTCGGGTGCGCCGTTCGGGTGCGCGGTTCGGGTGCGCGGTTCGGGTGCGCCGTTCGCGAGATCGTTCGCGAGCTCGTTCGCGAGGCATGTGCTCGCTGTCGAGGCATAGGAAAATGATGACGTCATATTGTTGAGGATCGTTCGGGTGCGCCGTTCGGGTGCGCCGTTCGCGTGCGCCGTTCGCGAAATCGTTCGCGAGGCATGTGCTCGCTGTGGTGGCATAGGGAAATGATGACGTCATATTGTTGAGGATCGTTCGGGTGCGCCGTTCGGGTGCGCGGTTCGGGTGCGCCGTTCGCGTGCGCCGTTCGGGTGCGCCGTTCGGGTGCGCGGTTCGGGTGCGCGGTTCGGGTGCGCCGTTTGCGAGGCATGTGCTCGCAGTGGTGGCATAGGAAAATGATGACGTCATATTGTTGAGGATCGTTCGGGTGCGCCGTTCGGGTGCGCGGTTCGGGTGCGCCGTTCGCGTGCGCCGTTCGGGTGCGCCGTTCGGGTGCGCCGTTCGCGAGGCATACGCTCGCTGTGGTGGCATAGGGAAATGATGACGTCATATTGTTGAGGATCGTTCGGGTGCGCCGTTCGGGTGCGCGGTTCGGGTGCGCCGTTCGCGTGCGCCGTTCGGGTGCGCCGTTCGGGTGCGCCGTTCGCGAGGCATGTGCTCGCAGTGGTGGCATAGGAAAATGATGACGTCATATTGTTGAGGATCGTTCGGGTGCGCCGTTCGGGTGCGCGGTTCGGGTGCGCCGTTCGCGTGCGCCGTTCGGGTGCGCGGTTCGGGTGCGCCGTTCGCGAGGCATGTGCTCGCAGTGGTGGCATAGGAAAATGATGACGTCATATTGTTGAGGATCGTTCGGGTGCGCCGTTCGGGTGCGCGGTTCGGGTGCGCCGTTCGCGTGCGCCGTTCGGGTGCGCCGTTCGGGTGCGCCGTTCGCGAGGCATACGCTCGCTGTGGTGGCATAGGAAAATGATGACGTCATATTGTTGAGGATCGTTCGGGTGCGCCGTTCGGGTGCGCGGTTCGGGTGCGCCGTTCGCGTGCGCCGTTCGGGTGCGCCGTTCGGGTGCGCCGTTCGCGAGGCATGTGCTCGCAGTGGTGGCATAGGAAAATGATGACGTCATATTGTTGAGGATCGTTCGGGTGCGCCGTTCGGGTGCGCGGTTCGGGTGCGCCGTTCGCGTGCGCCGTTCGGGTGCGCCGTTCGGGTGCGCCGTTCGCGAGGCATGTGCTCGCAGTGGTGGCATAGGAAAATGATGACGTCATATTGTTGAGGATCGTTCGGGTGCGCCGTTCGGGTGCGCCGTTCGCGAGGCATGTGCTCGCAGTGGTGGCATAGGAAAATGATGACGTCATATTGTTGAGGATCGTTCGGGTGCGCCGTTCGGGTGCGCGGTTCGGGTGCGCCGTTCGCGTGCGCCGTTCGGGTGCGCCGTTCGGGTGCGCGGTTCGGGTGCGCGGTTCGGGTGCGCGGTTCGGGTGCGCCGTTTGCGAGGCATGTGCTCGCAGTGGTGGCATAGGAAAATGATGACGTCATATTGTTGAGGATCGTTCGGGTGCGCGGTTCGGGTGCGCCGTTCGCGTGCGCCGTTCGGGTGCGCCGTTCGGGTGCGCCGTTCGCGAGGCATACGCTCGCTGTGGTGGCATAGGGAAATGATGACGTCATATTGTTGAGGATCGTTCGGGTGCGCCGTTCGGGTGCGCGGTTCGGGTGCGCCGTTCGCGTGCGCCGTTCGGGTGCGCCGTTCGGGTGCGCCGTTCGCGAGGCATGTGCTCGCAGTGGTGGCATAGGAAAATGATGACGTCATATTGTTGAGGATCGTTCGGGTGCGCCGTTCGGGTGCGCGGTTCGGGTGCGCCGTTCGCGTGCGCCGTTCGGGTGCGCCGTTCGGGTGCGCCGTTCGCGAGGCATGTGCTCGCAGTGGTGGCATAGGAAAATGATGACGTCATATTGTTGAGGATCGTTCGGGTGCGCCGTTCGGGTGCGCGGTTCGGGTGCGCCGTTCGCGTGCGCCGTTCGGGTGCGCCGTTCGGGTGCGCCGTTCGCGAGGCATACGCTCGCTGTGGTGGCATAGGGAAATGATGACGTCATATTGTTGAGGATCGTTCGGGTGCGCCGTTCGGGTGCGCGGTTCGGGTGCGCCGTTCGCGTGCGCCGTTCGGGTGCGCCGTTCGGGTGCGCCGTTCGCGAGGCATGTGCTCGCAGTGGTGGCATAGGAAAATGATGACGTCATATTGTTGAGGATCGTTCGGGTGCGCCGTTCGGGTGCGCGGTTCGGGTGCGCCGTTCGCGTGCGCCGTTCGGGTGCGCCGTTCGGGTGCGCCGTTCGGGTGCGCCGTTCGCGAGGCATGTGCTCGCAGTGGTGGCATAGGAAAATGATGACGTCATATTGTTGAGGATCGTTCGGGTGCGCCGTTCGGGTGCGCGGTTCGGGTGCGCCGTTCGCGTGCGCCGTTCGGGTGCGCCGTTCGGGTGCGCCGTTCGCGAGGCATACGCTCGCTGTGGTGGCATAGGAAAATGATGTCGTCATATTGTTGAGGATCGTTCGGGTGCGCCGTTCGGGTGCGCCGTTCGCGAGGCATACGCTCGCTGTGGTGGCATAGGGAAATGATGACGTCATATTGTTGAGGATCGTTCGGGTGCGCCGTTCGGGTGCGCGGTTCGGGTGCGCCGTTCGCGTGCGCCGTTCGGGTGCGCCGTTCGGGTGCGCCGTTCGCGAGGCATGTGCTCGCAGTGGTGGCATAGGAAAATGATGACGTCATATTGTTGAGGATCGTTCGGGTGCGCCGTTCGGGTGCGCGGTTCGGGTGCGCCGTTCGCGTGCGCCGTTCGGGTGCGCCGTTCGGGTGCGCCGTTCGGGTGCGCCGTTCGCGAGGCATGTGCTCGCAGTGGTGGCATAGGAAAATGATGACGTCATATTGTTGAGGATCGTTCGGGTGCGCCGTTCGGGTGCGCGGTTCGGGTGCGCCGTTCGCGTGCGCCGTTCGGGTGCGCCGTTCGGGTGCGCCGTTCGCGAGGCATACGCTCGCTGTGGTGGCATAGGAAAATGATGTCGTCATATTGTTGAGGATCGTTCGGGTGCGCCGTTCGGGTGCGCCGTTCGCGAGGCATACGCTCGCTGTGGTGGCATAGGGAAATGATGACGTCATATTGTTGAGGATCGTTCGGGTGCGCCGTTCGGGTGCGCGGTTCGGGTGCGCCGTTCGCGTGCGCCGTTCGGGTGCGCCGTTCGGGTGCGCCGTTCGCGAGGCATGTGCTCGCAGTGGTGGCATAGGAAAATGATGACGTCATATTGTTGAGGATCGTTCGGGTGCGCCGTTCGGGTGCGCGGTTCGGGTCCGCCGTTCGCGTGCGCCGTTCGGGTGCGCCGTTCGGGTGCGCCGTTCGCGAGGCATGTGCTCGCAGTGGTGGCATAGGAAAATGATGTCGTCATATTGTTGAGGATCGTTCGGGTGCGCCGTTCGGGTGCGCGGTTCGCCAGAGCGTTCGCGAGATCGTTCGCGAGTTCGTTCGCGAGATCGTTCGCGAGTTCGTTCGCGAGTTCGTTCGCGAGGCATGTGCTCGCAGTGGTGGCATAGGAAAATGATGACGTCATATTGTTGAGGATTGTTCGGGTGCGCCGTTCGGGTGCGCCGTTCGCGAGATCGTTCGCGTGCGCCGTTCGCGAAAGATCGTTCGCGAGATAAGAGCGTCACCCTATAGAAACAATAAACGGATCCTCCGTTAAAAAACCTCTCGTTGTGAAGCCCGGGCATCACCTCTCTGGCCTGCAGAGAGATCAGCTGATGCACCTTCAGCAAAGCGTCCACTTGAAAGAAAGCTGCAGTCAGATGCCACGGGTCGACTTTTAGTGTTCGCTTGTAATGATTTTCCCTCAATTGTCCAGATCAGCTTTACGTATACTTGTCTCCTCCATCAGCACTTATCTTAACGAACACGGATTCTCCAGATACACATCAACAAAAACCAAGTACCGGAATCGCCTCGATACGGAGCATGATAGACGTGTTCAAATTTCGGAAAGAATCCCAGACTTCGCCGCGATCGCGGAGGAGCTACAGGCGCATCCATCTCAATGATTGTGAATTGAGGGAAAACTGCACGCACTCTTATAGGTATTTTTGATCTCCGAGACTCAGGGTTAGTTGCGGTCCGATTTGGATAGAAGTGAGTTTTGTTCCAATAAGGGTGAACTATGCAAATATTTTTTTTTCATGGAGTCAAGCGTCGAAATATTGACTGAGATGAGGTAAATTGAGGACCAAAAGTTGACCAGGGGTCCCCACGGACCCCCTCTGGGACTGAAAAGGGGGTCCGCGGAATAAAAAAGTTTGGGAACCACTGCTTTAGAGTTCCTACGCCGCAAGACATGGCGTTTCCCAACGTTTACGCCGAAATTAGTTTTTCTAACCGCTGCGCTGTTAGCAATCGAATTCGGAAAAATGTCTGCCCGTCGCCCTCGTCCGGTGGACGCCGCCCGACACTGAGTCTTTGGGCGGCTTGCGCGGCCGTGGCATGGCTCGATACAACGAAACAAATTTTATCTACGGTGTGATCCGCTCCGCCGGACTCCGAGATGCATCAATTCTTGACAGAGGGGTGATGATCCATTTCATGCCGCAATGGGAAAAACGTTTCCATTGCATAGCGCCGACAGAAACGGCTTAGATTGCTCCGAGTATATTCCTGGCTCGAATTACCAATGTGGTCAATGAACCGCTCACAGATTTGCGTGTCAATTTGCAGGCCGCGAAGTCGGCGTCGGAGTAGATCTGAAGACTCTCGGGCAGGGCTGGAGTGGTAGCACTGGAGTACACGATTGACAGGGTTGCGGTCAGTGGCGGCGCCAGGCCAATTTCTTCACGAGGCCAAATTTCGTTGTTGTTGTTGTCGTCGTCGTCGTCGTATCCTTCATGATAGTGACTTCTTATCCATATTTCCGCTTATCATTGATACTGGTCATCGATATTCCGGTCTAAATTATGATATCAGGTGAGAAAACATCGAGTACTTCCAAAGTATCAATAGTACACTGATGTCTAGTTCTTTAATTCACCCTGATAAATCTCGAAACTCCATGAGGCCGGCCTCATACATCCTGACATTCACGAGGCATTTGCCTGCATGGCCTGGTGCTGGCGCCGCCACTGATTGACCGGCAAATCCAAAGGAGAAGATGTCCTCTTGCCCCGAATTCCGATCATTCCTATGGATTCCTTTTAGATTCAAAAGATTGCGATTTCCCGTCGGACTCGCGTTCGCCATGACAATCAACATAGCTCAGGGCCAATCATTGTAAGCTTCCGGCGTGAACTTGGAAAGAGCTCGCTTTTCCCATGGGCAATTAAACGTCGCATGTTCTCGGGTAGGAAAACCATCGGATCTCTTCGTCTACGCCCCCGATGACAAAAATGTCGTCCACCCAGAAGCACTGGAATAACGAAAATAGCTCCGAAAAGCTATACCGAGGATAATCCTCAAATCAATCTGGTACACATCAAATCCCTTCATGTGCGCTCCCACTATCCCAGGCCATACAAGTGCAGCTGAAGCGTGTCCAATCGAAAAAATATTTGTTGGGCGGGAGAGTGGCGGGACCAGAAAAGCAAAATTCTTGCTTTCATGTAGTACATCTGCTAGTGAATGGGGCCTCCACTAGCTCAGCTCTCATGTTAGAATCTCTGGAAGTCAAATTCGAAAGACCGGAGCACAATCACTGGAATAGAATCGTGGAAGACTAGAGAACCACTGGGAAGAACGACACGTTAGATGACTGACTTGGCATAGTGACGGTGTGTCACTAGTTCAGCAGCAAGTATTTATTGGAATACACTCAGAGCTTATCTACTGGTCGATCATGGCCGGGGAAGGTTGCATCTGGCACTTCCCATTCGCTAACCTTGGAATAGTAACAAAGGAACCGAATTCGATTGACGTTACACCAGAAACTAAACATCGGCCGTTGGATAGAGAACGTCATAGCCATAAATCAAAATATCACCACAAACCTATCACGAGGAACTCTGAATAACTAAACGACAAGGTCTGCACTATGAGCTTGTGATGGTGGAATTCTCATCAACATCAAATCTCAGGAGACTTTGCCAGAAATCTTTGGAGAATTTTGGAGGCTTTGCCATCAAATGCACGTTGTTTCAATACTCTGGCTGTCTTCCTTCTTTGATTGCTCTCTTACATCATTACGATGCCTAGGAACTTCGTACCTAGCCCGCCGCAGCGAAACGCGCATAAGAGACCTTTCCGATTTCCCCATTTCGGCTCTCATAGATCTTCATGTTAATAAAACTCGCTTATAAGAGACTCGCATATAAGAGAAACTCGGTTATAAGACACACTTCACGAACTCCCGTCCCCGAGCTTGGCCGTGCTAGACACCTCGCTTATAATTAATGGACCGACATCTATGGACGGCTCCATGAGCTCACAAGGGCCAAACTGAGGAGCTCATCATTCGGAAACATATCTGTCCCGCAAGGATTGAACCGGGGCAGGGCGGCACCAAGAGGGTTGGAGTCGGAGAACACCAGAGTCCGATCTGATTCAAGGTGCGGCTCAAAAAGCTCCAGAATCTTTTTGACGGGAAAACGTCTTTCCCGGCACCTCGGGTGCAGATTGAGACTACTTCGTCATCCATGTGACGCTTATGTAACGATTTTTCGCATGAATATGGATATTTCTCCGAGGGGGCGCATAAAACTTTGCTATTCCTTGGCGTATATGATCCTACTAGCGCCCCGGCCGCGCTTCGCGCGGCCATTTGTCCCGGGTTCGCGATTATCGCGTGTTGTCCTAGTTTCTGTTGGTGACATTGGTCGCTTTACGAAGGGTTGGGGACGGTTTTGGGAAGGGTTTGAATGATCATAGTAGACATATTTTCGAGTGTAGTGTGTGTCTCAATTCACGTCAAGGGTTCGTTTTCTCGGCGGAGTTGATGAGTTATTCGATCTTATCGCGTCACATTGATTCGCATTCGTTTCTTTGGAAATAAATGCTGCGGTTCTTCATTTGAGCGTGGAATGAATTGGGGTTCGATGTTGTGTCGGATGACATGAGGTAGTCGCCGGCTTGCATTCATGAAAGACATTCAAGCCGATCTGTCTGTAGGCAAGCTCTTCAAAATCGTGGAATAGGCGTTTCCGTTGAAACTACGTGAGTGGCAGCGGACGGATTTGAGCTGTGAGTGGATGATTATGTTAGCGATCGTCGTTGTCGACAACGTGGTTCTGCCGTTGTACTCCCGTGCTTGGAGATTTTGAATTAGACTGGTGGGTCCATCGTTTGGGATTCCCTTGTGATGTGATTTATGGTATCAGGGTTGTGGGCTTTATTTGATTTTTCCTTTGAGACGTCGTTCGTTGTGCGAATAGGGAACGCTGGGAAGAAGATGCCAAGTTTCCTGATGAAGTATCCTATATTCTGGTGAACTTGGTTCTATAGCGGACGCAATTCGTCCCCCAAGATAGCGGTGTAGTGGTATAATATTTTCAAGGAATTGGGTCATTTGAACTTGAACGGAGGACCACTGCTCGTTATTATCGATGAAGGTTAACGTTTATTTAATTTATGATTATGCAAAATTAATCTGTATTGAATAATTTAGACTTTCTTACAGTGGGATGTAAGGTATTTCTATAACCTAATAGCCTACTTGATTACATGCTTCTAATTAATTAGCAGCTAATCGCGCTTAATCGTATTTCCAGGAACTGTTTTCTGTTCGTCTGTTAGATCTGGGTTGAATTAGAAGCATGTAATTAGCCTATTACGTGAAGTTGTCAGCCAACATATTTTTCGCCGCAGTTGAGATCACTGATCAAAGTTCCTTTCAGCCGCTGGGATTGTTTTTTCCTCTCGAGTCCGCGCAATTTGCTGGGTTACTTGCTGTTCATTGAGTTCAACGAACGCAGAGAACGCACCCACAAACCACGGCGTCGCTAGTGACTGCTAGGATTCATTTGATCGGTCAGTCATTGCATCGTTCATTGCTACTCAGACTTCGCATCGTACCAGGCTCCAATTTCACTCGTCGGTTGTGTTGTCACAACCCGCACCAACGTGCGCGAGGGATCATGGTTTGCGTTGGACTCCGCGGGATCTTTTCGCGCTTCGGTATTTTCAGTGCCGGACATTGTGGGTTGCTCTGTCCTATTCCGTTCTCAGTTTTGGCCGTGTACGGTGTTGAGTGGCTTTCCCAACCAGTGCTCGGCTACGCTAGGGATTGAAGTCTTGCTCAGTTGTTTGGATGGTCGATAGTAACGTCTGGCTTTGAGATCGGAAACACCGTGGAACGAACCTGTATCTAGGCCACTTCTTCGTAATCATGGCACATGCCTTCTCGTTGGAACCAAGCGTTAAGATGACGGACGGATTCGTGTTTCGATTGGCTGCTGATTATCGTGTTCGTAGTCGTCGATAACATCGTCTTGCCGTTGTATTCTCGAACCTGGAGGTTCTGAAAGAAGACCGCTTGGCCTTCGCAGTCGTTCAGCAGTTCCGTGAAGTCGGGCCAGAGGCCCAGTGTAACCATCCTTGAGGATTCATCGATTAGAGTGACGTTTCGTTTTTTCTCATTCTGCCATCCTGGCATTTGATAACTTGTATCGGCCCAATCTCGAAGACAACGCCAATCAGATCCACAGATCCAGTGGTTTCTTTGTTTAGGAGCTCTACGATTGTCAGCAAATCGCTGTGTAGCGATGGGTAGCTTTCGTCCGCGAGCTTCGTGATCTTGGTCCACTGGAAAATCAATGTGTCCTTATAGAATCGTTCTTGTACATGTTATTGATCGCGATTTCATATACGTTCTTTTCGTAGGTGGCACCAACTTTAGTTCGGACTTACTTTTGTGAGTGTTAACTCCGATGGATGATCCGTTACCCGTTACTCGATATTGGGCGTTCGCGGGACTTGTTTCTTTACTACGTAGGACTGTGAAGCTGAAGCAATCGCCAACTTTTACAGTTTCGTAGACGGTCTTGGCAACTTCATCCCACGCTGTCACCTGGATTTTGGCCGACTCGTCTTGCAGCACGAAACTGAAGACATTTAAGGACGTGTCCTCACGTGAGCGTTGTCGTAGCATCGTCTTTGAACACACGCGGCCTTCCACTTGTGCCACAATCGCTTTGCTCGCTTGTATGTCGTTGATGCGGACACGACGGGCACTTGCTGGTTGTTTGGGGGCGGGTGGTGATGCAGCTTTTCTTCTACGGAAGGAAATCGTATGAATTTTGCATTCGGCTAATCATTCCGACGGGGAGCGGTTGTTGGCATGCAGGATTCGATTGTGTTTCTCAAACAGCCACTTACGTTCAACAGACTCTGCGGACGGCTTTACAGTGTCATTCACAGCGGTTCCGTTCGAGTTTTCGATGTGCAGCTTCTGCGCTGCAGAGTTTGCCAGTTCGTTGCGGCGTTGATTCTGCGGGTCGCCGACAGGTTCTACTAACACCGAAGCGGCCTGTGCGGAATCTGAAGACGGGAAATTTGACTTGTATCTTGGGGATGAAGCTCTCAGTGGTCGTCTTCTACATTCGAGTTCATGGAAGGTTGGTGTCACTTACGATTCGCTGTTTCAACGGCTGCTGTTGAAGCGCGTCGAATGTTTGTTGTTTTGTCCTCTCCTGCAACTTTCACTCGGGGTGCCGGCTTTTTGGTTCCTTGCTGTCGTGCATCGCTCCCGGACGGTCCTGGCGTCGCTGAGACAGCTTCACTGATGGCTGTAAATATGATTCGTTAAAATGATGATGGGTACGGTGATTATATGGAACCATCACGAACAGAGCAGTTGACACTGACCTTTCGTGTTACAATGATGATCTGTGCACGCTTGACTTTGTGGTAGCGTAGCCGACGTGTCGCACTCCACTGCGGTTGGAATTCAGTGTTCAATTCCACTGGCGCTGGTATGTGATCTCTAAAGAAATTGTATGTTGTACTCACCATTTTCCTTTTCATCGACATCGTAGCTGTTGTTCACTGCCTCGTGGCTTACGACAATATGGCTGCTCGAGTTACGGACCACATCTTTATAGCTGTGAACACTTCGTCGCTTGCGTTCTGGACGATTGAACTTCATTGAAACAACGATGACAATGTGCACCTCTTCGTGGCACGACGTGGTCCAAAATTCGAACCGCGTGGTCGAGATCGACGTCGCCCCATCTTCTGTTTCTTGGGTGCAGAGCCGAAACGCGTTGGACTTGTTCGCTCGCCGGGATGACGCGGAAAGCACTGGCAGAATCGGGAGTGTTAGACTTGAGAAATCTAAACAATAAATGACAACTTGCGGCCACTTGGAACGCGGCGAATCACGCTCAAACCACGGCCCGGAGCCCACCGAAATCCCGCAGGTCGCCGCGCACGGGCCCTACGACGTACATGCGCTACCTCAAATCCCCCCAGGGCCCCCTAGTTCTAGATATAAGGGGTCGTTGGTTCTGGCACCATGCAGGATACTGACGCACTTCTTACCCGTTTTGTGTAAAATTTAACTGACGCCGAATCGCTTTGTCGGTTGCTAGTTTGCGTGACACGGGTGGCTCGGTTGCTGTTGGTTGACGCCGTCTTCTGTTTCCTTCTGGTACACGGCCGGATGAATCAGCTTTGGATGGAGTTTGAATCTAGTTTGGATCAAGTTTTATCGGAGTTTGAATTTAGTTTGGATCTAGTTTTGTTTGAGTTTGAATCTGGTTCGGATCGAGTTTGAGTCAAGTTTGCATCATCTCCAGATCGAGTTCTAGTCAAGTTTGCATCAAAATCCGATCGAGTTCGAATCTAATTCGGATCAGGTCTGGATCGGTTTGGTCGGGTTCGTCTAATGTCTCCTAAGGAGCCTGGCTTGACATGCGAGCCAGGAGGCTTCACTGTAGGGCTCGTGGGTACACAATATTTTTCGTTTGCCCGTCCTGTGCCAACACGAACAGATCTGATGGTTTTCCAACACGGGAACACGCCACGTACAGCTGCCCATGAGAAAAGCACGGCGCGTTCAAATGCAAGCCACATTGTTGCAAAGATTGCCCCTGGGCTTTATTGATGGTCATCGCGAAAGCGAGTCGAACCGGAAATTGCAGTCGAGTGAATTCGACGGGGGTATCGTTCGGTTTCAAAGGGATTCGGGGCAGTAATGCATCCTCTCCGCTGTGAGGACCGGTCAAGATTGTGGCTTCGATGATGTTGTCTTTTAGACTTTTCACGGCAAGACGTGTACCGTTGCAGAGTCGTGGGGGATTAATGTTGCGCAATAAAATAATGGGCACACCGATCTTCAATGCCAGTCCGTGAGGGGGCATGCCAGGGAGATCCAAAGAATTCAGAAATTCCGTCGGAAAATTGATGGCCTGCTCCGCTTCTTGTACTGTATCGATCGAGTTATAGGTTCGGGGTTCTCCCGGGATGACGCCAAGGATGTGGTCATTGATTGCGTTTACGGTTTGATTTCTCGGAGCTAGAATGGCGCGGCCACTCAACCAGGAGTGGTTCGTGTAATTTTGAGCAAGTTCGGGGAATACATTGTGTATCAACTCCTCCTGGGATACAACGGTGCGGCAAAAATCCGTAGGCAAGGTGATCATCTGGGTTGAAGCATCAGTAGGTACCTCACCGTTACCAATCGCAAGTAGTTGTTTTACGAACGTCTCAGCGGTCGAATCATTTTGCAAGAATACTCTCATGTTCGTCAAACATCGATTTCAAAGATCGATTTCAAACATGCTTCTAATTCGTCAGCTGGGGTGGAACGTGGTATCACCGGCAATGTTTGCCGAAAATCACCCGAAAGTAACAGAAGGGCCCCGCCGAAGACTCGTCGCTGAGATCGAAAATCGCGTAACGTGAGGTCGAGAGCTTCTAAAGCTTTCTTGTGAGCCATGGTCACCTCGTCCCAAATGATCAAATCGCACGCTTGTAGGATGCGTCCCATACCAGAAGTCTTCAAGACACCGCAAACGGGCGTTTCTAGGTGATGCAAATTCAGAGGCAGTTTGAAAGCAGAGTGCGCTGTGCGACCACCGTCTAACAATGTGGCAGCGATTCCGGACGATGCGACCGCAACAGCGACGTTCCCACGCGAGCGAGCTGTTGCTAAGATGAGTGAAATGAGGAACGTCTTGCCGGTGCCATCTGGGGCATCGAGAAAATATGTACATACCACCGCTGTTATCGGCCATAGCTTGCATTATAGTGTCGTAGATTGCGCGTTGTTCTGGGAGTAACATTGGCAGGTTTCTGTCCACGAATCGACTTAAAACATCGCCATCATACTGTGTCAGACGACTCATTTGCGTGTCATCTACGTTCAACGCGGCCCGATCTGGTGCACACAATCCCAAGTCTGCAAGTCGCTTGTTTGCGATGACCAGACACTGATCCTCGATCAGGATTAAAGCCTCGTTGTACGTCTGCGACAAATACGGCATATCCAGCTGGTCGGAAGCGAGACGCTGACGATGTAGGAGATCCTCTGCAAGGGGATCTTTGAATTTCTCCCAAAGATCCAGCGGGTTCGAGGGTGCGCATGTACAGAGGATGATTGCGAACAGTGTCCGTGTTTGCTGAGGTCTGGCGGTACTGACGGCGTCCTCAAGTGTGGCTTCTTAATGACCATCATGCTCCAGAAGGTTCAATTTCTGGCACGCCTCTCGATACGTAAGACAGAGTTCGCCATTCACTGTTCGGAGCTCCCGGAACGACCGGGGGCCGCGCACATTGACCAAAAGCAAGCGTAAGAAAAAGCATTCATGATCGTTCGGATGTACCGTGTAAAGACGACCGAGTGCGCTCGACGCGTACACGTTCGAATGGCCGTCGACAGCTCTGCCCTGCTTGCGGCGCTCGAATTTTTTCATTGTCGGCTTCCACACATAGTATGATGGTACTTCCGAGTACAAAAGGGTCCGTGCAAAAGCATCGTGCGAACACAATGTGAAAAATGCAGTGAGCGTTGTCTGAGGCGGTGTTGACGCTCTGTCATGCACGTTTGATGGTGTAAAATAAACGCGTTGGCCGTTTTCTAAATGAACAGCCAAGTGCACGACGGTGGGAAATCGTTCATGAATGGCGAAAGAAAAATTCGCCACAAAGCCTCATACGTAGTCACGAACCTACCAGTCTGGAAGAGTTCGATCTCATCGTTGCTGTTGCCCATTCCGAAGACCGCCATATCACTCCCTTTGTATATATACTTGCAAATGTACTTGATTGCCTTCACCGAATTGCAAATTTCGACGTTGATATGAGCCTTGAATGTTTTCGACAGCAACGGTGAGTACGGCACAACCCAACGGTTGTCGACGGTGTCATTGACGTACACCGTAGGGTGGATGCATCAACAGAGGTTGATCGTACCCTTAACATCGCGTCATGACCTCCATCCTGAACCGATCTCCGACGATACAACGGATAGCCGTCATTCCCAGTAATAGTGTGAACGGTGAAATCTCTAGGATAGCGCTTCGTGCATCTGCCATCTTTCATGCACGGCGACGCACGATTCCGGTCACCGCAAGGCCCATGAATCATATGCCGTGTGACTATGTCATATAAATCTTTATCAAGCTCCTGATCAGCACCAGCAGGCGCATGCATCGGGCGAGCGTCTTGGAGATCGCGCGCGAACCAAAACTCATGAAAGACGGTACACGCAACTCCGTATTTTTGCTGCAGAAAACTGGCCTGGAATTCTGTTGTTGGGACAAGGTATCTTGCTTCGTAGCTGGGCGTCGAGGGAAGTCAGACGCACCAGACAAATCGCAATAAACGATAATTATCGTTTATTTCTATATATAAATTATATATATGTAGCTCGAAGCTCGAAGACGTCATCCACGAAAGCTGGAGATACGAACAATCGTCTCTCGATAGTTTCAGTTCATAGCGGCGATTTGCTGCCCTCCTCGATCGTGTTTCCCTGTTGATTCGGCAGGAGGAGAGTCAGGTAATGGCAGCTTAGCATTCGACCCGGCAAACTCGAGAGTGGGAAATAATGAGGGACGGGCAATCCCGGAATGTGATCTGATTTTTGCTCCAGGTGGACCTCGATAGCTACTCTATGACATAGCCAATCAAGATTTCGAGGTATAAAGGCGGCTCCCGAGTGTTAGCATCTTCAGTTCGAACCACGTCGGAAACCAGATAATCATGAAGAATCTGACTCTGTTCCCTTTCGCCCTTCTCGTCAATGTGGTCGCGGTCTCAGCGCAAGGGCTCGGTGAGTATGAGTCCGTTTTGCAGACCGATTCTGACAGCCCGAAATCAGTTGTGAAAGGAACCTAACTATCGTTATGACGAACCAACAGGAAGAGCCCTGTGGTACGATGTGGCACGATTCGGTGAGTTAATTTGTCATCGGCGATCAGGGGGTTTCTTAGCGTTGGGAATGTCTAACGGACTTCAACCCTGTTCCTTCAGTAGCTTCAGTTGTAGCTCCGCTTTTAGTCAATCTCGATGTTTTCCTCGGCGAAGATCTTCTTATGCTGATCAAAGAGATTTTCTCAATCTTCGGCATCTGAAGGAACTGATCTTCTGAAATCCGAAAGCGAATCAAGGAGCGTCAATTCCACCACAGTGCGCGTGAAGCGTGAAGCCGTTGGTTATCCCTATTCTGCCGAATAAATTCGCATCCAAAAACCTCACACCGCACGCAGACTTGAATCGCACATCCCTAAATAACTCGATCTTGTTTGTACTAGGGAGCGACGCACGGAGGCTCGAGAAGTCACATCTTGACCAACGATACTCCGATTCCCACACTTGGGATTGACTTTCTCGCGACCAGGGTTTTTAGTGAGAACGTGGTCCATTCAGCCCAAGATGTGCTTCATCTCAGACGTCTTGACTTCGGACCAAAACTTCTTGGGAGTCTTGAATCATGAACAGGTGCCTCAATGGAGCTCTATTACCACTAGAGCCGACTGCTTTCTTCGAAAAGCTCGGCTATAGAACCATCGACGCCGTCGCAGCATTCCGGATCGGTCGCGCATTCCCGCCTCCTCCTGCTTCCTCGTCTAGTAGAAGTGTTTCCGCCCGCAATCTTGGAGTAGTCTCTGATACACGCACGGAAATGACCCCACAATCCCAGGAAGTGCTGCAATCACTTCACGGTCTTGGGTTCGTCGATGCTCTTGACTTTCTCCACCGATCCTTCGTTGGTAGGTTTAGTTTCCCCGTCGACATTTCTTCCCAAGGAAACCACTTCAGTTTTGAAAGGTCCGGTCTTCCGCTAGTAGAGACATTGTTTAGTGACTCTCCTAAACTCGAAAGTTGAGGGGTCGAATACGAATATGGGCGACTCCATTCCTGGGGTGCACAATTGTTATTCATTGACATTGACGATCGAGCTGGACCCTGGCGCAACCGACCTCGCTCCGCCACCCGCTTTCGGGACTTCTTCGAGCACGAACCCATTCAATGGCTCGAGAAAGGGATCGCTCTGATTCAAGTTCCCGTGCTCGAAACTTTCCAACCATAGAGGCCCAACCGCTGTCCTACAACGAGAATGGAGTCTCGCAGCGTCATCCCAGGGCACGAGTGCGTCCAGCATTTCATGGAGTATTAACACCGGAAAATCTATCAAAGTCCCTGCGCCCCTGCAAGCGAACTCCTGGTGAAAGCCCCGACTCATTGCTTTAGAGCAGTGGTTCCCAAACTGGGGTCCGCGGACCCTTGGGGGTCCGTCGAGGTTTTTTCGGGGATCCGCGGGGCTCCGCGGGCATCTACGAGCAGGATACTTCATGCTTCGACTGAAGCTCCTACCGTCCCTAGCTCCCTGCGAACCTTGAAGCCGACTTACCAACCGAGTCATTCGAGCATGAAACCACGCTAGTATGGGTAAAAAAACCTCTCGTTGTGAAGCCCGGGCATCACCTCTCTGGCCTGCAGAGAGATCAGCTGATGCACCTTCAGCAAAGCGTCCACTTGAAAGAAAGCTGCAGTCAGATGCCACGGGTCGACTTTTAGTGTTCGCTTGTAATGATTTTCCCTGAATTGTCCAGATCAGCTTTACGTATACTTGTCTCCTCCATCAGCACTTATCTTAACGAACACGGATTCTCCAGATACACATCAACAAAAACCAAGTACCGGAATCGCCTCGATACGGAGCATGATAGACGTGTTCAAATTTCGGAAAGAATCCCAGACTTCGCCGCGATCGCGGAGGAGCTACAGGCGCATCCATCTCAATGATTGTGAATTGAGGGAAAACTGCACGCACTCTTATAGGTATTTTTGATCTCCGAGACTCAGGGTTAGTTGCGGTCCGATTTGGATAGAAGTGAGTTTTGTTCCAATAAGGGTGAACTATGCAAATATTTTTTTTTCATGGAGTCAAGCGTCGAAATATTGACTGAGATGAGGTAAATTGAGGACAAAAAGTTGACCAGGGGTCCCCACGGACCCCCTCTGGGACTGAAAAGGGGGTCCGCGGAATAAAAAGTTTGGGAACCACGGCTTTAGAGTTCCTACGCCGCAAGACATGGCGTTTCCCAACGTTTACGCCGAAATTAGTTTTTCTAACCGCTGTTAGCAATCGAATTCGGAAAAATGTCTGCCCGTCGCCCTCGTCCGGTGGACGCCGCCCGACACTGAGTCTTTGGGCGGCTTGCGCGGCCGTGGCATGGCTCGATACAACGAAACAAATTTTATCTACGGTGTGATCCGCTCCGCCGGACTCCGAGATGCATCAATTCTTGACAGAGGGGTGATGATCCATTTCATGCCGCAATGGTAAAAACGTTTCCATTGCATAGCGCCGACAGAAACGGCTTAGATTGCTCCGAGTATATTCCTGGCTCGAATTACTACGGATGTGAGAACCTCCGCGTCTTCAATGATTGGCTCGAATTACTACTGACTGGAGCCGTCGTTAGCGATTCGATGACGCGCTTTTTGGTCCCCAAATCCTTCAGAGCTTCTCATAGAGCCATTCAGAAGCATCAGGATGCGACCCTCACACCGCTTTAGTCCTTGAGGATTTTCTGAGCAATCGATCAGGGGCAGAGGTCCCGTACTTTCGTAACAGAATCCGAATGAAAATCAAGTAGATTCTCATCTGATCTCTCCCGTGATCATTGGGAAACGTAGACGAGATCGGTGTCTCTCCCTGAACTTAGAAGTGGCACGTATCTCGAGCTCTGCGGGGCAGTTGCGTCGCCTGCGCCGTGACGTGGGTCGCGCATTCATCACAGCCACACACGGTAATCAATCAGTGCTGTCAGAAACCGAGATCGAGTTGCAGCATCGAGGAGCCAAGAATGCGAGACGTGCGCGGTTGGCGGCTTCAGTGTCTACACTAGTGTTTCGGTATTGTTTGCGTTTGCAGTGTGAGGACGTGTTCTCTGTCAGCTCCGCGAGATCGCCGACAACGGGCGATGTTGGAGACCTGGGCCGGAAAAAGTACTCCGACAGGGTGTACAGTGACGTCAAGCACCTACAGGGCTGCGACATCGGACCGGAAGGGAAGTGGCGGCCAGGGAAACGTGAAATTCCAGTTTCGGCTTCCGAGACTTCTCTCCAAGACTCGAATCGACACGTGGATGAGAAGTTGACTCTGTGTGGTATCCCGTCTGGAACCCCGAGAGAACGAGCCTTCTCCCTGACGTGCGGCCGACCAGGAAAAGCTCTTATGCCCATTATTCAACGGAAACGCCCGCTGTCCGATTCATCCGAAGAAGGAGCTGAGATTTCGAACAAGAAACATTCGAACACTATGAACATGGAGATGAGAAAAGGAGAAACGAAGGTGAGAGATCAAGAGACTTGCTCCTACCCGACAGAGCCGAGAGTGAAAGACAGTGCGGGTAAAAGCACAGCGTCAACACAGCAAGTCCGTGCTCGTCATCGGCGATAAGGCACTTCGGCAGATCCAGCCGAAGATACTCGATCGGCTGCCGAGGGAGAACTCCGTAGCGATTCGGACGTACTCAAAGGCCGACTCCGGCTCGATCAAGACGGAGATAGACTCGTTCCTGGCTGAAAATCCTCAGCCAGTTCATGTGGTCATACACTCCGGATACGAGGACTGTATGA
The DNA here is from genome assembly GCA_031001835.1 of Lepidoglyphus destructor. Classification (NCBI taxonomy): domain Eukaryota; kingdom Metazoa; phylum Arthropoda; class Arachnida; order Sarcoptiformes; family Glycyphagidae; genus Lepidoglyphus; species Lepidoglyphus destructor. The sequence continues at coordinate 125,149 of JARNKU010000133.1, forward strand.
ACTTTCGGAAAGATGTTTTCTTGAATGACATGGGAACGTTTTGACTCGCACTGAAGGAAGCCCGCCCGGAATGTGCTATTACCGTCATCACAGTGCTTCAATTCATCCAGGACTGTAAGGCAGCGAACGATTCGCTGATCGCGAATCAGAAGGAATGGAACATTGACGTCATTAACATGACGCACCCGCATCGCCAGATAGTGCACAAGAACGCCTACACCTACTCCGGTAGCGAGGATGTCAGGGAGGCAGTGGCTACGGCAATCGCGAGGGAGGCATCGGCTTTTTTGGGAATCAAACTGACAAAGAGGAAACCGCCGCCGACAACCCTGCGCCTTGACACAGGCAAGAAGCCCAGTTTGCCACTCCAGAAGAGGGAGAAGACTCCTCTTCATTCCGACCGACAGCGTGGCAGTCGCGCCATGCAACGACAATCTCCGAGACAGCAGGGATGGAATGGATTGCATGTGGCCCGCCAGCCCCGCGACAGTCCCAGGCATCCCGATGGGCCCTCCAGAATGCCCGCAAGACAGACTCTCGCGGACATCATCACGGAGGCTATCCTCGCAAGCTCGCGACCCCCCCCCCCCCCCCGACCGCGCTCTCGGTTCCGAGCGCGGCACTAAATGTCGTTCTCTGGAATTGCGAGTCCATCGATTCGTCCGTGCGTATGTTACCAGAAGCAGCATACAAGACGTAGATCTGCTGATCTTGGTTGAATCGTGGGCCATGAAACCAGTCGAAATCCCGGGCTTCTATTTCGTCTGCTGCAATGCCACTCGTTCGCACAAAGTTGGTCGACCGAAGGGAGGCGTTGCAGTCTTGTATAAGATGAAGACAACTGTATCGTTATGAGGGGAGATTGCATCAACGTTGTGGCCATGTACATACAACCGCCGAGAGGCAACGACGAAACCGTCCTAGAGGAGAAACTATGCCGATGTCTCCAACTGGTCTGTGACAAGGGCATCACGATACTCGCGGGAGACTTCAATGTCCGATATGATAGGCCGGAAGACAGAAGAACAATCAGTTTCATCGAAACGATCACTGACTTCGGGTTTTGGATCCCAAACGATCCGCAAGAACACACGTTCAACTCTCCGATGGGCTCTTCACCCATAGACCTTCTCGCGACTAACCTGTCCGCGGGGCATAAGGATCCGTCTAACCGTCTAACCCATCCTTTTCGAGTAGAACCGAGGAAGCATCCGCGCTCTCGTCATCTGACGCCGCGAAGCTCCTCGCGGTTGCGGCAACCATGCCCCCGATTGGCACCCACGAGGACGTGTCAGGAATACCGTGGGTTTACCAAGTTGACGTATTATCGCAAAGAGATCCCTATTTCTGGAAATCCAATACTGCAACAAATTGGGAATGGTTTTCAGAAATGCCTGATCCAAGTCGATCAAACGTTCCACGAACTCACGATCCTCAATCATTTCTCTGGTGATGGATTCTGTCCCTTTCGAACATCGAAACATGTTTTGAATCCCATCACAGACACGGAGACGCAGTATCTTCATTGCCATATAGAGCACTAGCGAGGTGGTACTCCCCTCCTATCACTCCTCCAGATTCCGGACATCCGGACTCCGTGTATGGCGTAGACCTGACACCATCCAATATTTCACGAGCACATCCAAGATATCTTGCTAGGGATGCCAACCAGGCGCGTGTACAGGGGGTGGGCTGATGGAGCGTTAGCCCCCCCCCCCAGACCTGTGAAGTTCATACTATCTAAGTTGAGACTTCCGATCAAGGAACTGATTTTCTGAGAATAACACAAGGGTATGCCAACTCCTCTGCGCAGTGGTCGAATTTCAAACTCTCTGGCCTTCGGTCTTGTGCAGGAGCGATGTCAAGACAGAAATCTTCATTGAATAACATCATGTGCTGTTTCGCGCCTGTCAGCTCCGATTCAGATGCAAGATTCGTATTTAGGAATTCCATATTGTCATCGCAACCGTCCGTGACATTACTTTCCTCAACCGCGTGTCCATACACGGTCCAATCGACCGTGATATTGTAAAGTTTGTAAAGGGGCTGATTGACCAGATACCGTAACCAAACCTCAACGGTCTTTTCGTTTTTCACAAATCCACTGATATAGGATGATTTGTGAATGATATTCTTTTTCAGGTTGACATTGAATGCCCGATCATTTTCTAATGACCGGGGTAAACATCTCACCATACCGGCGAGATTTACCGATACCGTATGCTCCTACCCACCGCAGACGTCGAATTTGCATATAAAGCAATCGTGGTCATATCAGTCGCTCGGTTATCAGATCCGTTACTCTTACTCATGGTTGGTATTTTGTTCCCACGAAAGACTTCAAAACAATTGCTGAATACCCTGAAGTCAGCCGTATTTCCGTCAGGAGAGTGAACACCTAGGAAGTTTGCCATCGGCACAGTTACCGTCTTCAAATCATTTTTCAACCAGAGCCGATCACAAGCATCACATTTGTGACCGAACTCGTCCCCCAAAAGACTTTCTCGGAATAGTTGGTCACAGAACGCCATCTGTCCCAACTTCGTGAATTCGACACCCCGTTCTCCATAGACGCCTCACGACGTCGCAGACGAGACTCAGCCTGTCTTCCTGCGGCCGTTCTCGCTCGTTTGCTAGGATTCTCTCTTGCTCCTGCCCTCGCCAATCGCCGTTTCGCGTTCCTGGCGACCGGTTTCACCATGGTACTGAGGTGTATCCAGACAATTGAACGATTTTCGTTATCAACTCTCGGATCATCTGTTGGAAAAATGGCTCACTGGCCTAGCGGGGGACACCTCGATCTAGGACATGCACCTCTGGATCGAAGATCACGGCAAATCAAGAGACATAGTTTCGGTTAGGAAACATCTAGCTCCTCGAAGAGGCGCTTCTTTATTGGCCTTTATATATACCCGCTGGAAAGCGTTCCCTCGCCTGGTACGCAGATCCGAAGCCGGGCGGCTTCGGATCCGGGTCAGTTGAATGTGTTATCACAAGTTGTAAACTATCGTAGTCAACGTGGTACAGTCGGTATTCATTGTATTTGGGACGACGGGTTCCAGCTACACGTAAGATTCAGGAATTTTACCATCATCCCCCCTTAGATGGAAGCCGGTTACAAATTACGATTCAACAGCGACCATTGATTCACTTCAACACTACCTGGAACATGCTTTCCAATATCTTTCACAATCATGATTAGCTGTGAGCTATTTAACACTATTGTCATATTTTCATTCTGTACCCTATCTGAGGGTTTCTGGAGGTTCAATCGTCTTTCAATTCATCAATCCATCATGATTATTCTCATGGAACAACATTTTCATCTGAAAATCCTTAGGAAGTCACTGAGACTGTCGATTTCCTTTACAACATCGGTTTCGCTTTCAGCTAACAATTCATCCAGCACGTCTCAGTGCAGGTTCACAAGCGTGAAACCTTTTCAAACGGAATTTAGCATTGTCTTGTATTCAAGTGATTTGATTTTCCCATCGATTTCAAACAAAATGGGAATGTGGAATCAATCTATATGATTCGTATGTTATCTTATTCAGAGCAACTCGAATGCATAATAGCCGGCACGACAAGTCTCTCAGCTTGTCTTGGAGTATCCCCATCATGTTGTCACATAATCTTGCTATAAGATTCTATTCAAGATGTGATGGCTCAAGGATTTGTTGTTCAGTTCTTGTATAGAGGGGACAATCACTAGTCACATCGGTGTAACCCATACATTCTCAAATACGCTATCATTTTCTATTCGTACATGACTCAATGAAAACTGTAGATGCGGCGGCGTTGCACTAGAGAGCGCCTGAGTGCTGACAGAGATGGCGACCGCCATGGAGATAATAGCATTCGAATCGTCTAATGAGCCTCGTGCGTAAGCACCGGCTCTTTAGTTCAATCAAAATTCTTAGCCCAGCAACTGCTCGTGCAGTGCTCCTTCTTCTGCTCCGGACTCCCGTCCGTGACATGGACTTCTCCTGACAATCCTTCAAGTTCTCATATGCACGATAGTTTGGAATCCATTGGATCCCTGATCATGATCAATCCTTGATCTCGTAATTCATGTTTGAACTGGAAGATTTCCTCTTCGAGTAGTGTGCATTCATCTCAGTATGGCATTGCCATGACCGATGGAAATTTTCTTTGTCGATCTTGTGCACTGGTTCCACAATCACAATTCTTGTGAGTGTATCAAAGTGGAACAGCTCTAATACGGTCCCGATTAGTTCGACTGATCAGCACTTTCAAGCTTGATTTCACTTCTGCATTGATGCGTTCTCTAATGAGGACAAAGTTCGGATGATCCGATTCTTAATCTGGGGCGTGACTATTCCGATCCGCGAGGGCTTCATGAGCAAACGGCTCTTATTCAGTAGACCCATGTTTCGCGATCGATCGGTTCTCATCACAGAAGATCAGACCTCTATGTTTGACTACAAACACATATTTTCCAAGTTTCTTGTTTACGCATAGCGGGCACAAAGCGTTCTTCATGTTCTGTTTTTCTGAACTATTCCGCTTTTATTTCTCAAATCTCCGCTAGCGTGATTTCTCTCGACGAAGGCTACCATTCAGCCTATTTACCTCGAGTTTCGAACTAACACTACGAGCTATTTCCAGTAGATCTGGTGGTCGTAGTCTGAGTCACTAATCGTACATGAACGATTGTGAATGAAGAAAACCAGACTCATTCGACCCTTTTTAATCGGTTGAATACCTCGCTCGCCGCTCGTTTGTATGCATCATCCTTACTCTGAGAGTGTTTTTGCACCAGGTCTGACAGAGTTCTCTGGATCCTGGTAGGATTAGATGTTCTAGGAGGTTTCAGTTCAGGGCTTAGACGACGAATGATTTTATGTCGTCCTTAATCAGAGAACCTTCGGTTCGCATTTCAATGACCATTTCAGCTATCCTGTCTGGATGCAAGAAAAGAAATCAGTGGAACACCCAGCCTCTGGTCTTACTTCATGATTCCTTCTCAATAGTTTCTCCGTGAAAGCGCGCCGTGGATGGCTAGCGCCGCACCAATCTATACTCGGAGCTTGGGATATTTTCGAGATATGATGGATTTTGCTTGATCAGAGTTCTTCACTCGACATAACACTGTTTGAATTATCTAAAATTCATTGCAATCCCAGGTCATTTTATCAGCAATTTGCGATGACCATCGATCAAATCCCAGAATTTCTGCAATTGGAAAGCGGAATTCTCGAGCAATTTCCTCTCAAGCATACAGCCATTTTCTCGCTTTCAAAGTTATTTCAGCATAGTTCGGTACCCGTAGTGCTCCGTCGTGGAAGACAGTCTCTACAGAGCTGCGGATTATGAGCAGTTCTGGTATATGTCATATACCGTTAGACCGACAGAGGGAGGAACATTCATCTCATACCTCATTTCATTGATATTCGGCTCAGACACAGAATCTGATTTTCTTGTCACAGCAACTCAGCATTCAGAACGAATGAGTAAAGAAGACTGTCAATTTATCAGTCATTCAACCTCCGACGTATATTTCTCACTGTCATCGATTGTAGTTTGGACAGTGGTCCGAGTGCTGTGCAGTCATTCCGAGTCGTCGAGAAAAGAGAAAAACCAATGAATCCTATGGTCCACACAGGACATCCAATCGTCTTTACGAATTGTACTTCCATCAATGGTATGAACGTAGTGATGGTCAACATCCAGTAACTAGCCCTTGCATGGAGTCATGGGAGACTTGTCAAAGACAAAGTCGTACTAGTTGAGAATTAATTCGAAGTTGTACCAGAACGTTATAGCGGCTCATAAGGGACAATTAAGTCAAATTCATGCTTTCTCGGATTTCATGTAGATGAATCAGGACTTCATGTAGGATGGGGTTGATCAGATCCCATCTAACATCTATCCAGTCGAGAATAGCCAGGCTGGGGAAATCAGCCTCCATAGAAGAATGTGGTCATTCTCCAAGCAATTGGTATGATTAGCGATGACTCGGGAATGTATTCTGAACTTAGTTCTGAATTCTGCTGATGACTTGTAAGGACACGATCTACTTGCTCTACATTTGCGTCGACGGAGTTGCTCTTTCTCATTTCAAATTATCGCAATGCATTTAGTTCCGTTTTGCATTTTGCAACCTTGCATCTCACAGGTTCTGGCTTGTGTCTGATTTCACGCAGTTACACCCATAACCTCGTTGGGGTTGTCATATCCTTCCCTCCTGAGATGGATATCGGAACATTCCTGAATTGTACGCGAGATTCTCGAGCGTCACTTCTTCCAGAAAACGGACACAGCATCATTGACTGCCGTCAGATGCGTTAGTTCCCATATCATTAGGGACACCTTAAAGCAGGGGTTCTCAAACTTTTCTGGTGGCGGCACCCCGCGGCACCTCCAGCATGGGATGCCATAGGACATGCAGGCGCGGCACCACGAGTGCCGCGGCACTCCGCGGCAGTTTGGTGCCGCCGGCACACAGTTTGAGAACCCCTGCCTTAAAGAATGTATCGATACGAATCTTTCCCTGGACTCTCGCAGTTTCAAACGCTCTCGTAGGTAGAGAAAAGCTCTGACCATTACGCTGATTGCCATTCAAGCATTGATGCCATAGATCTGGTGAAATTGGTGGCTATCCACCCATGCTAATGGACTTTGAGCGCTGCGGTCCGGGAGATATCAGTTCTGATTTCTGAATGCCATAACGCATTTGTTGGAGGATTTCTTTCAATCTCGATACGTGACCCGCACATATCGGAGACGCAATTACTTGGTCTTGCTTTATCATCAAGAGATAGGATGAGAACATCTTCTCATGCCATTGAAGAAACAGTAACATTCATGTGTTCATAATTTTTCGAGTGTTTCTCTGGAGTTACGGGCCGTAATTAACGGCAACACAAAACTATTTCCTCTCTCATTCTGACGTGGGGACGTGTAACTCCCACTTCAAAATCACTTCGCTTGCTGGTAGGTCTAGCAGCAAGAATCCTACGGTAAAATAGTTCGCTGACAAGGGAACTTTCAGAAGTGAAGCTCCGCTTTCGGGCCGAACCAGTGCGGATCTGAGAGAGGTTTCCAAAGTATGAATCACGCCACCCGACTTATCGCCAAACAGGCAGATAGGGCAAAATAATAGGTAAGCCCGATCTAAGGCTTCTAGGGTACTCGAAGTATGGGAAATGACGCTGAAATCGGCTGAATGCCGCTATGAGCTCCTGCTCCGCGCAGAATAAGCGTTGGGGCCTCTGAACCTAAACAACATTTCATCCAGACTTTGAAATTCGATGTTCGGAACCTCAAAGTTCGCCAGCAGCCACCCACAAAGCCAAGGTTTCAATTATATTGTACGAACTAATCGCACCTTGTCGCACACGGGCGAACGGATAACTCAAGTTACGGTGAACGCCCTAGGATCGTTAACCCACAGCTACACCATCCAACCTCTGCTCAACATGGATGGATGCTTCGTCGGCAAACTCTACGTGAGTCTTCAAGAAGTGGTAGGCGAATTGGGTCCACGTGTAGCCTCCGTTGTCAATGAGTTCTCAAATCTCTACGTCACATGTTCAAAATCCGGGAAGTTGACCAAGAGATTAGTGGAACAGTGGAGCAAAACCGTATTCAAAGAAGCGGTTGATAGGCAACACGACGGGAAATGTGTGCTCTATGTGGGCCCTTGGGGCGGTCACAAAGATCAGGAGCTCTACCAGATCCCGAACAAGAACGTAGTAGTGAAAGTCTTTCTGAAGGGTCCCACCAGTATTGTGCAGCCATTCGATCTGTATTGTTTCCGCCAATGGGAAGACTTTGCGAAGAGAATTACGGAGTATTGTCTCTTCCTTCAAATTCGTTGTGACCAGAGACGGGATATCCTGAGGATGCAGAGCTTGATTTATAATCAATTTCAGCATCCTTCATTCAGACCGATGTGGCGGCTGGCGAATTTTGAGGTTCCGAGCATCGAACTTCAAAGTCTGGATGAAATGTTGTTTAGGTTCAGAGGCTCCAACGCTTTTTCTGCGCGGAGCAGGAGCTCAGAGCGGCATTCAGCCGATTTCAGCGTCATTTCCCATGCTTCGAGTACCCTAGAAGCCTTAGATCGGGCCTACCTATTATTTTGCCCTACCTGCCTGTTTGGCGGTAAGTCGGGTGGCATGATTCATACTTTGGAAACCTCTTTCAGATCCGCACTGGTTCGGCCCAAAAGCGGAGCTTCACTTCTGAAAGTTCCCTTGTGAGGGATTTTCTCGTCTCATCATCGTAATCGGTACCGTCGAACTACAAGCTCTGTTTCTCGTTGAATTTTGAAATCTTTCTTCTTCTTCTTCGTTCTGAAATCGTGGCAAAGCTTGTTGAAGAATTCGTTTGGGAATTCAACACAGCTCGCTGGAATGAATGAGTTCTCCATGTCATTGGACCGCGTATCTTTGATCTCACGCACGGTCCTCAGAGCTTTTACTTCTCCAGGAAGATTCACCGGGGAATCTTTGTTCAAACTGGACTTCTAAATGAAATGGTGAACGTCCATGGATGAGCATCCCAAAGGAGTCAAATTCAGATGCTTCCCAGCTCTTATTAGTCTCCATGATTCGGATTTCCGAAATTCAACTTCTCATCAGTCTCATCTGCCGTAATCCAAACGACAGTCTCGTCACTTGCGATAGTTGAATGGCAAGGATTCAGAGGTATAGACTCCACTGCATTCGCAACAAAAGTCTCTCTTTCGAAACTGCTACGAATGCGACGAGTTATCAGAATTTCGATCTTCATCTCTCGAGTTTATCAGAAATTCACTGTTTCTGCCATCAAGTCCTCGAGATTTTTGACGTCTAGGGTCGTCTATCATACAGATGCCTTCGTTTGCAAGTGAGAGCCTCTTCAACCGATAATCATGGTACTTTGGGCTGAGTGAGGGATTTCTACCAGAATTATGAATTCCCCCTTACTCGAAAATGCTCGACTCTCGGTTAATTTACCAAAGCTCACCCTACAAGCAATCTTTGCATTTGGTCGTGTCTCAATGAAATCTCTCGTGACTATGAGTACCGAGGAATCTACAATGATAGCATCATTGTGAATTATTATGATTCTCTCGATCATCTGGATCCGATTGAGTTTGACCATAATCGGATGGCCAAGAATTCAAAATCTTGCCCGTCAATTCCTGTTCTCATGATTTCAACCTATACCAATTCGATTATCAGAGAACCAAGGAGTTCGTCTATCTTTGGATTCGACGACCATAAACTCCTTCGTTCGTACTTCGTTTTCGATCTGCAAAAATAGCAGTTAATGGTATCGCTGACAACGAGTCATTTAGGACGGAATGTTCGGATTTTCGAAGCCTGTTCTTGAAACACCTTATGCGGTTGCACACCCATCCGCCACGTTGAAGCACGTGACGTGTGAAAACTAGAGAGCCTTCCTTAGTAAGAAATCTCATTGATCCATCGCGATACAGATGCGAAAGTTTCATTCAAAACTGGATTTTTCAATCAATACTAGATAAGAAATGTGTCCTGCTCAAACTGGACACCAAGTAGACCGGGTTGTTTTACAATACTGAGAAGATCGCCATTCGTCAATTGGGTTCAAAGATTGGGCATGAAAGGAAGTGAATCTACACATTTCCACACTGGAACGGCATTAGAGAATTCAGACTTTCTATGGTATCTGATTGAATGAGGATGGTCTCCGTCAATTGGCTGGTGCTGTCTGCAACGCCATATTCGCGACAGACATCAGGTGCCACTGCAACCGCATAGATAAACGCATGTGTCAACAGAACGGCTATACATAACTGAAGGAAGTTTGCTTCATTTGATGGAACGAATGTCAATGGTTCACAATCAATCTGATTGTGACATTTGATCCAGATGTCCGTTTCCTTCCCAGAACTAAATCGTTCGGGAGGAGACACGCGATTGCTTGGGGTGTCTTCATCTTCAGGCAATATCTGTTTCGATGCGATCGAATTAACTGAACTTTCAGTTTGGAAGCTACGCATGGGAGCCTCTGTTGGAATCTTTATGTTACTCGTCATTTCCCTACTGAGGAGAAGGCAGCCGCGTTCTTCGTGAACGGGGTATTCATCAACTCTCTGTTCCAGAGCATGCCTTTCTCGAATCTGGCTAGTGTTCGTAAATGAACAAATTGAGTCGCTGCCAGTGTCTCATTTCTGAAGTCAGTGGGGGCGATTTTCGCTATTCGGTTCTCTATCCCCAATCGTATATGTGCATCTTTCACTTTGAAAACTGACTTCCCATGTACGACCCGTAAAAGCCGTTGAAGGCGTCCAGTCCGCACAGTTTTCATCATCACTGGATGCTATGGTTGCTAGCATCATTCCACCCGCACATTCTGTGCACTTCAGAGTAAGATCGATCACACCCTCAAATGCTTTTGCCTTTTGAAGCGGAGTCCTTGGAAACTCAACGGACTTGCACGCTAGCATTTGGAAACGAGTCAGTTGTTCATCTATTTTCTGAGCTCGGTCGATCTTCATCCTTCCCTGGATGGGAAGAATCATTCGCCTCAATCCTATGGGGATCTCTCGAGGTTTCCGTTACTTTTCATTGAGAATATCTCTGAAGTTTCTTGATGATTCCGTTATTCAATTGCTCATCCTTCATGAGTCAATAAGACAATCATCCACACAAATCATTGTGGAGATTCCATCCGGGGATTGGTGATAAGAACATACGGTTCTTTAAAACTTCTCCGTCATGCTACACGGTCTTTTAACACGGTGTCGATTGACTTCCCGTAGAGGTACTTTGAGGCTGAGAGGAGAGCTGTATCGAGAGCTACTTGGTTCAGAAAGATCCTCTCGTGAGCTGAGACAGACATGATTGTCCTCATGGTCTCGAAGCTTGCCTTCAAATTGGACAGATTTCCTCAATCCTCGGGACCTCTGTTGTTGACAGCGTCATAATGCTTATCGAGTTCCTTCTCTTGATAATGTTCCATTCCTTGTTTTCCTTCAAGGAGAAAACCCAGCGCTCTGACAGGACGTTCAAGCCTGGAGCGGGTTCGATAATTCTACCGAGTTCGTGTTGCTGAACATCTTCTTCGCGTTTCAATCCTTGAGCACTTCGAAGGAGAATACACGGCAACTCAACAGGACATCTGGTCCTGGAGTGGATTTACTCGGATTCTGGATCTAGTTTCTTGGAAACTATTCTAGTTTCTGTGCCATTGCAGCGTAGTATTCATTTACGGACTTTGAACAATCAACTTCTATCAGAGTTGGGGGCACGTCTGCCTCTCGTTCTATCCTATTATTCTTCTATCCTACCCGGGTTGCTTTTCAAGCTATTGGCTGCAATTCTACTCATGGCATTGTAATCTATACCTGGCACAAACACGCGTGGTTTCTGTCTACGTATGTCTCACAATATACTTGCATCCCTCGTCTTGGTCCTCCATCCTTGCCGGGTCCATCCTATTCGTTATTGCGCACGATCGACTCTGCGGACACCTCGACAGGATAATGCCCCATGCATGAATGTGTGACTCTGCGTTGACTTGATTGTGACTCTATAATCTGCAGTATAGTGAATCACCGGTGCGACCAGATCAAGTGCAATGGATCCAGCAGACCAGTCAACACACGAAGATTCCAACAGCTCCCACGGCTACGACGCAGCTGACAACATGCCCGGACCAGCAGTGATGAGTGTATGCAGTGTGCTAGGAGGCCGTAAGTCTGACGATGATGATCAACAATCCACCGGCAAGTTCTACATGAGTTCGTGACACAGGAGTCGGAACTCCATGAAGCTTAGGCTCGACGCTTGCCGCTACAAGGAGAAGCAAGTTCTGGTTACTACAGTATTAGATGAAGACCTGTTTGCCCAAGATGTTACCATGGAAAGCCTGTGCCAACGAAGCCCGAAAATAGAAGTTCCGCCGCAAAGATCAAGAGAAGGGAGTACGATGCAGACAACAGTGTCGCGAGGGTGCACACCGTTCGCGTCGCTCTAGCCTGCTGTGGTGGTCTCCTTGTTCGCTGTTGACTCTGGCTAAGGCTTCTGAGCAATGGAGGTTGACGGCTTGACGGTTCACTACCCCAAATTGTGGACGTGGACAGTTGGCTTCAATCCTACTCAACCTCTGGTGACAACGAAGTACGACCGATTTCTAGTCGTTATAGGGGTCCGGAAAACGTGTCCGAAATACTGTCCACGCGGTCTCGTAAACGTGTATGATCCGTCACTGTTTTTCGCTTGGACTATACTTCAATGATACGTGCCGAATTCGGTTATGAGTCCGGGTTTCTAGAAGATAAACCCGCCTAAACTTGACCATTTTTCGTGACATCCTCCCATCGATCGACCCCCTGATCCGATTTCAAGGACGTTTCCCCGTCAAAAACCTGGCCGCACCTCAAGATGTGAGAGTCAGCATTGTCACAAATCATCGAACAATAAGCATAGGAGTTCCTCGAACTGATCCTATTGCTGTTTCGCGTTACTTGAAGAGTAACAGGGTCACGTCCCCAGATATGGAGATGGTAGCCGTCTTCGCCCTGCCACAACCGAATCGGATACTGGAGCGCGTCGTGGGCCCGAATCGTTTCTGAGATTCTATGAAGGAGACCATGCCTACGATGAATAACTATATCACGAATCGAGTTCCGGCCATGAGAACGGCAACGTCATCCGTTATCGACCCGTTATACCGTCCTGCATGCTCGTCAGACGGTGTCTCATCGGGACGTATAACGACTACGTATTGAATTGTGGGCATTCCATTATCAAGAGCAGTACGGAATGAATGAGCCAAGTGGTTATCGGTATGGAAGGAATCCTGCAACGCAGGCACAATAGATCGCCTTGCGTCTAGACGTGATTTCCCGTATTACGGCTTACGGAAAAATTACCGTAATACGGTTTTACGGTAAACAAACTATTCGTATGGATTTATCCCGATTTTTCTTGATTCCGAGTTGAGATCGATCACGTGTTTTCCGCAATCCAATTACGTACTTTCTCCAATCAATCGGAAGACGATTGGCTGCTCCCGAAACCCTCATTCCCGCCAAAAACCGCGCTGGAGAGGTATTCCGTAATACGGCATTACGGAAAATACCGAAACACTCAATTCTGAGAAAAAAGTTGATGGCACTTCACGACGATCTCTTGTATGATTCCCGTAATAGAAGTTACGGAAATTCTCGTGAACAGGAACACCACTGAGAAGTGTGAAAATGACAGAGAGAAGATAATCCATCAGCATCGTAGAAGTATATCTAACCAAACAACAAATATAGTAGTAGCTTTGAACACAGGTTTTCGCAGCCAGCAATGTATCGTCGTCGTTTCCGTTTGAACTATCACAGACAGGGCCGGCGCCAGCGTGAACGGCGCCCCGAGGGAAGAAAATTCGAGCGGCTCCGTAGGTTGGCGTGATTCATGGTCGAAACCAACTCGACGCCGTGCACCGGCACCGAACACGATGTATAGCGCTTGGACGCGAGCAAGAGCGTGATTAGCACAACCACTGGTCATTGGAAACGATTCGGCCTTCAGCGTAAAATTTTGCGAGCTCCATCGGCAGCGAAAGCAGGAATACATCAGACTCAGTCCTTCTGTCAGCTATTGTCACCAGCTCGTGGGAAGCTCAGAACGGGTCGCGACGATTCGACGATCAGCTTGGAAAATGGCCGAGGACAGCTTCAAGTTTGACCGTTGTACTCTGGCGCGCAAGAGATTCATGCCAGTGCTGAAATGCGCATCTTTCGATGTCCGAAATCGTCCGCGTCCGTTAGCAGGAAGCTGAAGGTGGAGAATTGTCTCATCCTCGCCACTCAGGCGCACATGCTGGACTTGTTCTTTTGTCCTCAGTGGCACTTGAAGGCGACGAGCTGCCCTTCTGAGGCGGGGGCTTCTCTAGACTGAGTGAGAATTTTTCGGTCATCACCGCACACCTCCCGTACCGATGACAGCCCGACCGACGGCGTCCCGGGCGACCGCCCAGGTCGCCCTCTTCACGCCGGCCCTGATCACAGAGATCTGAATCCCATACCAGCTACACGGTTCCCGTGCGCATCTCAGTTAGGAAGCACGATTCTCTGGTATTTGACTTCTTCAGGACGAGAATGATAACGAAATTATGGTTTTCACCAAACTTTTATTGATGATTGTATTCCGTAGGAAGGCCATTCGCAAGCCCGCTTCCTTTTGCCTAGAAACGGACCTTTGGGTCATCCGTACGGATTGACATGGGGGACTCATGAAGGATTTAGGTCTACAGTGGAATGAGACTTGGACGTGAGAAAACTTCAGAACGTGTGTCAGAGACGCTCGCAGTCGCGGTCAATGGCTGAATTGATGATTGAGAAGTGAAATGAGCTGAGAGAATAGCGGCATACCGAGTATATTCCCACCCTGCATGTGCACTGACTAGAAGAAAAGTCCTTGTCACCTAGTTAGCTTATCACAGATGGATTCAGAAGCACCAAATGACCGGTTGCATCTACACCGCTCACTCTTGAGAAGCCGCTGCCGGCACTCAGAACGCACTCAACGCGTTTCCGCCGCGGATTACCCTCGAATCATCGATTCGGCCATTTTCCGTAATTCCTTGTTACGGCGAATACTCCCACAATTCGAATTGTGTCGCGCCGATCCGCGTCATTGTTGAACGTTTTGCATTCAATCAGCGCATAGAAAGCTTTATCGAGCAGAACTCGAGGTATTTTGACTCCAATTTATTTTCCGTAATCCCGTATTACGGCAATTTTCCCAAGAAGCGCAGGAAATCAAGAGAGAAAAATTTCAGGCAATTACTTGCTCTCTCTTCGCATGGGCAGCTCCGTAACCTATGCTACGGAAAATTTGAGAGTGGTTTCAACTCTGTATTTCAAGGAGATCGAGGGCGATCGACGCGAGAATATTTTCCGTAAAACCGTATTACGGTAATTTTTCCGTAATCCGTAATACGGGAAATCACGTCTACTTGCGTCGCTATTGATATGACAACGCTGGGAGGCTTGCTGCTCTCCTATCCTCATAAAGTTTTGAAGAAACGTAGGCTCGCTATCGGGAAATGGCAGTAATGAACCTTCTTGGAAACAAGCTTGACCCTGAACTTTGGCCGTCGGCATATGACTGTTCCGAATAATTCCAGTAACTCCGAATGACGTCATTGGAAACATCAAAGAGAACTCTGGATGGGCACACGTGACTGAAGACAATGGACGCACACACGGGAATCAGCGTACGCCGCGCCGTCGAAAATGCCGGCTGAAAAAAC
Source organism: Lepidoglyphus destructor (assembly GCA_031001835.1). Lineage (NCBI taxonomy): Eukaryota > Metazoa > Arthropoda > Arachnida > Sarcoptiformes > Glycyphagidae > Lepidoglyphus > Lepidoglyphus destructor. The sequence goes on from JARNKU010000133.1 coordinate 140,398, forward strand.
ACACGCGTGAACATCGCGAACGCAAGTTGCGTTAAGCAAAGCGGTGGCCGGCGGCGCGCGATCTGAGATGCAGTTTCAAGGACGACGAAGTTGTAGAGTTTTCTCAAGATTGCAGCCTTGCGGAAGGCGTCCAAAAATTCAACATTCAGATTCAAGATCCACAAGATTCGATGTGGCCCAAAGCCGCTTTCGGCACGTTCGGAGGCTCTGAGCGAAGTTTCCGCGAGATCCGGGGTGTGGTTCGGCCGTGATATCGGCAGGATCGCGCGCTCGAAAGTTGTATTTTATTTATTCGATTCGATCCACGGAAACCAGATCTTGTAGTCGGAGAGAATAGCCATTGGTGAACAGAGTTTTGTTCGAGATGGCCGCTAGTGGGTCCTTCGGTGTCTTCCTCGGGAACACAGCGTCGGTTTTCTATTCACTCCTTGGATTCATACTCCTCCACGGGGCCAGCGCACAACATGAACCCGCCCTGATGACCGCGAAATTCATCTCTACAAGTGATCTAGTGCACGCGATCTGCAAAGCCTCCGAAGACAGTGTTTCAGAGAACGCGACCGTCATTTGGGTTTTCGTGTTGAACTTACTGCCCAAAGATCAACCCTCATTGAGCTACCTCTGGGATTTTCCCAAGGCTCTCATCTACTCCCTCCGTCCCAAAATACTGGTGCCATTTGACTTTGGAGGCCCGGATTAAGGAGGCCATTATCAATTCCGACATCATGAGATGATGTATCCGAGGAGCACACTCTGTAGATTTTAGGATTCAAATTTGGTAATCATCGAATGTTTGAAAAGCATCGAAAGAGCCCGAGTATGTTGACTAATTCGCTCACGTGGGAACAAGCATCGTGGTGCTGTCCCAAAATAGTGGTGCCAATTGACTTTGGGGGAGCAGATCGAGGGGGAGCGGCGAGTTCCGGAATGATTGCGCGATGTCTGTAAAGACTACTCTATGGTGGTCGTGCGATCCAAATTTCAGGAAGAATAGACACTCGGGACTGTCAGAAATGACGCGGAACGGTCAGCGATTTTTATGGCGCGCGAGCCTTGGACATCGCATGCCGCTCGCCGCAAAGAGTTCCGAAGTGATCACTTCGTCGCCTTCAGATACGAGCACGGCCGACAGGTTGCCTCCTCGAACCAAACTGTGGAGAGACTTCCTCCAACCCCAGGGTTGCACTCACAATCAGCTGATCTACCTGACAGCTGATTCAGCTGACAGCTGATCGCTCCATCGGCGGATAGATCCGAATATGAGATGATAATCCTGCTCATAAGCAAGAAAGTGCATGATTTCCTGAATTCATATTGCCAAATAAAGTTGATGCAAAAAACCTTCGGAGAAAGAACCTCGACAGTTGCGTGAGAGTTTGAGCGGCTTCTGAGCTCCCTACAGAACTCGGCTAGAGAAGACAACCCGTCATCGCCGAGCTATCCTACCGCGCAGTAGTCCATTAACACAGGGTGGGGCACCGAGGGAGCTGAAATTCACAAATGGCACCACTATTTTGGGACAAGAATTTGACCGCAAATGGCACCAGTATTTTGGGACGGAGGGAGTATATCGCAGAGCAACCAGTTCTGCTGAGAAACAACGACACGGAAATCCTGATTTCTTGGGAGCGCGACAGAGGTGGCTTCGCGGGCACGGGCTTGGCTAGTGCGTGGAATGCGTTCAAGAATTGCGGACATCTTTCCTGCATGCGGAGTCTCGAGGACAGACATCCGTGGTATGTTCAGAGGCGTGTTCTCATCCAAGTTCGAGAACCAGTCGAAGGAGAGTCCGTCACGGAAACCCCACAGGAGATGCTGCTGAAGTTACAGGGGAGTCTGCGGTCGAAAAACTCCTTTCATCTCTACCGGCACTTGTTCATTGTACTCGGGGCGGATCTGCGAGACCGTTTGCATTCGAGTTATGTGGTGAAGCCTTCGGGTTATCAAACTGTCACCGGAGTGCTGAAGCTGACGGCGAGTGAGTTCGAGATGGAAGATGCGCGTCGTGCATTCGACACGATACGCTCCTTCTCGAACCGTAGCGAGAAACTCGTTCTCGATCTGTTCACAATAGCTTCTTCCAGCGCTGATCCAAGCGTAGAAATCGAGATCAACAGTTGCCTTCACGTGAGTATACATGCTTGCCGCAGGAACCGGGGTTGAGCCTCGAAACTTTTTGGAAAGGTCTTGCTATGTGGATGCTAACCCAGCGGCACTGTCGTTGATGAAAGTGATTTCACGGCAGTGTCATCCTGACATGCAGTTTCGTTCCCTTTGCAGGACCGGAAAAACTACGTGTACGCATACACTTTCCTCGCCATCAGGCTAGCGAACCCTCTTCCTTGGAGAAAGGAGTTCGTTTCAAGCTTACCAGATTACGTCGAACTCGAGCTGCCTCTCGTCATAATGTCACTTTTCACGCTGCCGCTTGCGCTCTCGTTCAGGTACAATCGCTCCTATATCCTGAGTCTGTCGATCTTAAGAAGCGCGTACCATCTTCTGAGGGGGAACACCTATAAGTCTCTGATTTCCACATCGAAACTGAGAGCTCTGCCATTGCTCATCTGCGGTCTTGTCTCCCTGCTGATCCAGTTTCCGATCAATTCATCGAAAGCAGGAGTCGTGTCTTCTCCCTATGAGCAGAGAATCAAGCCGTCCAAATGTGAAGTGATACACTGCGACCCGAAAAGTTACCGTGGGCAACTGTTTCTCAGGCAAAGTCCTTTCCCGATCATCAAATTGGAGAGAGAAACCAATCCGCAGGCTTCCGTCGTCGAGAAGGGCCTGTATACAGCATGCCGCAGAAGTTCGACGATGTCAACCGGAATGACAAACTTGACAAAATTTGGTATTCTGTTGAATTATCATACCATATGCGACGATCAGGAACTAATAAAACTTCAGATGGGGGAGCTTTCGGGGAGGGACTGGCGTTCGAGAGATTCAGACGTCCCAAGCGACCGAAGCAATGTGCTCCAAAGAAAAAACTCACGGAGGTCAGTTCAACTTCACCGGCCACGTACGGTCGATGAGAAGGATTTTGGAGCACGATTTGTTGAGGTATCATCACGTGAAAGCTTCGCTACTCACGACCAACAGACTCGAAGAAGAGTTCTGGGACAAGAGAGGAAAGAGACCCAACGGAAATAACCGGATCATTAAAAAAATAGGAGAAGTCGTGGGTAACCTTCGAAATAAGTACTTGGAGTACAATATGCTCAACGAAAGTTCATACGACCCCACAATAGACTTCCGATGTGCGTTGCCGCTTCTCACAGCATTTTCTGTGATGCACCTTGCGATTGCTCTCTGCTTCACTCTTTTTCTGGCGATGCTGCATTGGAACGGCTGCAGCGCCGTCGAACGATCGAATGTAGCGAAATTAGCGGGAAAAGTAATGTGGAAGTTTCTGAAGAATCGGTCTGAAAAGCTGGCGATCCCATCCAAGTGCGATCAACACAAGAAGCAAGCTCAACCGATTAACGCGCCAGATGCAACAGTTGAGAGTGTGTGAGAGTCGGAGACCGCAAGGAACGGCCGATCATTATTAGTGTTGCCAGTGTTTGGACTCATTTCTATGAGGAGGAATGACTCTGGTTCGAAGCTGGAATGCCGTTGCCGGTGCATGCGCGGTGGAACCTCTCGAGCCCAGCATGCAGCACGGAGGATTCGTTCACTCCATCAAAAAAACGGTGGCGGGAGACAACAAGGGAGAGGAACAAGCTCTTGGTTGTAAGGATAGCTGATTCTGAGTTTTGATTTCCGTTGCAACGCTTCTGGTGAGACGTCGCGCATTGGGTTGGAACGGCATTTCAGGAGCAAAAAGTATTTATTCGCTTCATCCGTCTCACCATCAGTCGGGCCTAGGAGTTCGGAACGAGACCCGTGTGAGAGGGCTTTCAAGAAGGCTCTTGTTGTCTCACTCATCCTCCGTATCAGACTCTGTCATGAGGAAGCCATCCAAGTGATGAGAATTCCAACATCATAGGCTCAAAGTGCTGATCTTGATAGTAATATATTCACAGTTTAGGACTACGAGTCGATCACTAGAACGATACCAAGCGAAGCAATAGCGGTGAACTGGGTCAGCCCATGGACTCTTCAAACTAGTTTTGCTCATCCGAATAGTTTACGTAGTGTTGAGAAAGTGGTTCGCTGTTCGAGGGTAGCGATCGGTCAGTTTGTATCCGGGTCAACCAGCCCTATAATGAAACTATGTAGAGGAGCAAGTATTAAATATAAGCCCTGCGTTCATTTCAATAAACACTTGCTTGCTAGAAGTGGCACACCGTCACTATGCCAAGTCGGTCTTCCAACGTGCCGTTCTTCCCAGTGGTTCCCTAGTCCACCACGATTCTATTCCACTGATTGTGCTGCGGTCTTCGAATTTAACATCAACAGATTCTAACACGAGCTGAAGCAGTAGAGACCCATTTCCCGACACCAAGTCGTGCTCGTCATCTGAGAGATCATCACAAGATGCAGAGTCTGAGTCTTACCCTGGAAGCTCGTCAGATTCAGCGCATTCGGCTCTAGAATTTGGTTGAAGAGTCTCGGTTAGAGAATCGACTGAATTTGGGCGAACCTGAGATGGATCGAATATGACATCGCGAAACCGTCTCTTGTGATAGTGAGCATTCGTTGCGTACACAACGGAGGGGCGGAATGTCTCCGGAGCATTTCAGCAGAAAATATGTCGCATTCAGACGTTTTCTCTCTGCTTCGGAAGAATCTCGCAACAACACGAGCCCGAATTCGAATTGCCCACAAATCAGCGTTGGGAACTGCCCCGCGTGGTGAAGCGTGGGAGTTATGAGTTGCAGTGGAGAGGTGGATGAGTAGCGCGTGTTTCAGTACAATAATCATCGCGGGATTTGCTGGGGATGGTAGTTTCGGCGTTTAATCATAAGTAATTGTCATAATCAGTGGATCTCCAGGTAGATTGACACGCGAACTGAGGAGTCGAGAACTTCAGCCCGTAGTTGTTCAGTCAACCATGCTTCAGTATCGAAACCGATATCCCAATTCGGTCCAGCCTAATCGATTGGAGGTGAGGGCGGTAGTTGAAGTCGAACGAAAACGACGTTTTTCCTCCTAAAATGAAGTTTTGTGCCGCTGTGCGACGGCTCGTAGGTTGGAGGTATGGAAATAGCGCTGGACTTACTCCGTATCGTTTCAAGAGTATACTCTTGATTCATTGAATATTCTAGTAGAATGATCATCTAAAAACGAGTGAGCCATCTTGGGTGCCTGTGTTCAATTTGGTCAATTTTCATCGAACAAATGAGAACCGTTGAAATGATTCTCCAAAAACAGGCCAGGCCAGAATGGAATTTCTGAAGTTTTTCCGATTTTTCGGAATATCTGGATGTTTTCATGGTCTGGTTTCTGCGGTCCTGGAGCAGGTTTCGGGGTTCACAACATGCTCATGGTCCTGGAAACGCAGCCTTTAGCAAACCTCGTGATAGGTCAAGATACGCTGCGCGTCGAGAGCAATCTGACAGCTTCGAGACAGAGGGGGACGGAGCAGAACGGATATTTGAGCGTGCACAGGGGCTCCTAGAGTCAACACACTTCACTCAATATGACTCCCTCAGTATTTATTACTTCGGGCTCCTCAACAAACTCCTCTCGTTCGGGTTCAAACCGCGCCTCTGCAATCGGATTCCGAGCTTTCTCAGCCAACGCTCCAGGAAGGCTATGGCTGATGGGGCCCTTTTCAAGTTTTGACGGAAGGTACGTCTTACCGGGCGCTGGCCATTGATTCTTACCGGAAGTCACAGTAACGGAAGCCAGTCAATTCTCAGTCAAGGGAAAAGCTAAGATTAGTGCTTCCGACCCAAACTGACCCCAGCTTTCCAACTGTGTTTCGTACCTTATAGTATAGTCTATAGTAATTCGGAGCAAACGGCTCCGTTAATAATAATAGATTTTCTCTCTATTTTCATAAAGGGGGGGGGCGCGGAAAGGTGGCGCGGACAGTTTTGCGGCCATGGCCGACTTTGACAAGTTCCCCGGCATTCGCCGTAAGTAGGAGATGGGAACTGTGGCCTACGCTCTAGGCTGTGGAAAAGATTGAGAACACGTCTGTTTTCGCACTCTTCGGTAGAGCGGTTGGCGCACTGTGGAGATCGACCGGCGACGGCGTCGAAGACGGCTGAAGTCGGCTAGTCGGACGATCTGGGCGGTTCTGACTCGCTCCGAGTCGGCTTGGTCAAATCAGATCGGGATCGATGTAGATTTGGACCAGAGCGCTGAGCTCGGAAGAGTTTTCAGAACACGCCGGAATTTACACTTGTATCACTCTCGTGGAACTTGAACAAGATGGCTGCCACCGGATGGTGACAGCTCGATCAGCTGTTGGGAGAAGTGGAGACGTCAGTCGGTGAAGCCGCGCTGACGTCATCGTCGCGCCGCGCTCGGCCGTCGATCTCCAAGTGCCTTTGTGCCGCTACCGTTTTATTGATTGAATCTTAAATTACACATCACATCTGTGGATATCTACGCGAAGCTAACAATCCTGATGGGCCGTACGCCACAGGAACCATGGAAACCATCTCCGAGGAAGTCGGCCGGCAACGAGATTCGAACCAACGACCTGCCGTTCACGAAACGTCAACATGGCTATGCAAATCTGCACGTGGCATGCAGACCGCTTAGACCACTCGGCTATCGCGTCGGATAAACTCCGTTCTCTTCTATGAGAGACCCGTACAAAATCCCGCGTTTGGAAATCGTTCCAGACGCCCATCTCGATGCAATGCATCCCTCATCGTTAATTTTCACATTTTGAATCATCCTTTATTGCGATTTGTCTCGTATTCTGACTTCTCTCGATTTAGTATGGATGGACGAACAGCAGAAGTGGCATTGAGTGCCACCGACAGGAAGAGGCTTTTTATGATCTACGACGTAGTGAAAATTGTTGTCTCCCGGCATGTCGATCGTGACTGAGGGAGATGGCAAGTAAATGAACTCACTGGAGTCACTTCGAGAGGATGAACTCATGAGGGAAGTTTGGAAAGAACGCAGCCAGAAAGTGACTGCCCACTTGTACGAGCTCGATACTTACTTCCTGTCCGGAAAAGGAAGCACGATCCTGGACTAACACCGCGGAGTGTTAAATTGCGGTCGATGAGGTGTTGAGCCAAAACGGGCTGATAACGTGTTGGGTTGTGAGCTGTTGGCAACTCAGGCGCACACTAGCTAGTCAGGAACATGCACAGGCACTTGCTCTTCTCTAGACAGAGATCTGAAGACTCGTACTGAAGACGTTGATAGTGGACAGTAGTTTATTCAAGTCTAGGCTGCGGTTTATAAAGGGATCTAGACACTGCGGTGGAAAGAAGAGACTTGACTAAATGGCTATACCTACATGGCACCCTATGTCTACAGATTGTTGTCTCAGGGTAAGCACTGGGATTCGATCTCTCAGCTAGAATCCCAGTGCTGCATCTTGTGCATCTCAAGTCGCGTGCGGACCGCGAGTGCCTTCTGGGATGCTCCCGCCAATGAGCTCAGGATCGGCTCCGCACAATCTCAAGATTTCACGGTCTCCGAGAGCACGCGAACCACCGAAGGGCAGTCGCGTCTCAACAGTTCCAGACGCCCATCTCAATGCAATGCATCCCTCATCGTTATCATTCACATTTTGAATCATCCTTTATTGCGATTTGTCTCGTATTCTGACTTCTCTCGATTTAGTATGGATGGACGAACAGCAGAAGTGGCATTGAGTGCCATCGACAGGAAGAGGCTTTTTATGATCTACGACGAAGGCATGTATATTTTCACCAGCAACCCGAATACATACACCATTCCGCGCTCTGAATCGCCGTTCGCATCCGGGACTGATCCATACCATTGCATTAACCAGCGACCACGAACGTGCTCCACGCCTTACACCGGACCTGACGATTTTTGGATACATTCCAAGACGTACCTTACGTCAGAAAGTCTACGGTCTCTGACCGAAACGGCTCCAGTTTTTTTGCATTGAATGCGGTTGCAGCCCGAGGCTCAGTTCTTTCTCCTATTCTTTTTCTGACGCACATCAATGATCTCCTACTTTTACCTCGAACCCCATCCATAGCTTTGCGGACGGCAGTAGACTTCACGCTGGCTACGTTTTTGAGAAGTACCTCAGCCCCTGCCCTGACCACCTCCTCTCAAACCACCATGCTGAGCTTCTTCAACTGCGATCTCCAGAAGATACTAGACTGGGCTGCAACTAATATGGGGTAGTTCAACTCTCTAAAGACGCAGCTCAGCCTGTTCTCAAAAAAGACCCCGCTGACGACTTCCACATATCTTCCAACAGCAACACGTTGCCTTAATCGTCAACTGTCAATATATCGGGCGTCTCCCTCTCTTCGAATCTCAAATGGCACAACCACATTGCGACCTTTGCCCAGTCAGCCTCCACGAAGCTAGGCCCCTCTCTCGAATACTGCTCGCATGTCTGGGATGACGCTGCTCCCACATCCCTTTCTAGTTGACCCTTCGTCCTGGTTCCGGCTCATTTTTCATGAATTTTTCCGAGGGAGGTTGATGCTGTCTCTTTCTAAGCTTGGAATTCTCAAAAAAGTCGAAACCAGGACGAAAGGTCAATTTGAACCCGTAAATGGGAGACCAGGTTAATTCTGATAGGTCGATCGAACGTGAAATTGAATCTGAGGTTTGGTCGTCCATGATGTTTTTATCCTCGGGAAGCTGTATAATCTGAGAAACACCTAAGGTGAGGCCTATCAGATGTGAAATCAAATTGCCAGTGGGGTCAATCATGAAATTTTTATTCGAGCTCGCTGTTGACGTCTCTACCCTCATTCTATAATTCGTGATTCTCTATTCAATTCGCTTGTGGATACAACCTACACATCCCGGCGGCTTCGCTGCTCGATTGAATTTCTAGCCACCCGATTGAATTTCATCTCTGACAGATATCATCGGGACAGAGGATATCCCAGAGGACTGGAAGGAGGGACGACTTGTCATGATAGAGAAGCCGAACTCTGTCAGGGGAAACCTCCTTACATACAGACCTATCACCATTTCCCCAGTGTTGTATAGACTGTTCATGAAAATCCTAGCTAACAGGATTTCAGACTGGATGGAAAATAACAATATCCTGGGCGAAATGCAGGCCGGGTTCAGAAAAGGCAGACGAGGAGAAGATAACATCTTCATCCTGACGAGCGCAATCGAGATCTCCAGGCTCCGAAGGGAGGGACTGGTGTGCTGTTTCTTGGACTGCTCGGCTGCCTATGACCGGGTGTGTAGAGACACGTTGTGGAGAACCCTAAGAGAACTGGGGATGAATCACACGTGGATAAAGCTGCTCCGAGCCTTGTACTGCGGAACCAGAAGCAAACTGGTCTTCGGAGAACACTCGTCGGCTTGGATTGGAACAACACAAGGTTTACGCCAAGGTTGCCCAGCTAGTCCAGTTTTATTTCTTCTCTACATCTCTTCCCTTGAAACACATCTGCAGAGAAGTGGGTGTGGTTTCAGGATAATGGAAAGGGGAGACTTCTGGAAGCCGTTGGAGAAGAAATACACCAACGTATCCGGATTGCTTTTCGCCGATGATCTCATCCTGATGGGGAGAAACTTCTCGGAATTGGAAAAGCTGTTAGAAATCACGTCCAAGTTCGGGGACGAGAAAAAACTAACATTCAACCCCACGAAGAGTGCGATTATGGTTCTCTCCCAATGCAGCACAGGCATGGAGAGAACTCTTCAAGTCCAAGGCAAAGACATACCAAGGGCCTCGCACTACAAGTATCTGGGGATAACTGTATCAGACTCTGAAAACTACCTCGACGTTCAGCACAACGTCTGGAAAGAGAAATCTCAGAAAGTTCTGAATCAACTGCAAGCAAGAGCTCTCTGGGGATTCAACAGGTTTGAGATCTCCAGGACTCTCTGGAAGGCAGTAGCCGTACCAGCGCTCACGTATGCGAATGCAGTGACAGTTATGACAAAGACTCTGGAAAATGAAATAACGATAGCTCAGAACGCAGCGGGGAGATACGCTCTTGGTATCCCCAGCAGCAAAGTGGCAAACGAATTCGTCACAGGCGAGCTTGGCTGGTCTTCCTTCAGAGCAAGAGAAGCTCAAAGCAAGGTGAGATATTTCAACAGAGTGGAATCCATGCAAGACCACCGATGGCCGAAGGCAATAGTGAGAATGATGGTAGAGACCGGAGTTGAGACGAAGGCGTACAAGAGAGTGACCGAATTGAGCCGAGAATTCAACTGTGATGAAATCCAGTTGACATTCACGGAGGATGGCACTCCACTCCAAGGGACATTCAACAGAGCGATCAAGCAAAAGATCAGCGAGGTTGAGACAGCTAAATGGAGAGACTCGATGAGTCAGAAAATTAGCTTGACCCGATACAGGACTCATGCGACAGAGAGAGGGATCCGGCAGAATCCCTACGACAACAGCAGAGGATCCGCCTTGCTGGCGCTCAGTAGAGCAGGCATGCTGAGAACGAGGAGCGTCAGAACCCACTCCGAGCCGGGACTAGAATCAACATGCGTAAAATGTGGAATGGTCGCGGAAACCCTGAGCCACGTCATCTGTGAATGCAACGAAGCCTACTTCGAGAACGAGGAAGTTTTGAAGCGCCTGGGACTCGACGAGAACCCGTCACTGGAGGCGATGGCAGACACCAAGAGCCTCCTGCAGCAGTGGGAGAAAGAAACCTACGATATCCGCTGAGTATACTCGCCACTGAAGTGAAAGTGTCATGTAAATGAGGATAATAAATACCAATACCAATACCAATACCAATAGTCGCCCTAGACTTCGGGGCATGCGCCAAGGATGTCTCCGACTTGGAGCCTCATTTCTCCAACGGTTGGGTCACTCAACCGCTATTACCGCAGATCAAGAAGACGACAACAAGCCAGGGGGACTCAAATCCGATCTGCCACAGTTTGAAGCGTCGCGTTCGCGGTTCTGAGATCGCTTTTGAACCACAGACGTTCACAAACCGTGAACGCGGGTCCGTGTTCTTGATGGGGGAATTATTTTTCGAATTGCTGTGTTGCCGAAATTTCCGATGAAAGCCATCCACTCGTTTCGAGAGGAGAGGGAGTCGAACTTCGAGAGGCTTCCCTGCGGCGACGTTCCGCACTTGACAACGCTACGGCTTCCGAGGCTTCATGTAAGGAAACTCTGACAAGGGCAGCGCGGCACCGTGCGGTTGAAGACCAACCCAAGTTACCACTCATGATAATTGGAGGTGTCTGTACAAAATCACTGCTTTCGGAGGGAAAAGCCAACCAAAACGTGCCAACTTGAGATGACAATCTTCGTTGTTATGACTGTGCTTAACACGTCCAGTGCCGTGAGGCGTGCAGGTACGCCTCAGGTTTTCCATAAGCTGAGGCACGCCCGCGCGCCTCAGGATGTCCCTCAGTCGCAGCAATATGGCGGCGCCGGAAAACGAAAGCGCTCGTATTTAGAATGCGGAGCGTTTTCTCCGCGCCGCCCTCTATTACCAGAACAAATGGCCTATGGGGGAAATGTTCAGATCATCATTAGCTCCGTTGTCAACATCGGGAATATATTTCCATTGGGGGATATTGGTTTCGTCGTCTTTACCAGAACAACGAAGGCACTGCCGCAGCGATTGTTTTTTTTTCTCGCACGGGGAAAGACGATGCGGACGTTGGTAGCGATTGGAGCTAGTGAGTGGCACGAGGCACGAGACATCGTGAATCTTCATCGAAACCACTGCTCAGGAGGATTTCTGCCCGGAATCTCGGCGCTGACCCGGTAAATCAACGCAGAATCCGAGACGAATGGGGGACGCTGTTTGCAGTCGAAGCCCCGAGTCGACACGGCGGTCTCAGAGGAAACGCAAGCCTACAACGGAAAGGGACAAGGATATCTTCGAATTCTTCGACAGCGATACGGAGAGTGAAACTGGTTTCTACTCGTACTCGGACTCGGAGTTCTCATCGAAAGAAGTTGACGAGGAGGGAAACGGCAGCGGAGACGACTCCAACGGCTCACTTGCGTCGGGGTTCGCGGCTTCGACTGCGCCGGAGTCATGTGGAGGCGTTTGGCGTGAAGTCGATGAGAACTTCATACGACACATTCGTTTCTCAAGCCGAGCGGTTCACAACCGACACCCGTCGTCCCCATCAGAACTGGATCGGCTGGAGCCGGCTCAAGTCTACAGAACCTTCGTTAATGGAGATTTACTGAGCATGATCGTAGCGGAAACAAATCGCAACGCACGGCATTACGTGGACACTGAAGACGTCGGCCCGAGAGCTAGGATGAAGAACTGGAAAGACACAGCCGTCAGAGAGATGGAGAGATTCTTCGCGATCATCATGTATATGGGTATCGTTACTTACCCCAGCATCGCGGAATACTGGAGCACTAATGGTCTGTACAGCAACGAAATGGTTTCGTCCACAATGAGCCGCAATAGGTTTCAGATTTTGCTGCGTTTCGTGCACTTCTCGAACAATCAAGAGGAAGGGAGTACAGAGAGATTCCACAAATTTGTCAGGGTTCTAGACGCTCTACAACAGTGATTCTCAAAGGGGGTGCCAGTGCACCCCCGGGGTGCACGGAGGATTTCAGGGGTGCACGCTAGATTCCCGAGGGTCCTTCAGGGGTAGGTGCGTGGGCATCGAGGAACTTCTGATCCCTGCGTGGATGAGACAGCCTCTTTGGTGGATCGCTGCGATGTCGAATCGAGTTTCCAGGCGGAGATTGCCCGAATCGAAAAATATGACGCCTTTAAACTACTTTTCAAGAAGCTGGGTGTCCTGATGTGGCAGCCACGCACTCTGAAGCAGCGGTTCTCGACCTTTTTCTCCCCACGGACCCCCATGGAAGTTTGAATCAGATCGCGCCCCCTCTAGTAGATGGAAGAGAAAATACATGATTTTCTGAAAGCGAAACTGGACACGGGACACGGAATTTATTCAAGCGTGCCTGACTATAAATTGAAGATCGATTTTCCAAATCATTCCACAGCTGTACGATTCGAGATCATCATCGATTACACAGAAGTGACATGAAAGTTTTCTCATTGCTTCCATGATTTCAATTGGATGCTTGTTGCTGGTGTTTGGCCAATAGCATATGTTTCTTGGTGAGCGCTCTCAACCAGTTACAGTAGAACCCGGTTATAACGGACTCGGATATAGCGGATACTCGCATTCAACGGAAAGCTTGCGTAGACCCCGGCCGTGCGCCTATCTTCTTCCATATTGAGAAGAACGGATAGTGCGGACTCGCTTACTACGGACACTCGGTTATTACGGACCGAATCTGCGGTCCGATCCCCAACTTCCTCATGGTCATCAAGACGGCTACAACGGACTCATCCCGGTGCCAAGAGTCGGCAACGATTGGATCATCGAATCCCTCGAACCGTTGCGTGCAGACGTGCGCGTTTCGCCAATCATCTACGACGTCTGCTACTGGAAGCAAACACACGCGTGCTGTACGATCTGTGAATTTTTCCCGTTTTTTACGTCATAATGCCGCTCCAAACCGACATCCGTGACTTTGAGGGGGGCAAGAAACGACCCCTCCAATCCCTGGAAGACTGCCCGGAACACAAGAGGTGGAAAAACGCGAATCGTTGCCCGGTATGTAGTCTGCGAGTCGATGAAGCCAGCAACCAAGTAAGATGTTCCGAGTGCAAGCACTGGCTTCACTTCAAGCCTTGCTCCGACCTGTCGCCAGAAGATCTACAGAATGCTGATATTACCAACAACTTCGTGTGCAAAACCTGTGCGAGCTCAACGAGCTCTCAAGCGGAATTGCCTGATCCGAATAGTCAGGACGTGCCAACCAATCGGGACATCCTCAATCGTGTCCTCGCCGAATTGATATCGCTCCGAAAAGAAGCTGTGCTCTGGCGGAAGATTGAGGCCCGAGTGATCGAATTGAGTGAAGAAAATGAAGCTCTCCGTTCAATAGTTCTCGAAAAGCTGAGAACTATTCCCACACATCGTTCGCCCACCAGAGGGCGCTCCTCCGAACGACGTCATGAAAACAATCGAACAGTGTCGCGCTCGCGATCTCGCTCCAAAACACCCATCGGTGTTCGATTTTCCGTGAACCAGCAGAAAAATGCAAGTTCCAAGCTGCATCCATCCACGAGGAATCCTGGTACTCCGACCACGCGAACACAAAACAAAATGCGTCCCCAACCGAGAACTCTGAAAGTTATGAAGGAATCGAAGGAGAATTCGCCTAAATTCGGGCTACCGAAAACGAACGTCCGCCTTCACAATCGAAGAGTTCTACTTGTATTGCGAGACACCAGTGCTAGTTGCGCCGACGTTTCCGACTACCTCGCCAAGAACAAAATCCGAGTGATCCGTCTCACTGAACTCCGAGAAAAGTCAAGGAATTACAAATCGTTTGTAATCGAATGCAATGATGCTTACTTTGACAACCTCTTTGATGAAAACCTCTGGGACGAAGGTACGTTCATCAAGGAATTCTATGGTGAACCACATCCTAACGTAGTTCACAGTACATTTCCGGCGCGAGGGTAACAAATCCTTCCGCGCTCGTCCTGGAAACCCTGCTCAACGACCTCCGTACCGAACATCACCACACACCACCCGATTCGAAACTGCTACACATTCCTGCCGTCAACAAGTTCGTTGCCTGTATCTCAATGCTCGATCCGCGGCAAAACGTGGAGCCTTAGACGCTCTTGCTAGTCATTGTATCCGCAACAGTGTTGATATAGTTTTACTGACTGAAACATGGTTTACTGATTCTGTGAAAACTGCTGAGATATCGTTACGTGGGCGGTACTGTGTGTGGCGTCTTGACCGAAAGGGTCGCGGCGGTGGAGTGTGTATCTTAACCCGTTCTGGACTGTCCATCACTGAGGTTTCCATCGACATCCCCGGCGAATTCATCGTCATCGATGTTCATGGAAATCTGAGCTCTATCCGCCTCGCTTGTTTCTACACCACCAACTCCGGGAATGCCGACACCCGTCTTGCTCGCACAATTGAGTGCACCACTGCGATAACCCAACTGTGTAACGTCGACTCCCCCGTCCTTATTGTGGGAGATTTCAATTTTCCGAATATTGAGTGGACGCGTAGACATGATGAATCCCACAAATCGTCAAAAGAGATGGCGTTCGTGGAATCCTGTGACTTGAATGCGCTGACCCAAATGATTAACTTCCCAACCCATTCATCTGGCAACACCCTTGATCTCCTGCTTACAACTAACCCTGAACTCATCACGGCTCCTCGACCTTCCCCTGCACCGATCTCCTCTGATCACATCGCCATTAATTTTGACCTCATCTTCCCTCAGACATCGTCAACCGCGAGCCGTGTCACGTTAGACTACGGGGCGATGGATACAGAGAGTATCGCTACACACCTTGATCTGGTCAACTGGCGCCACCTGTTCTCTGCGTGTGAGACCGTCGACGAGATGTACGCACAATTCGTTAAATGCTGTACTTTCCTCTTGGAAAAGTTCACTCCCGTTCGTTCAAACACGAACTTAGTTGATCACCTCAACCGTTGTGTCGCACGGCTGGAACACAAGTTGGCAAAAGAATGCCCTGAGCCGGAGAAACTGGCGCTGCGTCTAAAGAGGGCTGAAACACGCAAGCGCTCCCTCATCGAAAGTGGACTCGACTTCAAGAGTGTCAGGGCCTTCTACCGTTACGCCAATGCACGACTCAAAGGGTTCGAAACGGTTCCGACGTTGGAGACACCCTCATCATCGATAATCTCAGAACCTTCTTGTAAGGCTGACTATCTCGCTAGTCACTTCGCTACCGTGTACAACCCGGTGCACCCGCGCATGTCGAAAGACATCCCCGTCAACACGATTCATCCGCTACCGATTCCCGACAGACGTATCGCTTTCACTGAGGAAGTGGTTCTCGAGCATCTGTCTAAACTTCCGTTCAAGTCCTCGTCCACACCAGACAATCTACCCCCAATCTTCCTCAAAACGTTCAAACTGTTCCTCTGTGAACCCCTTGCACTTATCTACCAGCGATCGTACGAAGACGGGGTCGTACCTGCCCTCTTCCGATGCGGAATTGTGACCCCCGTCCATAAGAAGGGACCAAAGGATGACGTATCAAACTATCGTCCAATTGCACAATGTTCCATCGCATGTCTGATCTTCGAGAGGATAGTCACCAGTCACATTACACGCCACCTTCAATACAACAACATCCATGACCCTAAGCAACACGGTTTTGTCCCCAGGAGATCCACTTGTACTCAACTGCTAAACATGACCCAAGAATTCGGCCAATACATCAACGCAAACGTCCCGTTCCATGTTGCATACTTTGACCTCAAATCAGCATTCGACAAAGTTGACCACACGATACTACTTGACAAGATGACACGAATTGGCCTCCATCCGAAAACGTTGGAATGGTGCCGTGGATTTCTTGCTGACCGATCATTCAGAGTTAAGGTAGATGGCCACCTATCTATCCCACGTCCCGCAACGTCTGGGATTCCCCAGGGAGGAGCAATATCGGCGCTGTGCTATGTTATCTACGTTCTTGACATTGGTTCTTATCTCCCTCCCTCTATCAGCTACTTCCTCTTTGCTGATGATCTCAAACTCCTTGGGCCAGCCAGAGATCCAGTTGACCGTGTCACCATACAGGCGGCAATTGACGGAGTCACACTGTGGTGTCACGATAATAGAATGACTCTGTCAACATCCAAGTGTGCAATCCTAAGCAGGGTCGATCCAGATACAAATTCTAACTCACCTCACCCATCATACACAATCCTCGGTGACACACTGCCCACGGTACAGACGATGCGTGATCTTGGAGTCATCATGAGCACTGATCTCAAGTTCAACACCCACATAGCCAATACTGTTAGTTCGGCCCGAACGATTATCAACTCAATTTTTAGATGTTTTGTGATCAAACGCCCTGAGCTTTATATCAGGCTATTCCATTCACTCGTGATCACGAAGTTCCTATACTGCTGTTCAGTATGGATGCCGTACCAGATGAAACACATCAAAATGATTGAATCGGTCCGAAATTATTTCGTCAAAAGGCTAACAAGGGAGGTACACGAATTGATAATCGCCGATTCGATCCAGATAGGTTGCATCGTATAGCTCGTTCCTAGTCTACAAAAACCCACAGGGACCTATCGGCAAACAGGCCCTTCCTACGAAATACGAGGCTTTCGTATTTCTAGAATTGAGCATGAGGAAAGCCCCTAACTCTGATGGAAGAAAAATTCCATGATGGGGAAACGGCTCTCTACTGCTAGTTCCCCGGCCGCCCATTTGAATATGGCGCCACGGAGTGCTTGTTATTATTTGTGCTTGTTTAGCGCGTCTGCTCTAGGCACATGGCGCACTCTGAGAGTCTTTTGATCTGTGCTGGTGAACCGTGCACGGACCAATTTCTCATATTCTCGCAGTGATGTCGCTACGAATTCAAACTTTGATGGTGTTGCTGCATCAGGAGATGTCCGCCATGAATCTGGACTACTCTTGGGCTAATGAAGTAAGACCGCTTGAGAGAAAAGTCGCGAAGGATTTGATCAAGGCTCCAGGCAGTGGAAAGACTCCGCTAAAAGATTGACGGAGCAATGTTTACTGTTCAACTTCCGTGTTGACCAGAGGCTCGACGTGCTGCGTATGCACTCGCTCATATGCAACCAATTCCAGCATCCGGCGTTCCGGCCCATGTGGCTATGCGGCTGGCGCGTGGGAGGTTTTGAGGTGCCGGAGATAGAATTCCCGAGTCTGGCAGACATGTTATTCGCGTGCGACGAAGACTGCTCCACACCGGACTGTAGACTCATGCCATTCATCCGCTGTATATACTGTACCAAAGTGTCATGTGCTAACTGCTTCTACATGATGTATCATTTTTGTCATCGAGAATAAGTTCATGATGTCACGAGAGAGATAAAGTTTCGTATGTTCTGTAGTCCGCTGGAATCATCTTCGAGTTTTCCTTCAGTTTTCCCATCATGGAATTTTTCTTCCATCAGAGTTAGGGGCTTTCCCCATGCTAAATTCTAGAAATAAGAAATACGAAAGCCTCGTATTTCGTAGGAAGGGCCTGTTTGCCGATAGGTCCCTGTGGGTTTTTGTAGACTAGGAACGAGCTATACGATGCAACCTATCTGGATCGAATCGGCGATTATCAATTCGTGTACCTCCCTTGTAAGTCTACGTTGCGGCATAGCCAAAAATACCATTGATATTCGTCCAATCATAGAAACTTTACATGACCAGGACCATCACCTCCTCAAGCGAATCGTTATGCTAGGTGGAACTGAACATTACTTCGATATTCGAGAAAACAATCTGCGAAGTAGGAGTACTGTACGCACAAAGTCCATTGCGAAGACTGATCCTGTAAAAAATTCATTCTCATGGAGGATTTGCTCGAAAATCACGAGCAAAAAAATCCCAAGTGATATACTGTTGACAACAATCCTGTGATATCGATCCGATTCCTAATATACCTTTATGCAAATAAAGAGCCTTGAATTGAATTGAATTGAATTGAATTTGTGAAGATTATCTCTCGGTATTGTTCATTTCTGGAATACTTTGATGTCATTCACGACTGTATGAACGTTTTTTACGAGCTTTTCTTTAGGTCGAATTAGTCTCATGGTCGGATAAGATGGACCTCGGATACAACGCACGATTTTCAACGGTCCCTTGAAGTCCGTTATAACCGGGTTCTACTGTATCTCCTCGTGGACAATTTTGAATTCTAACTCTCGATTTGAGGAAACCAGGAGCAGACATGAGCTGCCGTAGTACGGAGTACGAACCCTAGCCCGTCGGGCAGATTACTCTGACACAGTGGAGTCCATTTCACCACAAAGACATCAATAGCGGCTTTCCGTACCAGTCCGTACCTCCGCATCGAGCCAGTACGGGGACAGGCCGTGCTCCGTACTACGGCAGCTCATGTCTGACCAGGAGGGCCGCGCTCCCCCGGTTGAGCACCACTGCTCTAAAGAAACCCCGATGCAAGTCAATTATCATGGATGATGGAGCCCGACCGGGCGCGGAGACGCTCTTCGCTCTTATCAAGAGGCATTACAACAATCACTCTTGGAACCCCAGCACCCTTTCGAAGGCTCGGAACCACCATAGCCGCATTTCGCCTCCTTCCTCGTGATAATCTCATAGCGGGAAAGGATAAGGCTTTGGTCGTTGCTCGCAAAGCTCCCCTACCACCGCGACTCGGCATGAAGTGGAGTATTCGTCGGGAGAAATGATCGGAGTAAGGTACTCTTTGAAGTCTCTCAATCCAAGTTGAGACTACCCGGCGAATGGTTCCGAGACAGAGAACGATTCCAGTGTGATATTTTTCCCGCTTCGCGTGCCACAGCTCGATGGTAATGGAGCCCATGACAAAAAATAAGCAAGCTCCAAACAGCGGATGGATTTTCAGGAAACTTTCGAAATCGAAATCCCCCTCGATAGCGTGTTCGAAGCCGTGTCATACGGGAGCATCGCCGGGGCTCCATAATACATTCGAAAAGACTCTATGAAGAACGCATCGAGAACCTCGACGGCTCTTCTTCGGTGCCCGAGTCGCGCTCGATTCGTGAGGAACGATCTTTGCTCGAAAATTTCCAGTCTCGGCGGCGAAATGATACCGTGCTCCGAAATTCGATGGAAAGCTTCGCTTGGTTGGGTCGGCACGAGGGGAAGCGGGTGAATCCTGTGGTCTGTTAATGCGAGATTCAGCACGCGCAACCGGAAGAAATTGCCTATCCACTCAAAGGACATTCCCTCATTGATCGGTCTGAATCTGCGCATAGGCTTGTTAATGATGGTTAGCATCTGATGGGGAATGGAACAAACAGCTGAAAAGCTCAACAACCGGTTCAGAGTCTTTTCGTTGTAGCACCACGTGAGCGTTTGACACGGCACTGGAATTAATGAGGCAGGCACGTCCACCGACGGGTCGAGGAATGACGACATCACAGTGTTCGAGTAGAGGAGTCCGATCAGGAAGGTGAACCCAACCGCTACGCACCCAAGCATCGTGCTGGAGTAGCTCGTCGGGCTCAAAGTCAGAGCTCGGACGGTTACGGTGCTGAGCAAAATTTCGCTCGAGAATTCCAGAGCTGACCTCCTAACTATGAGAGACCATGCGACTGCCAAGGTGGAAATACTCGCAAGAATGAGGTACCAAACTCTCAATTCGAAAGGTTTCAACAAAGCTGTGACGTCAACGGTAACGGATGGAACCAAGGAACGACAATTCGAAGCTTCGAACGCCGCCACTCTTAAAAGCGACTTAGAGACCAACCTCAGATATTCGTTCGACTTCTGGGAAAACGAGATGTAGTAACGGAGTTTGACCCTGGTGACGTTGCACAATACTCTCAGCGTGTATGCTCTCAACGGGGTTGTAGTAATGTGAATGGCCTTTTCGCACAGTTCTTCGACTCTGCATCCAGTGCGCTCAGGGGTACACGCGTTGAACGGCTTACGGCCGAGCTCCCAGAAGAGATTGTCACGATTTTCGCAGCACCACAATTTCCATTGTTCATTGCCTGACCAAACAACCGTGGGTTGACGGAACAACCCCCACCTTGAACCCAGTTCCAGACCTTGATCGAAGGTTCTGGTCAGTAGGAGGAAGAGCAGTTTGTGTCGGATGTTTTGCGCGAAATCGTATCGATAGGAGTTCATGTTTTTCGAACATTCTTCTTGCGAAACGACCACGATTATTTTCAGAGGCACCGCGAGAGCCGGCCACAGATCCATGTGAACATCGACGATGGGCCTCCAACGTCGGGGTTGCCGCAGGGACAGTAAGGATGCCCCCGTATTGAAACTTCCCTGCGTGAGGATGCTTCCGAGGTCCAGAAACAGGACCGATGTCAGTTCCAATCCACGATCTCGTATGATACTTTCAGTTGATGATACAAGGGTCATGGGGTGGGCGTCCTCTCCGCCGGATTTCACTGATAAATCCGACGCCAAAAAAAGTTGGAAAGAAGCAACACTGAGAAAATTCTACGATAGCACTCCATTTCCGATGCGTCCCACCACGGCCGTGGTCCGAGTAGATCAGCAGTTGCCAGGGGTAAGTCGCGTAGATAGCGTCACTGAGTCCTGGAGGATTCAGATCTGAATCATCCGAGCGTTGGTTTGGAAGCCAGCCGGAGCGACTCTACGATACATAATGGCAGCAGAACGTGTCGAGCTCCAAGAACATGGAAAACTCGGTTACTATCCTAAAATGCTTGAGCTGGGAATTATTGACTAAGCGGAACAAAGAAGGGAATAGGTGCTCTAATCATCGCCAATCTCCAAGAGCCGACTGAGGACCGCGGTGACGTTGGCTATCAGGAGGAATTATCTACGGAGAGCTGGATATTATTCCTGGCCGATCTTCCCAGAAATCTCTCGTCCGCTGCTGCGTTGAATTCATGTTCCGATTCGATCCGTGGTTCTCGAATCATGCGCGCGTGGAAATAACGAGTGAGTCTAGAACAGTGGTTCTCAAAGTGGTCCCCCAGGGACCCCCATTCCCATTAACACCGCCATAAGGGGGTCCATGAATGAAAAAAATTTGAGAACCACTGGTCTAGAAGGATTCAGGTTTTTCGAATCGGTTCCTGTTCAATATATCCTGTGTTCCTGTTTTTCGTCAACAGCGAGCGAGTTCGCTCGCGCCGTTAGGCCTACTTGAAATGCTCCGCGAGGGCCTTGGATGAACCGCTGATACCACAACTTTCGTGGGGCAGGAGCGGAAAAGTCGAAGAAGAGACTGAAGTCGATATTTCCGGACAATTCACTCAGTTCGCCGATTTGAGTCGTGGTGATCAGCCATGGCCTCATGGCGTGACATCTACGGCACTCGGCCGGTGGGCAGATAACTTGGGAAGCCCCCCCCGATTTTCCTGGAGAAACTCAATTTTACTGAACTGAAACAAGCTGTTTACTGACGGTGTTGCAAATCTTTTGGACAGCTTTACACTCGTATTATCATTCGGAATATTACTCTATGATCCACCTTGAATCATTCCCCTCAACGTTGAAATGTCCCAGCAAGCTTGATAAGCTCCCTGATGAATCTCTGGCTGGGCGTGAGGACTGTGGTGCAGCGAAAGACGGAGGCCTGAATGACCGGTATGTGGTACGGAAGAAACATCCGACAGAAGGTCCGCCGTGCCAACTGCGTGACAAACCCGTGCCGCGTCTTGTCGACCGGGCGGGCCGAGAGACGAGGGGCGGGAGGACTCCATGGGAGCGATGGAATGCGAAGCCTTGTACGCAAGATGGGATACGGCAATATAAATATTATCACTCAATCTGAGAACGTCGAGATCGCATCGATGAAATGGCAGCAAACTCGGCATCGAGTTCGTCAGGATCGACATCAAAGCGACATGTGTGTCATCCGGAAAACAGATGACCTCACAAGCTCCAATGTCTTCGAGCTTGGATAGAATGAAGTTCATGAAGACCAGAAACATGAATGCATTCCGCATTATTCCGGAGGAGAGACGAAGGGCGGGAGGACTCCATGGGAGCGATGGAATGCGAAGCCTTGTACGCAAGATGGGATACGGCAATATAAATATTATCACTCAATCTGAGAACGTCGAGATCGCATCGATGAAATGGCAGCAAACTCGAAGTGTGTGTCATCCGGAAAACAGATGACCTCACAAGCTCCAATGTCTTCGAGCTTGGATAGAATGAAGTTCATGAAGACCACAAACATGAATGCATTCCGCATTATTCCGGAGTATCATAAGTTTTTGCATTATTATACCGATAAGACTACAACCCCGATTTCGCGCCCCGTGGAGGCTGCGCCCGGGGCAAGTACCCCGCCTGCCCCCCCCCCCCCCCCTTCTAGATCCGCCACTGGTCCCAGGTTTGCGTTGCCGAACATGGTTGTGGATTAATTATTCAGCGATTAGTGGAGCAGTGGCGGGGTGCGGGAGCGGAACACAAACAGAGTTCTTCCCCCACCTTGCCTGCATTGATCTCGTCCGCGGATTGGAATCGACTGAGCTCGGAGCGGTTCTTGGGTCGGCTTCAAAGAATGATTCGAATGAATCAGTCAGAGTTCCTGCTTATAGCGGTGATCATTATTCCTCAAAGCCCCAGGGATCACATTTCAGCGATGGTGCGTTCCCGCTCATTCCCGTTCCAATTCGAGCGTTTCCGAGATCAGATCACTCAATCTAGGATCAGAGCAAGAGTTTCTCGACTCAGGGATCGTTCCCAAGGAGTCACCTAGCGGGGAAACATCTCCATTCATTCCAAACTAACAGTGCGGGAACAGGATCGCAAGCTCTTCAGAAAGCGACGCGCCATTCGAGCGAATTCCGATCGACAGAAATCGGCTCTTTAGAAAACTCCGACTCTCATCCTCCGACGCGGAAGGAATAGATGACCCTTGAGTATGAACTCTGACCTTCGATGACCACTACCCGAATTCAAGACGCGCAACTCTCTGAGAAAACAACGGAGCACATTTGCACCGGAAATCGCATGTCACCCACGAACCGTCTTTGGTGTAAGATGCGAGGTTTCTCTTTGACTCCAGACTGACGGAATTCTCCGTTCGTCTGCGGGGATCAATCCTCGGACACCGCGGCAACGATGCCTTCACTCGAGACGAGGCTTTCAGCTCGAGTGGTGCGGAAATCCGAGATGAGACGTTTCGGGTATGAGTCGAGGGTGGTTCGAACACTGTTCCTCCCACAATCCTCTCGCCTTTTATTCCGAGTCTCCGGGTCTCTTGACGCCCGCAGACTACATTCTTGCATGCCATGCCTCTTTCGATGTTTCGGCGTATACGATCTTTACAGTATTGAAATGGAAGCTTCGAGTTTGGTTTATGTAGACGCGTTCCTAGGAACGATAATTAATCCTATCACGGGCTGCGCTCGCCGGAACGCTGCACCATTGCTTGGCCAGTCTCTGCTCTTGGAACGAAGCCATATAATTCTCGGCTAATTCATTGAGGAAAGAGTCGACCATCAGATACTGAACTGGAAAGCATAATCAGAATCGCGGAAGCTGTTCGATGATATCCTTTCCGGAGAAAGATTTTTCCCGATCTAATGGTTGTGGGAGTCCCTGGAGATCGGAGAGAGGAATGCCCCCAGGAAGAATAGCCAAAGCGTACCGAGGAGGAACCAAAATGTGAGGGAAGCAAACTCGGTACAGGCAGAACGCTTTCCACGGTGTTCTCTGACCTATTCTGTGTATCCAGGAGAGGCGAACACGTAAAGCAGAAGTAACAACAGGTTGAGCTGCTCTCGCGAGTACCTGATGATGTACATGGCCGAAGGGCGCGGCTTTCGCAGCACTCCACATGCATCAACACGGCAACGCCCAGGGAGTTGCTTCGATGGCACAAAACATCAGGGCCGCTCAAGTGCCTCGTCTCGATTGGCAAGACTCCCGATCGGGATATAGATTTCAGTTTGATTGCGTTCAGATTCCGTTCCACAATCTTCGGAGACTGATTCCTATCAACAAGTAATCGAAACAGTCAGACTTGGAAACTGACGCAGTTGACTTGGAATTTGAATGAACGCAGTTATTTGTAGATTGGGATGCACCCAGGGCGGCCTGCACGCAGAAAATTAAGCGCTTGAGCATTCCGGCAGATTCACCGAATGGAGACGGAACATCATGTGTTTGTTCGGAAGCGGAGCCAATAGCGTCAGTCACCCGTCGGAGCTCATTGTCAGTGATGTACTCGGGCAGAAGTAGCAGAGCCTCATGTATGCAGCATTCTTCGGTAAAATATGATGCAACTTTCAGGGGCCTTTTCTCTAAATGATAATTATCTGCACGGAAGCAGGAGCTGGCCTATAGGAGTTGACCTATGTATCGATTCACGCAGAAGGCTATGAGTACTCGGTTTGTAGCCATCGGAGAGCTCGATGAGTAAGCTGTGACCACGGAACATAAGCCCAGGGGGAAAACTTTTTCCAACGTTTTCAACTGAGCGCTGGTTGACCATATTTGAGACAGCACGGGGCTTACTGGCCAGACGAGGTTCTGAGTGAAAGAACGAGAATGATTGCTCGTGCTTCCGTGCGGCTCAGTTTCTGTCAATAACGACAAGACGAATGAAAGTTTCGGGGGAGAATTTATTTCAACTTCAGCTGAACCGAGGAGTTGGTATTTAGGGGCCTCAGAAGGGATACCGTTTATCTAGACAGTCTGAACTGTGCGCAAGCGCTCGTGTCACATCCGTCGTCGGTGGTCGATTCCGAATTGGTGTTCTCGACATGAATACTCGAAAAACGTCAGAAAATACCATTACACAGCCCGAAACCTATTCGCCCCGCCATGGCAGCGAATTGTGCACGAGGAGCACTCCACGGCCGTCATCCGAGGCCGCTCCCCGCGATGATGACGAACCCTCAGGCAGGGCCGGATTTACCATTAGGTAGGTTCGGCTAGAGCCCAGGGCGGAACATTTGCAGCGGCGGCAAATTTTCGGGAGCGCTGCTGGCTATCCAGTGCGGGATGGCAATCCGACTCCAGATGAAGAGGGGATGAGAAGATTTTGTGATATGAAGTGCGATGGGATTATCGATTTGGGACACGCTACAGGGGGCGCCGATTTGTTTCCAGCCTAAGGGCGGCGATTTCTCGAATCCAGCCCTGCCCTCAGGTCAAGATGTTGTCTTGGACAAGCTGAGCCTAAAAAGACAGAATCATGATTTCCCTCTTGAAAATTGACGATGCCATTGAACAGGTAGAGGAGGAGAGAACTCAGCCATGGTTCTGCGATAGGCGCGTGTAAATCCCGTCTCAACCAAGGGACCCATGAGATCCGGTAATGAGTCCTCCCATCAGTGATTCTGGAGAGAATATGGGTTGATGACAATTTCGAGCGTAGCCGTAAATCCGACATGGATGGACAGAATATAGCCGGGGGCTAATTCTCAAAAACATCAAACCCACCGACATCTTCTCGCAGTCCTAACTGTCGAGATTCACATCAACTCGAGACTCGTTATTTCTCGCGAGACAGAACGACCCTCGCCGCAGCTGGCCTTGTCCTCGAGCCGTTTGATTGTTGATCGTCGAAAGCTCACCCAGGTCAGCTTGCCTGATTGATCTGGTTTTTTTTAATTGGACGGCCTGCTCTGATCACCTTCGACGATGAACACGAGCGACCACCGCATGGGCCGATCCAGAAGTCGCCGAGGTTCACTGGAGGCTGCTCAGATCCGGTGAGGTTTGTGCGTAGAATCACTCTTCGATTTGAAAGGAAGGCTTCCGGAGAGTTTTCAGCGTCCAGGGTATGGGAGACGGTCGGCAGCGAGCTCGTCCGTTCACACTGTTAAGCCTGCTTGTGATGCTTCGCGAGAGTCTTGGATGAACCGCTGACACCAGAATACAACGCAGCGATGTCTCTTGAGGCAGGAACAGTAGGAAGCTGAGGAGTTCCTGTGATAGTCGCGCTGTCTGAAGCAGATATCCCCGGAAAATTCACTCAGTTCGCCAATCCGGTTGTAAGTCGTTATTGTCAGCGAAAGCCGCCATGACACATGCGTCGCTCTTTCAACTGAAACTCTATCGATTCCCTGAAGTTCCACGTTTCCAAAGCTTGCTCGCAGCAACGCGAACTTCCACCTCACTGTCTGTCTGGTTGTCGATTGATCGACGATACGTAGAAACGGGGCGGGATGCATGCGTTTTTTCCCCGCGTCAGCTGCATGGGTCCGATCCACGGATTGGAATCGGATGAGCTCGTTCGAGCGGGGTTCCCGGTCGGAGGAGTCTGTGTCGCGAAATCATAGCTTGCGATGTTGCGTCGTCTGCATCCTTCAACCTCGGAGTCTCATCGAGTGTCGTGGTAATCTACGGCTTCGTTCATCTATGTCATTTCAGAACGAGTATCCCAGTTTCTGGTCGAACGTCTGAGGAGATCAAAATCCATTCACGGACCTGACGATTCTCAATCAAGAGTGAATCCGGGTGATGAGTTTCTCTCTCTGGGGTTCTTAGGAAATGCAGACGTGTGGGCAGTCGCTGGTAGAACATATTGGACCAGGAAGACGTGCGGTTCAAGGAAACCACGCGCATGATGATCGACGGAAATTGGCTTTTAGACACATTTTCTCACTCTCGTTCCCCATGGCGGGAGGGACAACGAAGACTTGGCATTTGGCTTGGCTTGGCACAAATGATTATTAGGTGTTAGGTTTCAGCTCTGATGAGCCCCATCCGAACTCGCGTTGTGCGACTCTCTGAAGAAACAGAGGGGGACATTTGCGCCGGAAATCACATCCGATCTGCGAACCTTCTCCGGCATCAAAGGCGAATTTTCACCGTGACCAAGGACGTAGAGCTTCCCGATCTTGTATCCAACTTCAGAGAGATCAAATGGTATTGCCAGTTAGGCTGAAGTCAGGCAAAACGGCTACTCTGGGCTCAAAATCACTGTATTGATTCTCAATCGATGGTCATTGTGATTTTCGTCTCACGCCGTTTCCCACGACGATCAATGCTATCTAACGAGGTTCAACCGTATTTGCAGCATCATGTGCAATCTTCACGGGTGAATGGGACTCCTATGAATCCTCTCGCTCTCTCGGACTGCATGATTCTCTGTGGGCGGAAAAGTATAATC
Source organism: Lepidoglyphus destructor (assembly GCA_031001835.1). Lineage (NCBI taxonomy): Eukaryota > Metazoa > Arthropoda > Arachnida > Sarcoptiformes > Glycyphagidae > Lepidoglyphus > Lepidoglyphus destructor. The sequence goes on from JARNKU010000133.1 coordinate 168,048, forward strand.
GATTCTTCCGACGGCGCAAGTTCATTCCCGTTCTGATCCGCTTATTCACAAGTTTTTGCTCTACACGAAACGGTTCCATTGCCTTCACGTCGGTTTCCACCTAGCGTAAGGATGCGGCGACTCGTCAGTCTCGCTCTTCTCTATATTCACCTTCACGAAGCGTGAAGAGTTCGGTCTCCACGCCTTAGGCATCGTCGGACAGAATCGCAGAGTGTGGGCGTGGTCGCCGCCCTGGTTACGACACGATGAACACTTTTACGCCCGCAAGACCGTTACCAGAGCGAAGGTTGTGACTCCCGTAGACTTAAGGAGGACTCCTATTTTGTTGCCAGACGGGGCAGAATCATGGCACTCGGTCCCCTCCTTAGGACTCGATTGGAGAATTTGATGGGGACGAGAAGAGCGCAAACTTTGAGGGTTTCGTGCCGGAGCTGGGAAACCGCTGATCGATGCTGTTCCGCATGCATAGATAGACGGAAATAACCGAGTAATGCATCAACTTCGGCAGGATTCTGAAATCATCCAGGTTAGCTTTGGAGATCTCATGTGTGGGGCTTTGACAATGCGGCGTATATTCACATCTTTCGGATATCCATACTCTGAAAGCAAGCCCCAATCCATTCATTCGAATATCGTTAGCCATCGGATCACGATTCTCGAGCCGGTATGCGGTTCCAATGGAGGCCTAGTTTTAGTCGAGCTTGTATAGTTCACCGCTATGAGGCCTCAATAGTCAGCGGAATTCAAAGCCCCCGGTGAATAGATTCCCGGTGGGTTCTCGGGATTGTGGCAAACTGGAGGTACCGCGTTTCCATCGATTCTTCTCAATCAGAGATGGCCAAACCCAAACCTCGGCCCATGATATTGAGACCCAGCCGCGATGGCCTCCCTAACAAGGAATGTTCACGAAGTGCCCCCCGCCGATTTCGGTGAGCGATAGCGCGTCGGATAGCCCTTCCCGAGAGTAGTCAAGGCCCACATGACCCATTGCCAAGTGGGCCCTTTTTCATAGTTCAATTATGGTTTCAAAAATTCGATCTCTATGGGACTTTAACATGGGGAAAATACAACGACGCAGGATTTTCCGATGCGAACTCTGACTTCCGCTTCTTTCGATGGACGGAGGGCTGGCGGGTTGTTTGGATGGCGCCACCAGCGTTCTGACGGAGTCATCCGTTCGCATTTGGCGTCATGGATGTATGTTTCTGCTTTGTTTGTTTCGCTTTGGCACGGATTCGAAGTGATATTGTCGCGCGCAGTCTTTGTGACGACAATTCATTGTCAGATTTCGTCTTCGAAATGTCGCTTCGGACGAAAACTTTGCTCCCCTTGTTCTAGAAAGAGCTGTCCGCGCTGAATCTGGATTCGACGGATGCCGATGCTGCAAGACCGATCGAGAGGCAAGTCGCGAGAAGCTTTTTGAAGCCTCGACAACGAAGATTTCGTCGAGCTCGACGCCACCGAGGAATGGTACGACTCGCGACACAAGAGTGAAGGATTCGATCCCGTGTTTGAAGACTGTACGGCTGTACCGCTTACCCTTTCTCCGCTATACTTATTCATATTGTCCGGCGTCGTTGTATTTTTCCCATGTTAAAGTCCCATAGAGATCGAATTCTTGAAACCCCAATTGAACTATGAAAAAGGAACCACCTGGCGATAGGTCATGTGGGCTTTGACTTCTCTCGGGACGGGCTATCCGACGCGCTATCGCTCACCGAAATCGGCGGGGGGCAGTTCGTGAACATACCTTGTAAGCGGCAAAGAGTGCTCCTTGAGATAGGTACGTTTTGGCGTACCCGTTCCGGGAGCACCAGAGACGTGCTGAGATTCCAAGGAGAGATATACCAGCGTGGGAATCGGAAAACAATGAGAATCAACTGGGCGAAGTCGTCCCGACATATTCGGTGAAATATCTCGAACCTTCAGGATCACTACATCCGTGGATCCGAATCAATGGTTCGGGCAATGAGCTCCACTCAGCCGGAGCATTCGATGAGAACCACCATTCACGGTCCCATCAAAATTGTCGCGGCGAGGTTCCTCCTCATACACGTCGACAGTTCGAGGAGTCTGCCTGACCCGATATTCACCGATATTTCTCTTGAACGAAACCGCTCCAAGCCGGACATCTAGGTGATACTCGAGTCGGATGGCGCACTCCAGCAGCTTCAGTTGTACCTGATCGTTCCGACACTGACCTCAGCATGGGTAGGTTCCGCGCTGCGGCTCTTACGGCTCGCCCCGTAGCTCGGACACTGCTTTCCTCCAAAGGTAGCCGCTTCCCATTCCCGTCAAACTAACTTCCCCGATTCCGAAATGGAGGAAAACTCCTTCATCGTTCCGACTATGGAATAAGTTCGGCGGATATGAGAGCTCCACTTGAAATCTACACCAGCGATCACATTACGTGCTCTCGCAGTTCCCATCGAATGCTATTGGTCGGACATTTAGCTCCGGTTTCTCGCCGATGCTCTGGAAATCTCAGGGTTTACCTGACTCCGTATCCCGTTCATTCCAGCGCGTTCCCTGCCGAGTCCTTGGGTGGCGTTTAAGAAATGCTTCCCCTCTGCACTTGAATCCTCCAAGCTCTCGAAAGTCCGTTGAAGTGTTCTGGTCCGCTCTTGAGGGGGCTTCTCCGTGTGTTTCTACGAGGTATCAATTACTCATTTACAAACGAGGCCGTTGAAATCGATCGCCCTCTGTGCCCAAATGAGCTCGTCTGAGACTTCATCTTAGAAGAAAAGAGTTCTCGTAACGGTGTTGGTTCACAACCCCAAAGCTAGGTATCGGATTCCGTTCGCGACCCGCACCTGAGCGCCTCTAATGTGAACTTTGCTCTTCTGCCGCATGCCCCTCCCAACACCTCATCCTGCGTCTCAATTAGTGAACGATCCTAAGAAACGCGGGACCCTCGCCCGGCAATCAATTGGGTGCGGTGCTCTCGAACGAGCAGCCTCAATATCGAGAAGAGTGAGGCTCTCTCTGAGTCATCTACCATTTTCCGAGGGAGAGCGGAATACATAAACCTCCGACGGAGCACAATCCGAGCTCACTGAACTCGTGAGTTCCTTGAGCTGCGATCTCGCACTCCGTTCCCTCAGCCTGCAAGTCATCTTGTGATCGTCCAGAAGTGTGTTCGTTCGGTTTTTCGAGTCACCGAGTGAGAAACATGCAGCCAGCAATCAACTACGTGATTCCCCAATACAACGGAGTTCTCATTCGTCTGAGGTTCGAGGACGACTCAGAGTTGGCGGTTCCCCGCACTCTACTCATCGCCAGCAGCTCCTACTTCGCGGCGATGCTGTCCGACGATCACTGGAGCGAATCCGAGACCAAAGTCGTCGAACTGGGAGCGTGGAATCGAGAAGTTTTCCGCGTCATCCTGAGGTGCCTGCGTTGCGGGAACCATGAAGAAATATTCGACAACTTCGATGCCTGCTTCGCATTGATCAACTACTTCTTATTCGAGGATCTGTTGGGGCCCTGCATCCGGTTCAGGATTCAGAGCATCACCGATGACAACGTGTTTGGGAATCTCCACTTCGCAGCTCACTACGTCATCGCTGAGTTGCGGGCCAAATGCATCGAGCATCTTCTCGCCAGCGTATCCGAGAATGCCCACAACGTTCGCCTGATGCGCGCAATGCCCAGAGAGATCCTCGAGACAATCTTGGCCGACAAGAGATTGGTGGTCTCAAATGAGGACGCTATCCTGTCTCTAGTGAACTTCTGGTGCTCACTGGAGAACCGAGCATCGGAACGTGTGCATCTCCTGCGTTTTGTGCGCTTCGCGCATCTGACGCAGAGGTCTTTCAAGAAGTGTGTGCGTGACCCCGAATGCTACGAAGTCCCAGAGTTCCGTACTCTCCTGAAGTACCCCCGGTGGGGCCAGTTATCCGACACCATCCTTGCTGGACGCCAATACAGGCGTGCCCACGTCCACGCCATCGGATACATCACCGGGATGCCGTATCCCACCTACAAACATTCGGAGTCGGATGTCATGGACTACAACGAGCATGACGCGGTACGAGTGTACTGTTCCTTGGGCGGAGTCAAGAAGCTTCCCAAGACTGAGGCCAACAAAATGTTCGCTGATACCATGAGCGACTTCCGGCGGGCGGTGGCTCTCGGGAACGAAGCTTTCCGTTTGAGCGGACGGAAGTACGTCAACGTCGTTGGCATGCATCAAGTGGAAACATTTGATCGGATTGAGCACCTCCGCGGCGACCTCCACGCTAGGTTTCCTGGACACATCTTCCCCGTGGCCCCGCCCACGGCTGGCGAGGTTGAGATCTGCGTCGCCCATCTCAGCTATGCGGCTCCGTTAGTCGCCCCTCAAGATGACACCGCCGGCGCGGAAGCAGATATGCGCCATTTCCGTGGAGTGGAGGTACTCCGGTACCAGAACGGGATTCGTGTTGGGGAGTCGGAGCCCCTGAGGATAGACCTCGAATCCGTCCTGTGGGACGAAACCTGTCCTGCTCTATTGTCCAGTGCTTCTAACAGGCTGTGTGTGAGCGGCGAGTGGACAATGCTCTTAGTGCCCGAACTAGGCGTCCTGCTTGCCCTCGACAGGGAGCCCAAGGGTGGGCGAATCATCAAACTGCCGAAAGAAACCCGAGACGCCCTGGAAAAACACCTGAAGAGAACCCAAATGACCTCTGACATGGTCATCGTGGAGGACGTGGCTCATATCGCGATCCGGTACTGCGAGTATGAGGACGGAGAGGCTCCAGCGGACGCGATGGTCAATCGCCTGAGGTTGCTCACCTTTGATCTCATCGGAGGAGAGTTTCTCGACAGCTCGGCGGAGACCATCGACGAGCTGACGCCGAGCGCCGCCCGGAATTTTCAGCTACACCTCAGAGCGTTCCGGAGTGAGGCCTTCCTCTTCGCCACCTCCATGCATGTGTTACGGAAGGGGGACTTGTTGACCCCAACAAGTCTCGTTTTCCGAATCGACAGGTCCAACGGAAAGCTGACGTTGAAATTGGTGTCGAATGATCTCGACGGTCATGGGGAAGGATTCGGCGACGTCCTCAGGGATCCGAAATTCGTATGGTTTGGAGCCGCCGTCAATGCTGATGCGCTACCGTGCAAGCATATGACTATGATTCAGCGCAAAGCTCATAGGGAGCAAGATCCCTGGCTGTGCGAGGTATTGCGCAGCCATATTTGGTAAATATTCGGTCTTTGAAACAGAGATGTGGAGGCATAGAGGCAGAATAAAAATGTTTTTCATATCATGTATCACATGTTTGGAATTTTTTGAGATCAGGGTGCTCTCGGGAATGCGTCAACTTGGCATCTCCACTCGAGAAACGCTTCAGCCGGGAGGTCCGTGGGAGGGAGATATCATGTATGCATGACTAGCGTCACTACTCACTAGTCACATCCATATCTTGCAATCAACCGATATTCTGCATCACCTTCAGCAGGATTCTGGGATCATCCAGATTCGCTTAGGATCCTATGATAGGGACCTCAAAAATGCGCAAACTGTCCACAACGTACAGATATCCATATTCTGAACGCAGGTCTCCATCAAATCGTTCGTTTATCGTTAGTTCCGATAATTCAGTTTATTGCATGTGATTTCACACAGTAGTATTTTGTTCGGCGAGTTTCCCGAGTCCTGGGCTCGCTTCGCACTCGAGAGCGTGGTAGCGTGGACCGCCTTGTCCACATAGGTAGAGAGCATATACAGAAATCTGACAATCAGGGAGTATGGAAGCCGTCCGTCGTACAGAGATGGTTGTGATACCCGTGGACTGAATAGCGCGTGAAGACGTGGCGCTCCACCAATCTCGTCTGAGTAGAATCGGATCTTCGTTCAGTATTCCCCGAACTACGTCCAACTTTGTTTTCCACACGTCGGTGGAGTTCTGCCGCGAATCCGCCGGCGCGCCGAGTTCGATCGGGCGCCGCCAGCCGCCGCCGCTGGCTGTTTCGGTCGGCGACGCGCGCTATATATCAGTGCTTTCCTGATGGACTTTATCACTGATAAAGAGGGGAGCGAGCGTACCTCTACGCGCAGCTAGTTCGGGAACGCATCACCAGAGGAATCAGCTCATCCTTTATAATGACGATCCAGAGTCAGTATTCAAATGCATGGTATTCAATTGAGAAATCAGCCTCCACGGTTCTCAATCCGAGACACGGAGTCAAAGCTTCGAACCTTGCCACTCCAGCGCTGCAATGTGGACGTCTTGGTCCTTACCCAAATGTGACACAGGGACAACGTGCTCGTACCAATCCCCAACCAAGAGGGTCGGAAATCCCGAGCGAGCACGGACTCAAAGTGATGGCGGCCATTGAAGAAGATTACAGGGTAGTTCTCCATGAGGCAAACGTTTCCAAGTACTCATCATCGGTACGAGAATTTGAACCGCCGATTTCTCTCCTCTTCTCGCAATATGATATTGAAAAGTCGCAGTCCTAGAGGGAGAACCGTGAGTCTGTCCTGTGGGATGGAACCTGCCCCGCTTTCCGGATTGAGAGGTCAGACGGGAAGCTAACGTTGTCAGCTGTCTCGAGTGATCTCGACGGTCATGAGGATGGTTTCAGTGACGTCTTGAGAGATCCGAAATTCGTATGGTTTGGAGCCCCCGTAAATACTGATGCGCAACCCTGCAAGCATACGACGATGATTCAACGCAAAGCTCGTCGGGAGCAAGTTCCGTGGCTATGCGAGAATTCACGTCGTCATATTTGGTAGATATCAGGTACCTGACATATATCTCTGGAAGGCATACGAGCAGAATAAAAAAGTTTACTTCCTCATGAATCACATGTTTCGAGTTCCCCGAGGATACGGTGCCGATGGTGTGAAGCCATCGGCATGGGTAGGCTTGGCATCTTCATTGAAGGAACGCTCAAGCCCAATGATGCGATAACGCTGTTATCGTGGGGTGATGAGAGTTCGCGTCGACACGCCGATGTTGCCGTCCACGATGCCGCCGCCCGCCTGGTGCGATTCGGCTGTCGAATCGCGCATTTCGTGATGCCTACGCATCCAGTTCGGCGCATCGAGAGCTGTGAGAATTGTTGAGAATTCGGTTTGTTTATGTTGTGAATTGCAAGTGGCCCTCGAAGCCCGAGGCTTCGATTTCAGTCGGCGCCGGATTGGGGTCTGGGAACATTGTCATGGAGACAGCTGCATGAATGCCAGCAAAATTTCAAAAACCTCCAGATGAATGGCCAGAAGACGACATGGGAGCGTGGCAGCTGGGATTCGTGCTCTCAAAACGGCAGCTCTCCTCTTCCACTTCTGAGCTTTGTCACCGAAAGGACTAACAAGGGAACGGCAAGACATGATGAGCGCCGATTGAGCTGATATTTGGTGAAAAAGTTTGACCCACCGAGAGATGAAAAACCCGCATAGCCCCATCTGGTTATGGCCTCCTCTGTTTCGAAACGTAGCGCCCCTTTGCAGACGTCCTTAGCATTGGAGGGGGATTTTTTTCGGAATACGCCCGCCGAGTTAAATCGTGCCGCGCCAACACGCCAAGGCGGCAACTTGAGAGAGCATTCGGTGCGACAGCTTGCAGGCATCTGCTTGTGAGTGCCGCCCGCTACGCTGGCGGGCCTAGATGATTCCTCCTGCCCCAGCTGCAGCTATCACAGACCGATGAAATGCCCTGGATTTAGTTTCACCGAACTCGCCATCCGAGTGTTTACGTTCAGCCATAAGTCGGCGGGCGCATTCCGAAAGACAACCGAGGGGGAAACCCCGTCGCCACGACTTCGTTATTCCCCGAAATTCCACGCTCGATTCCGGCGCCAAGTTCTAAGGCCGGCGACTGGCTCCGATGTCAATCGTCGCGCTTACGTCTGACTCATCGCTCATCAGACGTGATCACCGTTTGCCCAACGTTGAACCGAGTGACTCTGACCCGACGAGTAAAATGTCGGTGAGAGCAGCCGCTGTGATGTCCCTGCTTCGCGAGAGGTTGAATTCCATCAACATCGATTCTCGACACGTGATTCAACCGCGCGAGACCGAGATTCAGATGATGGGGGCTCTCTTCAAAGCTTTCCGATGCTAAGGACGTCTGCAAAGGGGCGCTACGTTTTGAAACAGAGGAGGCCATAAGCAGATGGGGCTATGCGGGTTTTTCATCTCTCGGTAGGTCGAACTTTTTCACAAAATATCAGCTCAATCGGCACTCATCATGTCTTGCCGTTCCCTTGTAAGTGCCATTTCATTTTTACGTGCATAACGGAGGAATGGTTTCCAAGTCTCAGGTTTGGGTCGACTGCGTCAGGGCTTCCACAAGCTGCATCTAATTGTAAGTACTAGTAGAATCCGGATGATCGGCCCACCGATCGGGACCAGGCGACTCGGGCCGAATAACCGGTTGGCCGACTATTATCCGGAGACCTGTTCACATTGACTCCAATCGGGGGAAAATATCCGAGCGTGAGAATCCCGGGCCGAATAAGCGAGTGGACCTTTTATCCGGTGGGCCGATTAAGCGGATTCCACTGTAGAATGGCTCACTAAGGAGTGTCGATTCGTCAGGATCCGGATTCAAGATGACACCTCTCCATATGCCCTTAGTAGGTTCCAATTGTTCCACAAGGTTAACACCTGAATAAGTAGAGGTAGAGAGCTCCTGCGATACTGTGCAGAGAATCTCAGCTCTTGCCGAGCGATTTGGTTCACGTTCCGATCCCGCAGAACACCCCTAATTGTAAGCACGAGAAGTCTCTCCATCCCATCGAGGCCTATAGGCAAGATATCTGAAGAACAGAAAATTTCGCCGAAAAATGGCATTCCTCATCATTTTGTCCAGCACTGTACGTACCGAGTTTTCTCACACTGAGAGGAAATTATCTGGGATTCGAGAACATGATGCCGCCATCTCTGATTGTGAGTCATTACGATGATCACCGTTTTCTCCCCCAGGTCCGCTGGGTCCGTTAAACAAAAAAAACAGGGGCTGCCTCCACCTGGCACGCCAGTTGCGAGAAATCATGGCTTCGTAGGCTTACGTTCAACAACGATAGACGAAAACGGTGGTGAATTGAAGAAGCCACCGACAGCGTGGACAAATAACAAGTGAAAACAGTCGTCGACCGACGGTTGTTTCAAATCAAACTCATTAGGTAGGAGCAGGCTTCTGGAACGGTGTTGTCGGGAACGCGGTGAAGGTTGAACGCAGCAAGATCCTTTCGCAGCCAGGAAGCCGTTTACATATAGGAAAATGCGACGAGCACTGGCCTCGATCATCCGTCATCGGAATTCTGAAGATTAGTTAGAGGGATAAACATGGGAATCAGAGCAATCTGAGTTGTGCATCATGAGACGGATCAATTACGTTCGTATTTGTTCTGTTATAACTTCGAAGCGTTCGTTGATAGTAGGCGAATAACGTATTCATCCTGATTGACGGGCATGCTCTGTTAATAAGGACAATTTGAATGACAAATTCAGGCAAGATTTTATTTTAACTCCAGCGCCTCATTTCGAGGGATTCGCTCCGGGACAAACGACTGTGGAAGGCTTTCACAATGGTTGTCATCGAAAATCTGGCTCAAAAATATGGATCAGAGCATAATTCTGTATCGCAATAACGATCTCGAAAAGCAAGAGGATGGAGGGACCATTTTCCAACAGTTCCCGCGTCTCCGGAGCCGGCCGTTGAGTAGTAGTCGATGCCCCCGACACCAAAGGTTGGGAAACGCCTGAAGAAACCGTTACAGAGTCCGAAACCTGGAGTTCTGCCAGCATACCGAATGTAGCAAAAGGGGCACTCGTAACCGAGGATCGGGGGTTCTTCGAGAGTTTGAGAGCGGGAAAAACGTCGCGAAGCATGATGCGTCTTTCCTTGGATGGTCAGGTGAGAGAATAGCAACCAACCCGGCGCCGGCGTGAGCTCATTAGCTCCGATTGATGTTGGTTCCCTTAAATCGAGGGGGTCAATCCAGACTAGATTATTCTGATTCCAGAGCTGATTGCGTAAGTTGAAATTTAGCGAACACTTCACATGCTCGGACTTGATCGGAACATTGTGGTCGAACAGCTCGGGCTGAAAAGACGGAATCATGTCAGGTTGCTGCGGAGGATGTGGATGAATGATGTAGAATCAAAGATTAAGCCGAAAAGACGAACTCGAATATTTTTTCTCCGTTCCACGTAACGTATTTTCGCGCGACCAAGTATTTCCAGCGTTGAGCGAGTTGCGACCGGATTCACAGCCTGAAGAGCCTGAATCACAGTTCAGCTACGGACGGCGAATCCTTCCGGGGCAGTAAAGCTCCTGGAGGGAGTGATTGTTTTCAAGCTTCCGTCACGAAATCAACTCTATCCGTTGATGGAGACAGTACATTCCTCGGCAGGATTCCCCAGCTTGCTTGCGGCAGATCAATAGGTTCCAGAATTTCCAAAGACTTCGAGCTGGCCTTTTCTGAGAATTGCGTATAATCCCAGATTTCGTCATTGTGGAGAGAACATTCTTTGATGAAGATCTCAATCGTGAGGGAAGATATGACTTTGAACGGTCAAATACAGCAGACTGTCTCAAAGAGCAGCAAACTTACCGTCATCTCCTCGGGGTTCTGACCATCGAGATTCTCATTGGCTTGAGATCTTTCGCCTAAAGGTTGGATACGATATTTGCCAGACGTTCTCTGAAGCCGTGATCGATCTGCACTGTGCCATTTTCCAAAATCAGGCACAATAGGCACTCGTAAACGAGACTCGTGAGTCCTTCTGGAACTTCAAAGCGGACAAATAGACGCCAACCACAGACCGTCTTTCTTCGCATGGCTAGGCGAGGGAATAGCAACCAAACCGTCGTGAGCCCATTAACGCAGATTCTGGGGTTTTTCGTTTCGTGGGTCGGACTATTGAGCATCAGATCAGAGGATATGGTCCGCCAGAGCTCATCGCGTAGCTGATGATTTAGATTTAGAGAAATTGCAGGGACCCGGCTCGACAGGTTCTGGACAGTCTGTACATGGATTGATGAAACGGAGAAGTACGGCTCCGCTTGCCGCATCGTCCGCAGCCGTTATCCAGAGGACTGGCGCATCTCCACAATAATGATAACTTCTCTTCGTCAAGATGTTATACTGGACGGGTCCACGCTGGAAAGAAGGAATCATGGTAAGAGGCCTGTGTTATCATGTGGTGCAATGCGATTGAACAGATCAAAGAAGAGAGCACTCACCTCTTCTTCTTCGTTTTGCGTATCCCCGTCAGTCTCGACCACGGCACTCATGATATCCGGCGTTGAGTCCTCCAATTCGTGATTCTGAGGAGAATATTGGTCAATGACAATTCCAAGCTTAGCGATAGATTCGACATCGACAGGCAGAAAATAACCGGGACTCCTCCCTAAAGAATACAGAACTTACCAACATGCCCTCGCAGTCTTGACTGCTGAAATTTCGTTTTGAGCGAACGGCCTATTGTGATCATTTTCGTCCTGCTGATACTTCTTCTGGCAGATCCGATGAGGTCTGTGCGTAGGAACACTCTCTGGTTTGAGCGGGAAGCGTTCGAAAAGTTTTCAGCGATTCAGAAGGATCGGAATGACGCGGTCGAGAGCGAGCGACTTCGTTCGCACTGTTAGGCCTACTTTTGATGCCTCGTGAGAGTCTTGGATGCACCGCTGACACTAGAATGAAACGCACTGATGTTTCGTGGGGGCAGAAACAGAAAAAAGCCGAGGAGTTCTTGTGATTGCCGCGCTTCTAAAGTTGATAATCCTGGACAATTCAGTGAGTCAGCCGATCCGAATCGTGTTGATCAGCAATGGCCGCCGTGGCACTCCCAGCGGTCGTCCGCTGAATCTCCATCGCTTCCTTGATGTCCCAAGTTTTCGATGCCCGCTTGCGGCGACGCAAACTTCACTCTCACTGCCGACCACGGTTGTCGATCAATCAACGACAGGTAGAGCCGTGGTGGGCTGCATGAGCGAGACAGAGCTTCTCTTCCGCCACACCTGCATTGATCCAACCCACGGATTGGAATCGACTGACTCGGTTTTCGAACCGGCTTCGAACAATGATTTGAATATGCTAGTCGGAATAGCGGGTTATCGCGGTGATCTTTGTGCCCCGAAAATGGTTTTGCCATTTCCTCCAAGCCCCAGTGATTACATATCCACGATCAGGTGAACGTTTCCGAGATGAGATCACTCCTTTCATCGAAGATGAGTGCAAATGTGCCTCGGCTCAGGGGCCGTTCCTATGGGATCTATCAGCGGGAGAAAATCTCCATTTGCTCCAGACAAATGAATCGCCGAGACTTCGAGTTCTTGAAGGCGCGGCGTCACGTTGCGACGTTAGGAGGAAGAAACCCCGCTTCAATTGACTTTCTAACTCTGCAAAACAGCAAACCGCATGCTCATCGTACAGAAACTTCGTTCGCGAAATATGGAGAGTGATCCTCGCTCGGAGGAGTCTGTGGCACGAAGTGATGCCTCTCACCTCTGAGAACTCCCAAAGGAATCCGGGTGCGACTCCCTGAGAAAACGAATGAGCCTTTGCCGGTGAAACCGTGCGGAAGCAGGATGGCGAGCAGTTCAGAAAGCAACTCGCCAGTCAACCGATTCCAGTCAACGGAAATCGGCCTTCAGGAAAACTGCCAACTCTCATTCTCCAACGCGGAAAGAAAAGATGATCGTTCGGTATGATCTCGTACCTCGTACCATAGATGAATTCTGTCCACATTCGCCTGGTGCATCTCTCTGAGAAAACAACGGAGCACGTTTGCGTCGGAGTTCGCGTGGTATCTGCGAACATTCTTCAGTATAAGATGCGAGGCTATGACTCCGGACTGATGAGATTCTCCACCCGTCTGCGGGTACCACACCACGAAAAGAGACGAGGCTTTCGGCTCGAGTGGCGCTGAAATCAGAGTTGAGACGATCCTGATATGAGCAGAGGGTGGTCCGAACGCTCTCCCCCGACACTCGGTCGCAGTTTTTCAACCTCTGAGAGTCGAAAAACCATCCGAGAGGTTCAAATCGGCCGCTTGACACGGAATCCGATTTTTCGAGTTTCTTGACGCTTGCAGACTTCATCCCTCCATTTAGGATGGAGTCTGCAAGCGTCATTTTTGTTTCACTATTTTTCGCTATCAGCTTCGAAAGAGGAGGCATCGTGGACGACCGGACCAGAAAACTCCAGTGCGAAATATTTCGCGCAGAGATGTGGACTGATCTCTCGGTCCCAGCCCTCTCTTCCGCTGAGCGCACAAGCATGGTTTTTGGTCTGTCCCGAAAAAATCTCAAAGCAAATCGCTCGACGCGTGGCTTCGTTGAGCCGGAAACCCGGACGAAAAATCCATGTTTTCGACCCCTTCTGCGGGGCGGGTGGGAACATCGTCCAGGAAGCCCTCATGGACATCTTTCAAGATCAATAATTTCTTTGACGTTGATGCATCGACGTTCAAGACGCCCGCGCCGGTAGACGCCATCATCTGCAGCCCAGCTTGGGGTGGTCCCGCCTACCTTGCGGGGGTGTACGATGTGGGCTCTATGGATCCCAAGTTCGAGCGCATGCTTCAACATTGCGCGAAGTTCACTGATAATCTTGCAATGCTGATGCCTCGTAATGTGGCTATTGATCAGCTGGCCCGCACAGCCGGCGCGGCGCTTTCGAAGCAAGGCGTCGAATGAGAGCTGAACTTCTTGGCCGGCAAGGTCAAAACATCAACTGTATATTATGCAAAATTGGTTAATAAAGCTCAATGAATTCGGTCTCTCTGCATACGTCGCTTTTAGTGAATTCGGCTCGAACTTCCAATGCGCGATTCACTTCTCATTCAGGTAGAATAAACGCGAATTGTGGTTCTTGTTCAGCCCAAATTCCGTGTCCCAGCACCAAAGTTGTCATGGTACTCCACTTCTGGCATCCTTCTCTGTATTCGTTCGAGAGCTCTTAATTCAAAAGAAAATCGGAGCCGTTTCGGTCGTTGAACGTATAGTTTCAGACGTGAGGTACGTCGCGGAATCTATGCAAATTCCGGGGGCCAAGTGTAGCGCGTAGAACAAGATCGTATTGGCTGGGAAGTGGAATGGTACGGATCGCAGTGTTGGAACCAAACCATCTCACCAACTGGTTCAAATGGAGCCTGTGGTGTCATTCAAGATTGTAGGAAGCTCCGATTTCGATATCGTTAGCCCCAGTCAGGGAGTCCTAGCCAGATGAGTAGTCTGTCGGCTTGAGTAACAACTTGATCGGCATGCAAGTCCGAGAAACGTCCAAGCTGTTGCCCCCATTTAGAACACCGCGGCTTCAGCGACTCAGCGTTCGAAATGGTGTATGGGGAGCGGTGAGCAAGCAGTGGAAACCGAAGATATGAATGACGGTCATGGTCAGGATCGAGCACCGCCGCCTGTCGCATAATTTTGTGCCCAGCATTGAAATTCCGATCAATTCTGAGGGTGGCCCATGCATCGTGCGAGCGTGCTGGAGATCACGCGCGAACCAGAGCCGATCAGAATCGGTACGCGCGAGCAAGGAATCGGAAGCTCTTGTTGTAGATGGCAAAGCCTGTAACCCTCCGCTGCAGTCAATGGCGCTTCCGCTGCGTGTTCACTCATTTTCACTCGAGAACAGTCGGAGAAACGAGACGAATCACAACGGAGGTCATCCAAACAGCGAAAGACAACGATTAGAGATGCACTGCATTGGGATCGCGGTCAAGAACGATTTTAAAGCATGGGATTCGACTGACTTCCGTTTACCGAATTCTTTGTTGAAGAGAATAAAGCGCATAAAGTCGGAATCACTGTGGAATGAATCAGTGAATCAAAGTTCGAGTGGACGCTACGGAACAGATTTGGAAATCCGGAGTCAGTTTGAGTCGGGAGAGAAAATCACAGATTATTATCATTTGACTGACTTTCGACGGATTTCCGTTAGACTGTGAGAGGGTTTATTGATCGGCCTCGCTTGAATCTGCATTCCGCTGAAATCCAGGCGCCCTTTCCGGACAGGCTCCTTGTTGTTGTTGGGTGAAATTTCCATATGAGAGTATATGAGGGCAGTTGCCGGTGTCGGACAGAGAGGTCACGGCGCCGCGCCGCGGCGCGGCTCTCGAGAGGGCTTTACCGACGAGAGAGTCTAGTGGTGTAAGCAGTGTGTTCCGCACAAGTATGTTCGCGTAGCCACATGTGAAGCTTTCTCGGAGGGTATGTCGCGGGTTCAATGCCTGCAACCGGTTATGCCGGGAATGGTCTCCTTAAGGCGCATTCACACTGTTTCACTTTGGAGGCGCCTCCGCAGTGAAAGCTCCCGTTCACTGCCGATGAACGTCCGAAAGCGCGTTCATCGCGGATGAACGCTGCGGCGACTTTCGAGAGGGTGGAGCGAACGTTGCGAGGTCTGTGTTCCAGCGAGTTTTAGAAGAGGACGAAGACGCAGCGTCCCACAGCCCGCTGCAAGGGCGGAAGAAAGAGCCCAAGAGGACAAAAATGTATGATAAACACAATAGGAACGAGATAGTTGAGACAAAGTAGAGAATTGCGGGTAGGGGACATGGTCACAGGGGTTCCGACAGGGGTAGCGCAACGGTTCAGGCTAGGGCTGTTTCCCGGCAGAGAGATACTAAAGTTTGTACGCTCGTATCCGCTATGTGAGTCCACGTTCGCGAAAACTAGGAACAGGGTCAGGAAAATGGAGTCCATGGAGTCCATTCATGAGATGATTCTAGACACAAGCATCCATGAGGTTCGCAAACCACTGCGATGGCAGGCCGTGGCGCGAAAAATCAAAAGCTACGCGAGTACCCTCTCCCCACGGAGCTCCAAAGTCACAGGTCTGGACAAGGTCCGCGGCCCATGTCGATCGAGGGTGTAGAAGAGAAGAACAAGATGCCGTTCGCCTGGCGGGAATCACATATGGCCCGTTTCCTGGAAGCGTACAGAGGGTTTCCATGTCTCTGGGATAGCAAGGACCCGGAGTACCGGGACAAGAATCTCCGAGAAAAGGCGCTCAGCCTGATGGTCATCGATCTGGATATCCCAGGAGTGGACATTCAAGACGTCAGAATGAAGATCAAGACGGTCCGAACCCGGTACATGAGTGAACTAGGAAAGATCAAAGACTCAGAAAGGAGCGGAAGCGGCGTAGCCGACGTCTACCAGCCACGGCTGCACTGGTTTAAAGACGCGGACGCTTTCTTGCGGCCAGCCTTCAACCCACGGAGAAGCAGTTCGAACCTTCAGGTGAGTACGGAGAACCTAGCCAAGCTGAGGAAGTTGATGTCGTAACTTTTGGTGGCCCTGAAAAGGGCCGTTGTTGGGGTGGACAAGCGTGTCCCTGCGCGTCGTGCTTCGGTCGGGGTTCAAATCATGCCCCATTGCCAGGGAACTGCGGCAGAGGTGACAAACCGCTCGGCGTACTCGTCTCTGACGGCCGTAGCCGCTGTCGTGGGGTTCGACGTGTTCTGCGGGGGCAAGTTCCCGAAGGCTTCTTGAAGCCACGGCTGGGCTCTTGCGGAGCGTCCACGGTGGTCTTGCGGTTGATTCGAAGTCTGAAGCCAATTGTGTAGCGCGCAAGCAGTCTTGATCACTTGCTCACACGTTCCAAGGGCAAGAGGAAGGGGCTTCTCAAAGATGCGAAACCGAGACACCAGTAGCCCGAAGGCGTTTTCTACCACGCGACGAGCTCTCGACAAACGATAGTTGAACACCAGTTGCCGTTGGTCAAGTTGCTGGCATCGCGTATACGGCTTCAGGATGGTTGTGCGTAGCGGAAAGGCGTCATCGGCGACAAAAATGCCTCTTTGTGGTAAGTGGAGGGACTTCTGCTGAAGAGCACGATTGAAACTCGACTTCGAGAAGACCGCGCCGTCGTTGACCCTGCCGTTGGTGCCGACATCGATGTACAAGAACCTATAGTGCGCATCGACGACGGCAAGCAAGACGATGCTGAAGCTCTTCTTATAATTGAAGAACTCTGACCCGCTTTTCGGGGGGCAACGGATGTGTACGTGCTTGCCGTCAATCGCGCCACAAACATTTGGGAACTGCCATTGCCGTTCGAAGTCGCGCATCACACCTTCCCACTGTTCCTCGGAACTCGGTACCTGGAAGACGACCTGTTGCTAAAAACGCCTAGTTACTTTCAGACCGACGACGACCAGAACACCGCCGCGGAACGAAACTCGGAGGAGACGGACGGCAGCCAGCCAATAGAGGAAAGGCCCACGACATCCTCTTCGCAATCACGCTCCGGTACGAGCGCAAGTTGCCGACCGCGCAAGGCCCGCTCGACAGACCAGTCAGCTTCTGACCCTGAGGTGCAAGAGGCTATCAACGACCTTCGACAACTCACTGCGGCTCAACGGACTCTGCAGAACAAATTCGACTTGTTCGGAGAATGCTTGGCGGCTCAATTGAAGAGCCTGCCGGAAGTACGCGCCCTGCGGTTCATGGCCAAAGTACAGCGAATGATTGCTGAAGTACAAATCGATTTCCTCCAAGCGTCGAGTACGCCAACGTATTACGAGCCCTCCAGGATCACGTCTCCTGCGAGCCTTGCAGCTGACGACGAAGATTACTTGGGCTCAGATTTGACCCCCCTATGATTTCACCCCTATGAATAAACACAGCTAGTGTCTCACCTCAATGAAGTTTGCCAGCGCGTCATAGATGGCTCTGCATACGATCGGGAAGAACGTAGAAAAAGTGCTCCGTGGGATGCGGTAAAGCGCGCTCAGGGTTCCAATGCTGTCGCCGGTAGCCAGGTAGCGTAGGCTCATTTCAAGTTTGGCTTCCGCCCGCACGGCATCTCTATACCAGGTATCCTTCTTCTCGATGTGCGGCCTGACTTTGTTCAACAGATAGGAAAATTGCGCTTCGCTCAGTCTCAGATGCTTCTGGAGATCTTCGGGTGTATCTTGAGCCCACTCCTGAACTAGTGTTGCGGACGCCCCTCTGCTCTCACGCGCCTCGACCCACGGTTTAACCCACCAACGGCGGCGTCTTCGGCGGCGTGTCGTGGCTTCCATCTTCTGCCGGAGCTTCGAAATCAGTGCCTGCGCGATGACCTTGATGCCCACTCGCACGATTTGCTGCGTCCTTGCAAGGCGCCCCATTCTGTTACGGACGTCAGTGACGCTTCTGTAACGTGAACGCGCCTACGTTGATGGCTGGAGGGGGCAGGATGGGAGGAACGCAAACGACTCGCCCTCGAAACTATTTCAATAAGGTGCTCTGCACTTCTGACCTACTTGGTGACTTGTCTCGATGGCTTTTACTCCGCGTATCCTACTTTGTGACCGTTTCTTTTGGAACACTCGAGCTCGTAACTCGTCATTCATCTGCGTCTGTCTCTTGTGAGTTTCGCTTTTCTAACGGTTACCCGCACGAACAACGTCGTCTGTCCCCTCCACCCTCTCGAAAGCCGCCGCAGCGTTCATCCGCGATGAACGCGATTTTGGACGTTCATCCGCAGTGAACGGGAGCTTTCACTGCGGAGGCGCCTCCAAAGTGAAACAGTGTGAATGCGCCTTTAGTTCCCGATCTCTACGGGCGAATGCCCGAATCGATGCTCTCAGATCTCTATTCACCTATACCTCGACCATTGATCCCGATCCAACGTCTAGCCAGACAACTGGGTTCTCTCAGTGGTTGGATGATGAATCGAAAAAAATGGAAACTCAACGAGCTAACATCGGAGGTGCAAATTGGTCGCCATTTGACCTCCAGCGGAATGATCGATAAGCTTGATAATCCGGATCCCGACACAGCAACGATCTACTATGTATAACGTGTACAATCGTGTATCAACGAACGTTGTGGAGAAGAGTTCAGAAGACCGTCGCGGAACAATGGTTCTGTGAAAAGCGTGCAACAACCAGTCCTGATCTCAGATGAAAGTACGCTGAAGACTTTTTCCTTGAAGACTCCGCGGACTCATTATTGGGAACTGTATTCATAGATGTGAGTTACCATTCCGAAAGATTATCCTATCTGGTGAAATCGAACTTCGAATGAACTTTCACATGAGTTCCATTCCGAAATCCCACGTACCCTCGTCATCTAAGACCGCCGCTTCGCTCTTTGGTCCGCAACCGCTAGAGTTTGCACGACATTTCGAAACTCTCTCCGAATATTTGAGAGAATCTCTTGACACGTTCCTGCACACCTTTATCAGATGGCATTGTTGCAAACTATCCAGAATCGATTCAAACGACGAGTGGCCCATCGGTGCAACATTGCCAAGGACTTGATTCCTATACCTACTGTAGCCGAGATTTTCGATGCGAATGATGACAGGGCACTCGTCCGCCTAGTCAAAGCCGGTCGCCCGGCAAATCACTTCATACTCAGACCATCAAAGACCCGCGCTCAAGTCAATGTCGAAGCCAAAGAGCTATCCACCTCTTTCATAGTTGACCACGCCTTCGCGTGGCGCATGGCCCGCAGAATACGTGATTAGAACGAATTGTGCAAATTGTTATTGCCTTATGTACTTGTTAACGATACCTCTTGAATAAAGGAGAGGAACTTGAAACAAGATTCTGTGTCGAATGAAGAGGCTGCAGGTATGCCTTATCGCGTTCATGACGAGCCTCCCATTCGAATCTCACGCATATTATGGACCGCGATGAACGTCACCATAAGACCGTTCTTTTCGGAACTTGCCAGCCTCCGCTTCGATTTCTGGACACGAAGCAGCCACGACCAGTTGTGACGTAAGTCGTAAACGACGCCTAAGCGACCGATCATCAACCCGATACGTAGTTCATGTTCGATGAACGTTTTCTTAGGATCGCAATTTCATTCAATGAACTTCGTGACGAGACGGGCTCATCTCCGGGGTTAATGAGTACAGTGGAATCCGCTCAATGGAACCTCATCGGGACCGGGCCATTTTGGTCCGATCAGGCGGCCGGTCCGAATGAGCGGTCGGGGAATTAAGCATCATCGGAATCTATATAATTCACGGACATTGATCCGAAGGGGCGCCATGCCTGTGACCCTGACGCTCGGGATCCTCTTTGTTAGCTCTGACGACTCCGAAGATAGATTTCAAGGTAAAGTTTTCGGGAGTTCAATCAAATATACATCGACTCGATCACAGATTCTCTCTTCCCGATTTTCATTCATTCAGCTTCATTTATACAAGGATGTTTGGTTAATACGTCGGGTCATCTAATCGTTCCCGGAAGCAGTTCCGACTTGGATGGTGAGTGCTCTCCGATCTTTCGCGCGATGACCATCTGACGGAATGGTCCAGCGAATTCGCACCAAATCTCCAATCCAGCCGGAGAACCGCGTCCAGCATGACGTGCGACTCCTCCGTGACATTAATGAAGGCACTCGGTACAGATCACGTAGTCGGTGCATCGGCAGGCCTCGCGTCGCCGATCTCACAGAAGCGAGCGCGGGGAAGGGGATTTTCGGCTCGAGCTGTGCTGAAGATAGAGATCAAAGCCCTACGTCTACACGTGTCTTCCTGCGTAAAATTATCAGGGACCTCATGGTATGTGAATCCCTGTTTGAGACTGTTACCGGTAAAACACGATCCGGATTCACCTATCGACCCGAAGCGAGGGCCGAATCTGATAGTGTGAACAACATGTTCCCGTGGCGGATAACAAGGATGTTGAGAGCCGATCGTACCGGTTGATTGGTTGATTGACTGACTACCTAAGACCCTTCATGTTGAATGAAGAGTTTCTGAAGATTGCACGTCTGTGCCTCAACGTCTGCTTGAAGTTTTGCACCTCTTTCGTTTCCCACAGAACAAACCGATCACGGAGAACATCGAGAACATTCCTTGAATCGCTGAAACCCAGCAGAAAGCTCTTCCCGAAATTCCGTCTGGATCATGATCGCGCTTCTTACCTCCCTAGAGATCATTTCCTTTGTCGTTATCGAGGGAAGAGCGATATATATATTGGTCAAACCAGCTTGTCTGTCTCGTGTGTCTAACGTTTCGTTTTCAGAGAGCTCTCAGTTCTTATTCCATCTTTCAGATATATTGCGTCTTTGTGTCGGGCCCAGAGCGACGAATTCGTAGCAAACCTCTGCGCAATCTAACCTTCCATCAAGTCCTTCTTCCCGAAGAACCGTATGCTGAACTACAGAAACTCGTGTCTGGTAGCGAGTCATGAGTCTATTCGGGGAGAATCGAAAATTTGGTCTGCGTGGGGAATTTTACTTTGATCCGCTAATAATCATGAGGAAGCCTTTCAAGTGGGAGCAGACCAGATATTCGGATTCTTGAATCTCGACTGACGAACCCAACAATCGATACACCAGCGACCGAGTTGACGAGCTGCGGTGGATGAATGCCGACAAATAGAAGAATGGAAATTGAGGGACGAACAAGAACCTTCCCTCCCTCGTTCTGCGTGCATGACTTCCGGCGTAAAGTTAGGGCCGTACTCTCAAGAAACCCGAACCGGGGCTTGGCTAC
Source organism: Lepidoglyphus destructor (assembly GCA_031001835.1). Taxonomy (NCBI): domain Eukaryota; kingdom Metazoa; phylum Arthropoda; class Arachnida; order Sarcoptiformes; family Glycyphagidae; genus Lepidoglyphus; species Lepidoglyphus destructor. The sequence goes on from JARNKU010000133.1 coordinate 189,447, forward strand.
GGGCGACAAATCTTAATTAGGCAGCGCAACTTCTGAAAGTATTGATTGCTTCTCGACTCCATCTGTTGAGAGAGACAATGAATTAATCGTCAAAATTCCTCGGCGTGCTCAGCAGCCGATCTACCCGGTTCGAGTTTTTTGACGATTCTCAGTTGAACCCTTCTGAACTATTTCAGCGGCAATCCTCTAGCAGCCGTCTGACGGCAAAATTTCGATCAAGCTAAGCGGAAAGTCTAAAAGTTGGCCATTCTGAAAAGAATATCTTTTGATGGAGACCTGAAGCCTAGCCCATGAGTGGTGAAGTACAGCATAATCAGAAATCAGCGAAGTGACCGACATCTTCTCGCAGTTCTGACCGACGAGATTCTCATCGGCACAAGATCTAGCTCTGAGTTGAGTGACAAAATCTGCCACTATCTGTCCGGAACCCTGCTCGATCCGTTGTGAATGAGGATCTCGGTGATGATTCCGGAGTTCCCCGGCTGCTCACAGGGAAGGTTGATGAACCGAGGGCCCGTCTAGGCGACTCCGCGACATGCTTCAAGATTCTTCACAACAGAAATAACTCAAACAAGCATTCGTTTTCGGCTGGGAGGCTGATATGTAGTTATTACCTGCGAGAAGATCGACCCGCCAAGCTGGTCGTTCTCGTAGAATTGCCAGTTGATTTATAGCTGCCGTGACCATGTCGGCTTGTCCGAGGAGATCTGCTGTGTTTCAAAGACACGAAATCTTGTTGCTGATGCTTGTACGATGCCACGCCGGTCGGTGTAAATGCCGCGCTTGCGCCCGAAAGCACAGAATCGCAGTGTCGCGCGAGCGTGTATCGATCACAATGAACATCACGACGTCATCGATACACTACATTTCTTCAATAATAATCGCTGCAGAGACACCACGTCTCCGCTCTCAAAATACCTTGTCTCATTAGGTTCGGATACTTCGGAAGAGTCCTTCAAGACTGTCTGCGGCACTTCAGATAGTTCACGCTGACGAAGTTCCCGCGAAATGCGAGTGTATACATCAGATCCTCTCTTTGCGGGTCAATCGTCCGCCTGAATCGACGGCGGGCGCAATCTTCCCATTTTGCTTCCTCTTGTGAATCCAATTGTATCCCTTCTCTACCATTTAGGAGGAGCTCCCGACCGGAGGTTGAAACAATGTTCCAAATCATACACAGTCGAACTTGTGGGACACAGAAGGTTACAGGCTCCAGCGGGGCTCCCAATGCGTAAATGCGTGAGTGTCCGACAGCGCTGCAGAGTTCGGCCTCAGAGATGTTCCGTAGAACAAAACCCGCAAGAACCTTGACGAATTCCCGGGACGGGGCTTCGCGGCGATATCTGAGCTCTTGTCAGGTAAGCGCTGGACGAGTTTATTGAGACTCCCAGCTCAGTGCTGTCCGAGAGCCAACTGTGCGAATTCGAAGAGCGTTTCCAAGAACGTCTTAAATCGACAATGTATTTGTTCAGTCGGTCCCGAAAACATCAATGTAGCCGCTCAGGCTTCAGTGAGGCAAAGTCATCCTCTCGAGGCTCACAATTATGTTATTTATTCTCAAGTCATGGGTCAGATCATGCGGCGCACCATGCTCGCACAATAAACGTATTCTTTCATTTCATCGTCATTCCAGTTGTCAATTATGCACAATACCAGCTACAAAAGTGATCAATCTGAACACAGTTATTCTCCTCAGATGCTGAGGTGGAGACGATTGTTTGAAAAGATTATGTCGCTTGACCCTACCTAAACTCTTGTTAATGTTACAATCCATGCCCACGCAAGCTGAAAAGAGCATTGACCAAAGCTCACGATCAGTCTCCGTGAGACCCTGTTAAATGATGAAAAGTCTCAGGATACTGGACGCTGATCACCGTTGTTTCACCTGTATGTTTTCGCTTATGCCGCTTCAGGTTACTTGATTGCGTGAAACTTTTGTCGCACTCTTCGCAACTGAACGGTTTTTCACCGGTGTGAATTCGCCTATGCACTATCAGGTCGCTTGATCTTGTGAAAGTTTTGACGCACTCGTTGCAAGCAAACGGTTTTTCACCGGTGTGAATTCGCTTATGCCTCATCAGGCTGCCCGATTCAGAGAAACTTTTGTCGCACTCGTCGCAAATGAATGGTTTTTCACCGGTATGAATTCGCTTGTGCCTCATCAAGCTGCTCGATTCAGAGAAACTTCTGTCGCACTCGTCGCAACTGAACGGTTTCTCACCGGTGTGATATCGCTTATGCCTCATCAGGCTGCTCGATTCAGAGAAAATTTTGTCGCACTCGTTGCAACTAAACGGCTTCTCTCCAGTGTGAATACGCTTATGCTGCATCAGGTAATCCGATCGTGTGAAAGTTTTGTCGCACTCGTTGCAACTATACGGTCTTTCTCCGGTGTGGATTCGCCTGTGCACTATCAGGTGGCTGAATCGTTTGAAAGTTCTGTCGCACTGTTTGCAACGGAAGGATTTCTCACCGGTGGGTTCTCCCTCATGCTTTTTGAAACTACTTGAACTTGCGGAAGTCGTAGGGGACTCGTCGCAGACAAACCCTGAGGGTTCACCGGTGTGGATTCGCATGTGACGAGTCAGTTGAGCCTTGGTGCTGGATCTGACCGAGCACTCCGGGCACGGGAATCGCGTTTTTTCCATGAGAAGTCGGGTTTGTCCTTCACGGCGGGCCTGGGTGGCAAAGATCGTTCTACGGTCGCGGCGTTGTAGTCCTCCTGGCGTCAGGCCGCGGGGTTCCGTTCGACGGCTGCAGCTGTTCGAAGGCCTGATGGGGCGTGTAGAATCCTCGAGACCGAAGCACTTGCAGTTGAGCCGATCAGATTGATCCCGGCACACAGATCAAAATTTCACGCTGCAAGGCCTCTGAACACTTCAAGCGTACAACTGATGCCAGATCTTTCTCTCCACCACGGAGTCCGTGTGGTCTGTTTACGATTTTTTCGCCGCGAGGAGAGGGTGAGTCGGGGACCGAGCTCCGTAGAATCACCCCTGTGATGTGTTCCTAGCGTCAGGAGCCGAAAATCGGGGGTCAGCAATGAAGCTTTGTTGTTCGAGCTTACAGCTTCGGAGCTTCGTACCCCTTGCGCTGGTCGGCGGCGGCTGAAATTTGCCCGCACAGTCACGACGCGTCGCGACGCGAGAGCGCGCTGCTGCTTGCACTTAACGCGCGCGAAATCAGAGTCCGATGCTGTTTCCACATGATTCCCCCTGAGTCAGTTCATCGAGATTTCGATACGAAACTGTGAATATATGTTCGGAAAAGCCAGTGACACGTGCTGTCAAATTCCCAGAGTCCGATTCTGGAAAAATTGAAACTATCTGTAGCAGAGCCCGATGCAAGACACATGTCAACAATGATGAACCATCATCATCATTCCCTCAAACGGAGTCTCGGATTTATGGCGAAGTATCTTTGCAGGACTTTGGAGCATTCCGGAGACCGATGAAGAAATCTGCACCTTCTCTAATCCCCTGTTTGGCTTCCTCGTCAAGCTGGTTGTTACGTATGGGAGGCCATTCTCATGAGCTGCTTGTACGCATCGAGCTTACGCATCGCCGATAATAATAGCAACTCTCCCGGAAGTAGGCACCGGCTCGATTCGTTGATGTCCAAAGAAAATAAGCCCCACTTCCAGAATCAGCGCTCAGCGAAACACAGGAGAGTTGATGCGAGAAGATTTCATCGTTGTCGGCACAGGGACCTTGTATCACTCCAAAATGATTCTGGACCATGATGGGCGTGACAGTAGCACCAGGCAAAACTGTTGCGAAGCATCACATCTTTCGTTGCAATGGCTATGTCTTAACTGAGGATCCGTATATGCGCACACTCTTGCCAGAAAAGATGTCGTCTCGATTGTTGCCGTAACTCTTCTGAGTGCGATTCGCAGCATGTAGAGAAGATCTCGGCTCGAAGCAATCGAAACGAACCAAAATTTCCCCGAAATTTTAGCTTTCAACTCGTTGACCGCAGATTCAACCCAACCCACCAGATTCGAGGGCACAGGAATTTCGGTGCGCGTCAAGTCGAGCACGATCCTTCTTGAGCTCCGGGCCAATTTCAACGCGCCGGCGAACTGAGCGCCGCTTCAACTTGCGGGACCATCCGGAGATCTACATTGCGAGTCCTGTTCAACCAACACGTTGAAGGACGCGTCACCGCGGAAACTTTCGGAGTGAACAGAGTGATTGGGGGATCGATCCTAGCCTAGGGTTCGTAGTTGTGAGAAAGGGTTTCTCGTAGACACACGGGCGCTAAGAACGTGCCTGGTCCTTGTTTAGAACTCAAGCGCCGACTATTGGCAACTTGCACTCGATACTCTCAAATATCCTAATGGCCTCGATGTGACAAGACGGAAGCTCCATCCATAATCCCGAAATATCCTCCGAGGCACGACGTTTCGCTGTCGATTTTCTCGGAATGATGGCGTAGAAGCGACTCTTTTGAGCTCACTTGGCAGATTATCCATCATCAAGAAGTCAGATAACTTCAGTGGGAGTTTCTGGTATTTGTCTTTCGCAATCCGATCCCCGGAAGTCGATTCAGTTCCCTCAGCATTGCATGCATCAGGCGTGAGGCGGGTCAGATAGGTCGATCCTAGCTTTTCGTTCACTGAAACATGCTCTTCCTGTATAATCTTTCAATGTACGGCCTTTGTCTGGTGTGAACTCGCCTGGGCACTATCAGGGAGCTGAGTGCTTAATCGTTCGAAAGTTCTGTCGCACTATTTGCAACGGAACGGTTTCTCACCGATGTGTCCTTTCTCATGCTTTTCGAAACCACTTGAGCTGGCGAAAGTCGTAGGGGACTCGTCGCAGACAAACCCTGAGAGTTCACCGGTCAGGTATCGCATGTGACGAGTCAGTTGAGCCTTGGTGCTGGATCTGAGTGAACAGTCCGGGCACGGGAATCGCGTATTTTTCATGGGAGATAGGGTTTGTTTTTCACGGTGGGCCAGGGTTGGAGAGACCGTTCGACGGCTGCAGCTGTTTGAAGACCCGATGGGACGTGTATAATCCTCGTGACAAAAGCACTCGCAGTTGAGCCGATTGGATTGACCCTGGCACACAGATCAGCATCCTAGCGTGCATCGGCTCTGAACACTTCACGCGGACGATTGATGCCAAATCTTACTTTCCACCACTAGTCCGTCTGGTCTGTGTACGATTCTCGTGATGATTGATTTATAGCTGCCGTGACCGAGTCGACTCGTCTGAGGAGACCTACTGTGTTCGAAAGACCCGGCATGTCGTTGCTGATACGTGTATCGTGCCACACTGGTCGGTGTCAATGCCGCGCTCGCGTCCGAAGGCACAAACAAGCAGTGTCGCCAAACGTAAACCTGAAGATGTTTTCGTGTCGTCGCTATGAGTCTTGCTTCGGGAAGACTTGAATCGAACAAATAGTATCCGAGGAATCAATTCAAAACCAAGGCAACGCGCACAGGCTCCACAAAATCGCAGCTTTTCCGAAACCGCCTAGCGGTCCCTAGCTACCTGAAATGTGGACTTGATGAAAGCAAATCATGCTCCCGATCAAGCTCCAGGTAAACAACCATCGCACGGAAGGGACCATCGCACAATGCACGGATCCTCTTCAATCCCAGGGCGTCCTGGACTAGATATCGGTGAGAGGAAGTTGGGGGTGTCACAGCATTCGGGGGGTCCAATGTGTTAATGCGTCACTGTTTGGCAGCGCTACGAAGTTTTGCTTCGGAGATATCTCGCAGCACAAAAACCCACAAGCGCTTCGAGCAATTTCTAGGACGGGGCTTTGTGTTGATATCTAAGCTTCTGTCATGGAGGCGCCTCACGAGTTTATTGAGACTGCCAGCTCAGTGGCCGGAAGAAACACTCGTTGAGCCCTATGCCGGTGAAGGAAATCCTGATTAGCGTCGAACTTTCTCTCCAGTCATAAGATGTAGAATTACCTGAAGAAGTCTCGAGCAGGGTAAAGTGCCAGACTTGAGCACTCACGTTTTCTAGCGGGTCAACGATGGCCCGAAGAGAGGGACTACAGAACTTCCTGAATGATGCAGGATGTACGTACGTATGTGTGAATGTACGTTCACGTAGCCGGTTGGGCTTTAGTGAGGAGAAGTCATCTTACCGAGGCTCACAATCATGAATTTTATTATCAACTCATGAGTCAGATCATGCACGCAAAAGCAACGTTTTCTTCCATTTCCTCGAAATTCCAGTTGTCGATCGACCTTGATACCAGCTACAATGTCACCAATCCGGACAGAACGATTCTCCTGAGATGCCGAGTTGGAGACGATTGTTCAGGAAGATCATGTCGCTTGACCCTCGCTGAGCTCTTGCTTTGAAACAATCCATGCTCACGAAAGATAGATAGAGCATTTACTAGAGCTTACTATCAACTATCAGTCTTTGTGGGGCATTGTTAACGGATGGAAGTCTTTGGGTATTCAACGTAGATCAACAATATTCACCTGTGATTTCGCTCATGTCTTTTCAGGCTGCCCGATTGTGTGAAAGTTTTGTTACACTCGTTACACCTATACGGTTTTTCACCGGTGTGAATTCGCTTATGCGCATTCAAGCTGCTTGATGCTGTGAAACTTTTGTCGCACTCGTTGCAAGTGAACGGTTTTTCACCGGTGTGAACTCGTCTATGCCTCATCAGGGTGCCCATTTCAGCGAAACTTTTGTCGCACTCGTTACAAGCAAACGGCTTCTCCCCGGTATGAATTCGCTCATGCACCCTCAGGCTGGTCGGATGTGCGAAACTCTTGTCGCACTCGTTGCAGGTGAACGGTTTTTCATTGGTGTGAATTCGCTTGTGCCCCATCAGCTGGCCCGATTCAGCGAAACTCTTGTCGCACTCGTCGCAACTGAACGGTTTCTCGCCGGTGTGAACTCGTTTATGCCTCATCAGGGTGCCCAATACAGCGAAACTTTTGTCGCACTCGTTGCAAGCAAACGGCTTCTCCCCGGTATGAATTCGCTTGTGCACCACCAGGCTGGTCGGGTATGCGAAACTCTTGTCGCACTCGTTGCAACTGAACGGTTTCTCGCCGGTGTGACTTCGCTTATGCACCATTAGGGCGGTCGGATGTGCGAAACTCTTGTCACATTCGTTGCAACTGAACGGTTTCTCCCCAGTGTGAATTCGTCTATGCTGTATCAAGTTGCATGCCATTGTGAAAGTTTTGTCGCACTCTCCGCAACTATACGGCTTTTCACCGGTGTGAATTCGCCTATGCACTATCAGGTCGCTTGATCTTGTGAAAGTTTTGCCGCACTCGTTGCAAGCAAACGGTTTTTCCCCGGAGTGAATTCGCTTATGCTTCATCAGGTTGCTCGATTGTGCGAAAGTTTTCTCACACTCGTCGCAACTATATGGTTTTTCACCGGTGTGAATTCGTTTATGCACCATCCGGCTGCCCGATGTTGTGAAACTTTTGTCGCACTCGTCGCAACTATATGGTTTTTCACCGGTGTGAATCCGCCTATGCTGTGCCAGGCCGCTCGAATGTGCGAAAGTTTTCTCGCACTCGTCGCAACTATATGGTTTTTCACCGGTGTGAATTCGTTTATGCACCATCCGGCTGCCCGATGTTGTGAAACTTTTGTCGCACTCGTCGCAACTATATGGTTTTTCACCGGTGTGAATTCGCTTATGCTTCATCAGGTTGCTCGATTGTGCGAAAGTTTTCTCACACTCGTCGCAACTATATGGTTTTTCACCGGTGTGAATTCGTTTATGCACCATCCGGCTGCCCGATGTTGTGAAACTTTTGTCGCACTCGCTGCACCTATGTGGTTTTTCACCGGTGTGAACCCGGCCGTGCACCATCAGGTGACACGATCGGGTGAAAGTTTCGTCGCATTCGCTGCAACTGAACGATCTCTCACCGGTGTGTTCTCCCTTATGCTTTTTGAAACTCCTTGAACTGGCGGAAGTCGTTTGGAACTCTTTGCAGACAAACCCTGAGTGTTCACTGCTGTGGATTCGCAGATGACCAGTCAGTTGAGCCTCAGTACTGCATCTGGCTGAACAGTCCGGGCACGAGAATTGCCTTTTTCCCATGCGAAGCAGGGTTTGTCCTCCACGACGGGCCAGGGTGGGAGAGATTGTTCTATGGTCGCGGCGTTGTCCTGGCTCCAGGCCGCAGAGAATCGTTCGACGGCTTCAGCTGTTCGACGGCCGAGAGGGGCGTGTAGAATGTAGAATCCTTCCGATAAAAGTGATCTCAGTTGAGCCGATTGAATTGACTTTGGCGCACAGATCAGAATTCCTGCGTGAAACGCCTGTGAACACTAAACGCGGACAAGCGATTCCGAATCTTACTCTCCACTACAGAGTCCGTCTGGTCTGTTTACGACTTGTTCGCCGCGAGGGGAGGGTGACTGTGGGGAGTCTACGTCATAGGACCGTATGGTGTCTGCTAATGGCCGCCGTTTTAGCGGGGAGATCTGGTCGCGTCGTAGGCAGGTGGAGCGCAGAGCACATCGGCTTGGCCGCGAAGCGTGTTAAACGATCCGCTTCGCATCCCCAGACGGCGGTGGGGTTCACTGACTCATTCTCGAGCGTTTTAAACCTAACCTAACCTGTCCTATTCCAGATGTCAAGTGCGACCCTCTGCTAGAGCGGCGGCCAAAAGCGGATGAGCTGACGGTCCTATGACGCGATCCCAGTGTGGGAAAAAGCTTCATGCAATCACCACAGTGGTGTGTTCCTAGCTTCAGGAGCCGGGATTTGCGTGTCAGCAATGAAGCTCTGCTGTTCAAGCTTACAGCTTCGGAGCTTCGCACTCCTTGCGCTGGCCGGCGGCGGCCAAAGTTAGCCCGCACAGGAACGACGATGGAGCGCGCTGCTGCTCGGAGTTGACACGCGAGGAGTCAGAGTCCGATGCTGCTTTTACGTGATTCCACCTATGCATGTCAGATCATTGAGAATATGATACGGAACTGAGAATATATCTTCGGAAAAGCCAGTGACACGTTGTGCCAGGGTTCAATTTTTGAGAATTCAGACGATCTGTAGCAGACCCCGATGAGAGACACATGACAACAATCATAAACCATAATGATCATTCCCTCAAACGGAGTCTCACGTCAGATTTATGGCGCGATATCTTCGCAGGACTTGAGAGCACGACGGAGACAAACGAAGACATCTTCGTCTTCTCCGACCCGCTGTTTGGCTTCCTTGCCGAGCTGGTTATAACGTCTGAGAACCATTGTCCTGAGCTGCTTGTACGCATTGAGCTACGCATCGCCCGTATAATAGGACCTTCCCCGGAAATAAGCCCCGGCTCGATTCATTGATTTCCAAGGAGAATGAGCCCACGTCCGGACTCAGCGTTCAGCGAAACACGGGAAAGTTTGTGCGAGAAGATCTCATACTTGTCGGCAGGGAAACCTTGTATCACTCCAAAATGACTCTGGACCAAGATGGGCGTGGCAGTGGCACCAGACAAAACTTTTACGGAGCTTCACATCTTTCGTGGCAATGGCTATGTCTCAACCGAGAATCCGTTTATGCGCACACTCGTGCCAGAAAATCGTCACGGAAAATGGGTTGTGTTTTCCCAGTATCTCTGCAGTCAGACTCTGATAATGAGTAACCCAGACTCCTGACTGAGACTTCACGCCAACTCACCGCTCCGGGATGCCACGGCGCCCCAACTTGCCTGGAGATTTGCTGGCTACACGACAGCTCGCGCATTGTGGGCCAGTGGCGTAAAATACCGCGAAATAAACGGAACTTCCAATCGGCGATTAATGGGATCGACAACAGACATGGTATCAGATGTCTGAAGACGCGAGAGTCGTAAACATCAGGCGACCGCCTATGTCGGAGAGGTCACGAAGTTCGGGAATTTCGTCTCGATTGTTGCCGAAACTCTTCCGAGTGCTATTCGCAGCATGTAAAGAGGACTTCGGCTCGAAGCAATCTTGGATGGATGGATGGATGGATGTTTATTGATCATTTCCCTTTTATAATTACATGTTAATTATAACAGGCAAACCCTGGTTCAGGGGCGATAATTCAGCTGATCGATGCGGCCTATCTATTTCCGTCGGTGTGGTGAGACGCGTTCGTGTCTTCCCATTTTTCAAGCAGTCGCTTCGTTTCGGAAATCATCTTCGGTGTGCTATCTTCATGGAGCCCAATCTTCTTGCAGATCGTCTCCTCTGCGTCTGCCGTCCTTCCACACTGTAGGAGGACGTGTTCGCTAGTTTCTTCTTCGCCGCATTTGAGGCATGTCGCTTCGATGTTTTTATATCGAGACCGGTATTTTCTGGTCTGCAAGCATCCTGCTCTAGCATTTGCCAGCAGGCGACTTCCTCTGGTATTATCGTCAGACAAAAGTCGTCTGCTCGACTTGGAAGCGGACGCATGCGGCGTGTAATTGCTCCGATTTTCGTGCGATTTCGAGTGATCATAGGATTCTTTTATCATTCCCCTGTTGTGCATCATAGTGCCGTTGGCCTAGTGCACCGCCAGAGGGAAAGTGCGGCGCAGTTTGACCCCGAAGACGGTCTCGGAAGTGAAAATCCGTGTTCCGCTTGTTCCCGAGATTCTTGAAGCATCAGACGGTGATTCGACACTGCGAAGGGCCGACCGGCCGTGTCTGGAATCTAGCGGGTAGGTGTTTACTAACACTGCCATGGGCCCGACTACAAGACAACAATCGAACAGCCGGCTTTTGCCAAGCCATATCTCTTCTGAGAACAGGATTCAAAAGACACCTGTGAAAAGAATTACCAACGTGACGGCGGCCACTCTGCCAGCCTTGAGGAAGGGACCTGTGACAAAGATCACCGAAAATGATGTCGTTTGCCCCGAAGTGGAAATGCAACAGCCTGAGACTCCGAAAGACAACGGAAGAGGATATCTGTGAAGAGGATATTCTCGGAAGAGGATATCTGTGAAGCGCTGCGCGGAAAAGGGGTTATCACAGTCAAACGCGAAACCACCAGACGAGTCATTGATGGGGAGCTGGTAGCATACCCGACGCATCGAGTCCTCCTAAAATTCTCAGGGTTGCCGCCTTCCGAGGTTGCGCTGGGTTACAAGGTTCATAAGGTCGTCTTGCACGCAGGCCTACCGATGATTTGCTTCAAATGTCAGAAGTTTGGGCATCGTGCGGTTAACTGTTTGAACGAGAGAACCTGTAGACGTTGCGGTAGCTCGAGACATGAGCTCAAAGAATGCAATGGCCGACCCCGCTGCGTGAATTGCAAGGGAGCGCATGTCTCAGCCTCTCATGACTGCCCGCTCAGAGCGGTCGAGATCGAAAGGAGGAAAACTTTGATGGAGAGTCGTCTGATCCAACAAATCACGGAGACCGCTGCTCCAGCATCGGTTGTCATCTCGCCAGCCACAGTTCAGAACACGAATACCAAGGGGAGCGAAGCTAAGCAGGCGGGAAAGACCTACGCTGAGGTCGCCCGAACCCTCCGAGCCACAGATAAAGAAGGCAAAACCCTTGAAATGAACTTCCCTGGACCAACATCGATCCCGAGGTCCAAAACGAAGAAAACTAACAAGACCCGCAGGCAGAATCCGGACAGACAGGCCCAAGAGAAGGGGCCGAGGAGAAACAAAGGCAACAACAAAGGCAATAAAGAAACCGTCACTGGACCCCTACCACGCAAACAGATCGAACCCATCTGCAAAATGCTTGACTCAATCTCACCGCAGCTGGGCAAGCTGCTGAGAACTCTTCTCACCCTGACGCCTCTCCTGAAGGAACCAAAGCGGATCGTTGAATGCCGAAAGCCGGCCAGTGGAAAAGGAAAGTCAGGCTTCAAGATCACTCATGTATAGGTTGCATCCAGAATCAGTTACAAGTTGCGATAGTGTAGATAGTCATAGTAGAAATGATCAAGATATACTATACGAGGACTATGATACCAACCCACATTGTGATTACATACGTTTAGATGATATGAAAAACGAGTTTTCTAGTCTCAGAGCCTTGCACGTGAATGCACGCGATCTCAGAAGAATGTCTCAATACGAAGAGCTCAAGCTTATCCTGGGGAGTGGTGACGTTCACTTCGACGTAGCAGCGGTAAGCGAGACCTGGTTCAACGCACACGATGCAGACAACTACGGCATTCCTCAATATAACTGCATTCAGTCTTCCAGGCCCGGTGGTGGTGGTGGAGGGGTTGCCATCTATGCACACGCCGCACTGCATCTTGAATCGTCCCAAACATGGTGTAGTGACGACGGGGGTGTGCAGGTCGTCCGAATCAGAATTCGCCGTCCCGGCTTCGAGGGCTTTGTCATTGGAGCCTACTCCCGGAGTAGGGAGTACTACCGAACTCTAATTGACCTCCTCGATTGTAGTATTCCCACGAACACTGACCTACCTGTTATCCTAATGGGTGACATGAACATCGATCTTCGGAGGAGGGAGCACCATTGTCTCGAATACTGCTCTTTCCTCTCAGGCAGGGGCATCGTCCAGGTTGTTGATTTGGTCACTAGACCTAATCTGAGGAGCGATGCTCAGGATTCCGGCTCCTGCCTTGATCATGTCGCCATCGCGAATTGTGAGGGCTTTATTCAGGTAAAGTCATTCGTGGTAGAAACGATCTTTTCCGATCATTACCCAGTTGGCATCTCATTGACGGGTAGCAAAGCTGCTTTGTCGGTCTCTCCGACCGAGGGTCCCGTTCTCCTGCGCCGTTCGTTCGACGCTCGGAGTTACGAGGAATTTCTCAAGCGGCTATCCGGGACGGACTGGCAATCTGTGGTTAGCTCTAATGATGTCAATGAGGCTTTCAATGATTTCAACAGCACGTTGTACAGCTTGTATAATGAGAGCTTCCCTCTGAAACAGCGAAAACCGGCTCACAGCGGCGGTGGATCCTCGTGGTTCACTGCCGAGTTGAGGGAGCTGCGGAGTGTTGTTGACAGGGCCCATAAGAGATACTGCAGGCTCCGAGATGACACCGACAAGCAGATCTACAAGCACTGGTTAAAGATCTACAAGAAGAGAACCAGGGAAATCCGTGAAGCATACTACGACCGCCTCTTCGATAGTCTTCGAGGGAAACCCGCCCGATTGTGGAACTTTGTCAACAACCTGTGCGGTAGGTCGAAGATGAAAGCTGAGATTCCCGCTCGTCTTGATGTCGGTGGTAAAATTATCTCGGAGCCAGATATGGTTGTCGATACGCTGAACGAGCACTTCTCCTCGATCGGCACTAAGACAACCGCGGTTCTCTGTGGTGCCCCTTCTGTCGATGACGCCTCTGATGCTCCTCGTGGACCGGGTAAGTGCTCATTCTCACTGCGCAAGGTTGAGCCGTATGAGATTTGCAAAGCTGTCAAAGCTGCGAAGACCGACCTCAGCAACTCTCTTGAAAACGTTCCGAGTCGTCTATTTGCGGACTTTATGGTCCACCTCGCAGGCCCTCTAGCTGCCATTGTTGATGATGTAAGTTTGTAAATGCGCGCTCTGGCCCAGAGCGCCCCCATACGACAGTTTCAATAAACACAACACAGTTCCTATCCTGAACTCCAAGCTCATCGTGCTCTCTTCTCTGGAATTAGTAGAACGCACTCCTATCTATCTAACTGGTGTCAGAAGTGAAGAATCCATCCTCAACATGCCTAATCCATCGAATCTCGTGAACCTCAGCTGCTTGCCGCTTCCGGCGCCGCTGCCGCTCTTCCCTCCCAATCGGCGCAAACGGTGGAATGACTTCAAAGAAGATTTCTTCGATTACGCACTATCGAACTCTGTGTTCGCTCTCGATCCGGAGGTCCAGATCTCCCATCTCAGAACAGCCCTGGGTGCTCAGTGTAAGAGCAAGTTCAGAGCTCTCGCCGTGCCTCCAGCAACCGACACAAGGGAGGAAATCAAAGTGAAATGTGGGACTAATAAACCATCCGGCAGGCTTGAGTTGACTATTGCCGCTTGGGAAAAAGTCTACTGCGGCGTCGAAAACATCCTTGTGAATCGCGAGGGATTCTATTCATGCAACCAAGAAAGCATGGACATCGATCGCTTCATCGAAAAGGTGTGTGAGCTTGCGGATGAGTGCGAGTTTCCCGCAGAGGCCAAGGATCAGCTCATTCGTGACAGACTCGTTCTCGGCCTGTCAAGTTCGACTCTGAGGGATAAACTCCTTCAGAGTGAGAAAACGGATCTGCATTCAGTCATGGCGACAATGCGCCGTTCGTCCAAAACGTCGAAGCGTTCCCTCGCCACACGCACTGAATGCGACTCATCCTCTGAGAGCGTCAATAAGATACGTTCCAGCAGACGATCGCCGAAAAAGGACTCTAGGAGAAGCGACCTCAAATCCAAGCGAAGGTGTTTGTTCTGTGATCTGCAACACCCCATGATGAAAAGCAAATGCCCTGCTAGAGACAAGAAGTGTTCGGAATGCAAAGAAACCGGCCATTACGCTGTTTGCTGTGAGAAAGTTCGCAAAGTTTTCGGCATGGAAGATACCGAGAACTCAGAGAGTGGCGACGAAGCCAGCGAAGACGACGTCTTCACCATGGGAGTCGGCAAACTCGGAAATAAAAAGAAACGTGTGCTCGGTAAAGCAATCCTCAGCAATGGCGTGAGAACTTATTCCATCACCACTCAGATCGACTCCGGAGCATCCGTCGATGTCATGCCTCTCCAGATCTATCAGAAACTACGGAAAGCGAAGATCTTGCCTCAAATGACTGAATCGACGCGGAAGCTCAGGATGTATAGCGGTGACTCTACCGTTCCTGTTGGTCAGGTGTCCGCGACGGTCACCAACAACGAAAAAGAAGCTCAAGTCACCTTTCAAATCGTAGATCTTTCCGAGCAAACCCTGCTAGGTGCGGCCACGTCGATTGCACTAGGGTACATCAAACTCGGAGAGAATGCAGAATTTGTGAACAAGGTCACCGAGAGTCATCATCATCAAGAGGGGCAACTCGAAAGATTGCTCCTCGAGTACGACGAAATTTTCAAAGGCTTGGGAAGGCTCCCGGGTGTGGTGAAAATACATCTGAAGCAAGACGTCACACCCGTCCAATGTCCTCCGAGGCGGGTTCCAGCCTCTTTGAAAACAGAAATCACCCAACGAATTAAAGAGCTCGAACGTCAGGGCATCATCGTCCCAGTGAACACACCAACAGACTGGATTAGTCAGCTGCTTGTCGTTGCACGCAAAGACAAGAAGCTTCGGGTGACTCTTGATCCGTTTCATCTCAATAAGGCCACGAAGCGATCACACTATCAGCTCCCCGTGTTGTCCGACATATTGCCTCGCCTAACCAAAGCCAAATATTTTTCAGTCGCCGACGCATCCGATGGCTTCTTCCAATGTGAATTGGATCCAAGCTCCACCGACCTCACGACGTTCTGGACACCATTGGGTAGATACAAATATTTACGTATGCCGCAAGGGTTAAACATATCCCCCGAAGTATACCAGGCCAAACAGACTGAAGCGCTGGAAAATTTGAACGGCATAGAAATTATCGCCGACGACATCCTCATTCACGGTGAAACGTTCGAAGATCATCTTTCGAACCTGAGAGCATTCTTCCAAAGATGCAAAGAGAAAAACCTCCGACTGAACAAAAGCAAGTTGAAGTTGTGCGTCCCGGAGGTCAAATACATGGGACACGTTGTTTCACGCGAGGGAGTGAAACCCGATCCCGAGAAGATCAGAATTCTCCGCGACTGCCCGGCGCCGAAAGACAAGAAGTCGCTCCTTCGATTTCTGGGAGCAACCAACTACCTGAGCAAGTTCATCCCTGGTTACTCTGAACTAACGACAGACCTCAGAAACCTGCTGAAGGACGCAGTCGAGTTCCAATGGATGGAGAGTCATGCCTCAGCTTTCAACAAAATCAAAGATGCGCTGACAAAAACACCAACGTTGGCATATTTTGATGTCGACAAACCGATTCTCATCCAAACTGATGCAAGTCAGAACGGTGTTGGCGCGGCATTACTCCAGGAGGGGCGGCCAGTGGATCTGTGCAGCTCGGCACTCCGACCTGCTGAGCTGAACTATGCGGTCATAGAAAAGGAGCTTCTGGCAATCCTAGTAGCTTGTAAGAAATTCGATCATTACATCTTCGGCCATCCACAAGTAGTAGTGGAAACCGATCATCAACCATTGATCGCATGCTTCAAAAAACCCCTGCATAGCAACCCAAAACGACTCCAAAGAATGCTTCTATACCTCCAGAAATACAACATTGACGTTCGGTATGTGAAAGGCAGGGCTAACTGCTTTGCCGATTGGCTCAGCCGCGACACGTTTTCCGCTGCACATTCCCTTGTTGTGGACGAAGGTCTCGTCTACAGGATTGAGTTGGGGGAACGAATGTCGCTGCACACACATCGGTCAAGAGTTCCAGCCTGCAGCGGATTGAAGAGGCAAGCCGGAATGATACCGAGTCGACGTTGTTGAAGAACAGTGTTGCCACAGGGTGGCCCAAGTCGAAGGAAAGATGTCCCGAAAAACTTCGATCCTTTTGGAAGTACCGGTCGGAGCTCACAACTGACGGCAATTTGGTGTTCAGGGGATCAGCAGTGTTCATCCCGAGGACGCTAAGGCGAGAGATGTTGAAGCGAGCTCATGCCAGCCACTACAATGCCACAGCCTGCTGGAAAAGAGCGAGAGATTGCATATTTTGGCCGTCTCTAAAATCCGAACTTCAGGATTGGTGCGACTCATGCCAATCGTGTCTTGCATATCAGCCGCGCCAGTCGAGAGAACCACTCATGATAACTTCGCCTGCATATTACCCATTCCAGATCGTGTTCCAGGATTTCTTCACGTTGAACAACAGGCAATACCTGGTTACTGTCGACGTTTACTCTGACTTCTTCGAAGTCGACGATTTGGGTAAAGATGCCTCAGCGGAAAAACTCGTTCAAGCCACTGCGAGACATTTCTCACGCTACGGCGCGCCAGTCGAGCTACACAGTGACAACGGTCCTCAGTTCACTTCGGAAGCCTTCATTGAGTTCCTGTCCGAGTGGGGTACCACCCCAATTACTTCTTCACCGTATTTTCCTCAGGCAAACGGAAAGGCAGAGGCTGCAGTGAAGGTTGCTAAACGCCTTCTGAAGAAGTGTATGCTAAACGGTGAAGATTTTGCATACGCTCTCCTTGCCCTCCGCAACACGATTCAGAGCGACGGATCAAGTAGAGCGCGAAAGTTTTTCTCGCGAACTCTCCGAAGCAAACTGCCGTCGGAACTCGACGGACACTACGTGTTCAGCGACGCTCAGGTGAAGAAGAACAAGAGGAAGAAACGAACGCAGAAAAAATACTTCGACAAGGGCACCAAAACGCTCAAGAGATTGAGGCCGGGCTCGCTAGTAAGAGTTCAGCCACTTCTCAGAACGGGAAGGTGGTCTCGAGGCCGTTGTATTGATAAAGTGGCGCCGCGCTCGTACAGGGTCATGTTGGACGATGGGACGATGGTACGTCGCAATCGCAAACACTTGAGAGAGACCAAGGAAAAGGACGACAGAAGAGAAGTTGCAATTTCAGAGTCCGATCCAAACCCAGGCGCGGAAACCCAGACAACGATTCGCAAAAGAAAAACTTTGACCTGACGATACGTACCACACCTCGACGCAGCACGAGACCGAAGAAACCGAAAGTAGTATTCTCCCCAGAATAAGAACCATTGTGAAGATGCTGTACAATAATTTGTGTAATCCTAACCCTTATTCTAACAGCGTACGGTAATAATATCTTGAAGGGGAAGATGTTGATGATGTAAGTTTGTAAATGCGCGCTCTGGCCCAGAGCGCCCCCATACGACAGTTTCAATAAACACAACACAGTTCCTATCCTGAACTCCAAGCTCATCGTGCTCTCTTCTCTGGAATTAGTAGAACGCACTCCTATCTATCTAACTGCCATCTTCAACTCTTCAGTCACAAGCGGGATGTTCCCCGATGCTCTGAAAGTTGTTTCTGTAGTTCCGTTGTATAAAGGGAAGGGCTCTAAAGCCGACCCTTGCAACTACCGGCCCATTTCTCTCGTGTCTTTCTTGTCGAAGACATTTGAGCGATTGGCCAAATGGCAGCTCGAGGATTTCCTCGAGTCACAGAATTTCTTTAGCAAGAGCCAATTTGGCTTCCGAAGCGCACGATCAACAGAGTTGGCTCTAGCGCATGCATGGCACGAGATTGTGGAGACGGTGGAGAACGGTCAACACTGCCTGGCAGCGTTCCTGGACGTGGCTAAAGCATTTGACTGCCTCAACATCTCCTACTTCACCGATATGCTCAGAGAAGTTGGGTGCTCGCCGATGACGGTGAGTTGGTTCAGCTCATATCTGAACGGACGCACCCAAACGGTTAAAGTTGGACAACGGAGGTCTGCCGCGCGTGAACTGAGCATTGGTACGCCTCAGGGATCCGTGGTCGGGCCTTTTGCGTTCATCGTGTACCTCAACTTCATACTCCGGGCTATCGAAAGGGATGTTGAGTGCCGCTCCATAGTCTATGCCGATGATACAACTCTGTTCTTCAAAGTGTCGACTTCGCTTGATAAAGACGAACTTGCGAACGTTGGAAGGAGTATAGGAAGAGCTATAGGCCATTTCAACAGATTTGGTCTTGTTGTTAACTCTTCAAAAACCGCTTTGGTCCTCTTTCGCAGCTCTCACAAGGGAGGTCTGGAAGATGCCCCTCACCGAAAAATCTGGAACTTCCGCTAAAAGTTTCTCCTAGGAGAGGGTAGAAGAACCCTAGAATATTATCTGCGTATGGGCAGTTTGAAGGTCCAAACGGACAGATCGAGAATCGGTCCTTTAGCATAGAGTCTATGGGGTCTATGGTCTACATAGGAGGGAATGCTGCATAATGACGACTAGAAGCTTCTCTTTTGTGTTATCCTGTGAATTCCACTTCGGATTAGGCGCCAGAAGGGCATCTCTGTGAGTGGTTTCGACTTCTGCTGTCTGTTCACACAGCCTGCAGACGCGCTTTGCGCCCGAAAGGTCTTTTCGCGCGTGAAACTGGTTGTTGTCCGGTTCACTGCGAGTTCGAAAGTAAAAACGGCACCGAAATTCGAAGATGTCGGCACGAGTGGAATTAATCCTGGGTCTCCTGCGGATGAAGTTCAGCACCTTGCATTAGAGCGCCAACGCAGGGCCGAATCCGCGCGAAATTGAACAGAGAATCGCCAACGCCGCGCCGTGTTCGAAAGCCTCCAATGTTACGACCACGCGGATTCATTTGAAGTGGGGCAAAACGACGAAGTGACTGACTGCGACTACTCTCAGGATGAGGAGTTCGTTCCCGTGTACGAAAGCTTTGGCATCGACACGATGATGCTCTGCGTCTTCAGTCGCTCATCTATAACCAGTTCCAACACCCCGATTTTCGGGCCATGTGGCTGGCGTCAGGCTGGCTTCGATGCGCCCGCGATACCCTTCCCGAGCATCGGGGCGATGCTATTCGATGTCGGAGATGCGTGTTCCGTCGCTAATTGCCGCGGAATAGGCTTCATTAGATGCTTGCATTGCAAGGCGGAGCTCTGCGTCGAGTGATTCTTTATCAAATTCCATGTTCATGGATAAGGTCCTGACGCCGAATTCGAAGTTGAATCCACAGGATAACACAAAAGAGAAGCTTATATTCGTCATTATGCATCATTCCCTCCTATGTAGACCATAGACCCCATAGACTCTATGCTAAAGGGCCGATTCTCGATCTGTCCGTTTGGACCATCAAACTGCCCATACGCAGATGATATTCTAGGGTTCTTCTACCCTCTCCTAGGAGGAACTTCTAGCGGAAGTTTCAGATTTTTCGGTGAGGGGCATCTTCCAGACCTCCCTTGTCAGAGGAAACTGACCACAGATGGGCTTAAGGTGGAGGTATTGGGTGAAAGCCTTTCTCTTGTCCCATCGGTACGATGCCTTGGTGTCGTGCTCGACGAGGGCATGAGATGGCGGTCACATCTGAATTCCATTTCCGGGAAGTGTTATGCTGTCACTGCCTCCCTTGCGCGTCTCCGGAAGACTGGCGCTAACACTAGTCTTCTTGTCCAGATCTACAGAGCGCTTTTCGAACCCGTGCTGACTTATGGAGTAGCACTTTGGGGCAGCTCGTATGAAAATGTTATTCGGAGCGCGCAAGTTCTTCAAAACGACGCCATCAGAGCGATTACAGGTCAGCCACGCGACTCATCCGTGTCCATATGGTATTCTAAACTCAAAATACTCCAGGTTAAAAGATAGCAGTCTTGAAGCAAGCCATTCTGGCGTTCAAGACTGTCCGAGGTTCCATAACTCCAGATGGCCCCTTCGACTTTGTGCACCACCCCTCGGGCTCTGCTAGACTTGTTGGCAGTTATAGGATGCCCAGAGTTCGTCTCACGGCGTCTGAACACAGTCTCAAATGCCGTCTGCCTGCGATCTGGAACAAGCTGCCGCCCTCTGTGAGGGAGGTAGCCTCTGTTTCAGTGTTCAAGAGCGAAGTGACGAAGCTACTCCTCCAGGATGGCTTGGAGTTCTGAATGTATATTTTGTATATACTTGTGTTGTGGTCTCTAAATAATTATGTACACCAATAATCTACCCATGTTTTAACAAAACAGGTATCGGAATAAAATCTATCTATCTATCTATCATAGAGGTGTTCGATGTTCCCTCGAACGGTTTTGAAGCTTCTGTACCGCCTCAGAGTTTCCTTTGCGGCCATTCCCTCAAGCCAATCTCTATCGAGTTTGGTCTTGATGGTATCGTCTGTGGCCGACAGCGAGAGCAACCGTGCTGTTCGGCTGCCGGCAGGCAAATGAATAGTTCCGGAGGAGGCCGCCAGGCGGCGCGACAAGCTGTCACGCCGCGGCGACTGCTCTCCAGAGTAAGAATGGAATTCTAAGGAAGTTGTATCCAGAAGATACTCAGGTAGGCTCGTGGTTTCACCAGAGCCACGGAATCAATCATTTAAAGGATGCTGATTAATAAATGAAAGTCCGCGGAGCTGCCAAAGGGTTCAGAGAGAGGTCGAGCAGACGGTCAACCGGCGGGCTCAAACGTACACGTTGACCGCTTGCACAGTTGCAATCAGGGAGCCAACCCGGTCGGGACGGCTCGAGCGTTAATTCGCAAGGAGAACTCTTCTCAACCTCTGACCCGAAGGCAGCCGCGGCTCGTACATCAAATCCAGGTGTTTTCCTTCTGGGGTCTAGAAGCAGGTGGGATTTGTCACAGTGGTGTCAGAAGTGGGATTATCTTTGTAGACTCCTAGGGATACTCGAATCGTTTTCCTCGGTACCTCCCTAATGCTTCTGCACCCGAATTTCTTACCCAGTTCCTCACTTCTCTTTTGAAGTTTGGTCGGTATATGTGCTATCCTAGTCATTGTTAGGATAGCTTTCGGCCATCTGGTTTCACTCATTTCACTTATTCTGGCCAGATATGTAAGCTTACTCTTAGCTTCCCTGGCTTCGAATGTTGACCAGCCCAACTCGCCATCGATATACTCAGTGGCTATCGACGAGTTGGGCATGCCCAGCGCCTATCTACCCGCTTCTCGTTGCAGGGTTTCGAGTCGTTTTCTCAGTTTCGACGACATCGCCGTGACGGCATTCGCGTAGGTCAGTGCAGGCACCGCGGTGCTCTTCCACTGTATTTTCGTCACCTCAAATCTGTTGAACCGCCAAAGACTTCGGGCGTGCATTTGCCTCAGCACTTTCTCCGCTTTGGTTCCCCAGATTTTCTCTTGTTCCTCTAGGTAGTTTCGCGCATTACTAAGCGTAATTCCTAGATATTTGTATACATTTTTCACGGGCAACGTTCGCCCCTGAACAGAGAACGACCGGTCTGAGTCGGCGCATTTTGCAAATTCAACTATGGCGCTCTTTTCCGGGTTGAAACAAAGATTTCGTTCGTCTCCGAAATCTGACACAACCTTTAGTAGTTTCTCAAGATCCTTCTTGGAATGACCCACGAGTACCAGGTCGTCCGCGAAGAGGATCCCACTGATAGGGAAATTTTTCGGCTGCGTAGTGTCGAAAATGTTTCCGGGTACGCGGACCATGAATCCAACCCCTGTTTGCTGGAGCCTTTGTTCCAGGTCCGCAATGTACAGGATAAACAGAACCGGACTAAGTGGCCACCCTTGCCTTGAACCTTTCTCTGTTCGTATCGTTTTGGACTCGAAGTCGCCATACTGAAGCGTGACCTCATTATCCGTGTAAAGGAGCTTTAACTTGGAATTGTCGACCCCTTTTCAGAGATCGTTATCGCCGCCTAGGGCAATCGCAGCTTTTCCGGGACGTCGATATCGACACAGCGTCCCGCAAGGCGTCGCGTCCACGATCCGAAGGCTCCATGAGTATGAGCTCCGGAGGGGATGCTGCCGCTTGTTCTGCAGGTCTGGAAGGCTGCTCCGATAGACTGCTTTCCGACCCGTCCAGCCTATTTATTTGAACAATATCGTCCAATCTTTCGTGCGACGACCCTCTTACGAAATGACTAACAATCTGCACATTCGAGCCGAACTCTCGAACAAACCTGTGAACCGCTTTCAGCATGCGACACGGTCTTGAGGCGAGAGGCATCCTGTTGTGGGCTGACCGAATATATGACAAAATCCCTCATGGAAACGGTGCCGAAAATAATTCAGGATGCGCTGTTGATGGAGCCATCGTTGAGAGAAAATTATGTTTCTGGACGCACTGGCCGTCAACGGTTTGGCGGGGATACTCGGAATGTGAGCGTTTCCCTGATAACCGTGCAAAAGATCACTCGGGCTGAGCGCTGACATTTCGTTCGCGTCTGATTGTGAGTTGAAATTCGCCAAGAGTCGGCGATTCGCGATGGCCGCTATGGCTGGGCGAAATCTTGCTGTTCGACTCTGAGCCCTCTGGTGCTAGGTTGAGTTCGTTTTTACCCAGCCACGGCGGGCCCTGGAATCATAGCTTGTCCGTCTCTTCGGCTGAAAGATCGCTATCTCTCGAGACCGTATCTGCTGCGATTCTTAGCGGACTCCCAGGTCCGCAACGCAGCCGCACCTGGAGAGACTAGCATCGCAAAGAATGTGCAATTGAATTCGAGTCGGATGGCGCATCGGTAAGAAGGTTCGGGGAGCTGTGATGTCTGATGCGTTAGCGAGAGTTGAGATGATAGTTTGGTAATTCACCGATCGCCAGAAAACTAATGGCTGCCCAGCCTGAATCACGATTAACGAGGTGAGCTAGGTTAGATTTTCGGGCCAGCGGTTCTCGGGCGAGCGGAACTGAACCGTCTTGTATAAATCAAGCATCGATGTTGTCGAATTCGAGAAGTATGTCACGGAGACGATGATGGATGATGGTGCAGAACCAGCCGTGTACCCAGTCGTCGAATCTGTGCGAAGAGGGAATGTGGAGCTACAGAAGAGGCTTCACCAACCGAGATCTCGGCAAATGAATTTGACAAGAGGCTCCTATTGGAGAGAGGAGTACTTGCTTGTAAGTGCTCCAGAACCGCCGAAACACATACAAATCATGAGTTATTACAGGGGTTCTCGAAGTAAGTGCCGCCGGCATCCTCCGAGCCGCACTTGCACTCCAAGCTTGGAACGTCACGCGGTGCCGCCACCGGAACATTTTTTAGAACCTTTGAGTTATTGGGTTCCCCTAGCAGCGCCAGTGACTCATTCGCTCTATGATTTCGTAGATGAATCAGTGGCCCATATCCTTCTTCGGAATCCCGCATGCAATGCCTTTCTCGGATTTGAGAATCACAGTGAGTTGCGGGACAAGTTTCGACAAAAATTGTTCGTTGGAAACTGCAGCTTTCAGGATGGAAGAGAACCGTAAACTTAATCAAGAGCTCCGAATTCCAAGCAGCGCACGAGGGAATCAGATTTGAGTATGTCGGGATATTTCCGGTCCCGAGGCAGTAATTCGCATCTGTCTGACTGACGATCGTCGAATCACCTCCTATCTTTCTCAAGTCTCTAAGCCGATGTCAACGTGGGGCATTTCCGTGGTGCCTATTGTTCGAACAATCTCATGGGGTCGAGTCTGAACAGGATTCGTTCACCTGTGAGGTTTGCTCACTCCACTCTCCCCCCGGTATAACCCATTTCCATTCTCATGCCCATAAAACCCTAACCTAAGATAGATGTCGGTGGGAGAAAGTTGTTGGTGCTATACGGTTCAAGCTCCAAACACGTAAATGCGTTAGTGTTCGACGGCGCGGCTGAGTGCGGCCTCAGAGATGTTTTGTAGCACGAAACCCGCGAGAGCCTCGAGAAATTCCCAGGACGGGGCTTTGCGACGATATCTGAGCTTTTGTCAGGTAAGCGCGAGTTTATTGAGACTTCCAGCTCACAATCAGTGTTGTCCGTAAGCAAACGGTGTCATGTAGAGTTCGGAGAGCGTTGCCAAGAACGTCCTCGATCGACAATGTATTTGATCTGTCGGTCTCAACAACATCAATGTAGCCGCTCAGGCTTCAGTGAGGCAAAGTCATCCTCTCGAGGCTCACAATTATGTTATTTATTTCCAAGTCATGGGTCAGATCATGCGGCGCACCATGCTCGCACAATAAACGTATTCTTTCATTTCATCGTCATTCCAGTTGTCGATTATGCACAATACCAGCTACAAAAGTGATCAATCTGAACACAATTATTCTCTTCAGATGCCGAGGTGGAGACGATTGTTCGAAAAGATTATGTCGCTTGACCCTACCTAAACTCTTGTTAATGTTACTATCCATGCCCACGCAAGCTGAAGAGAGCATTGACCAAAGCTCACTATCAGTCTCCGTGAGACCATGTTAACTGATGAAAAGTCTCAGGATACTGGACGCTGATCACCGTTGTTCACTTGTATGTTTTCGCTTATGCCGCTTCAGGTTGCTCGATTGCGTGAAACTTTTGTCGCACTCTTCGCAACTGAACGGTTTTTCACCGGTGTGAATTCGCTCATGTGCCTTCAGGGTGCCCGATTCAGCGAAATTTTTGTTGCACGCGTCGCAACTGAACGGTTTCTCACCGGTGTGAATTCGCCTATGCCTCACTAGGCTGCCTAATTCAGCGAAACTTCTGTCGCACTCGTTACAACTAAATGGTTTTTCAGCGGTGTGAACCCGGCTATGCACAGTCAAGTGATACGATCGTGTGAAAGTTTTGTCGCACTCGTTGCAACTATAAGGTCTTTCACCGGTGTGACTTCGCCTGTGCGCTATCAGGTACCTGGATCGTTCGAAAGTTTTGTCGCACTCGTTGCAACGGAACGATTTCTCACCGGTCTGTTCTCCCTCATGCTTTTTGAAACAACTTGAACTGGCGAAAGTCGTAGGGGACTCGTCGCAGACAAACCCTGAGTGTTCACTGCTGTGGATTCGCATGTGACCAGTCAGTTGAGGCTCAGTACTGCACCTGACTGAAGAGTCCGGGCATGAGAATGGCTCATTTTCCATGGGAAGTAGAGTTTGTCCTCAACGGCGGGCCAGGGTGGGAGAGATTCTTCTATGGTCGCGGCGTTGTCCTGGCTTCAAGCCGTAGAGTGTCGTTCGACGGCTTCAGCTGTTCGACGGCCTGATGGGTCGCGTAGAATCCTTCCGACAGAAGTACTTGCAGTAGAGCCGATCAGATCGACCCTGGCACACAGATCAGATCCCACCATGCAAGGCCTCTGATCACTTCAAGCGGACAACTCATGCGAATCTCACTCTCCACTACAGAGTCCGTCTGGTCTGTTTACGATTTCCTCGCCGCGAGGGTAGGGTGAGTGTGGAAACGAGCCGTTTGTCGCTAGCTACAGGAGCCGAAATTCAAGTGTCAGCAATGAAGATCTGCTGTTCAAGCTAACAGCTTCGGAGCTCCGTACTCCTTGCGCTGACCGGCGGCGGCTGAAATTCGCCCGCACAGGCACGACGCTAGAGCGTGCCGCTGCTCGGAATAACCCCGCGCAAAATCAGAGTCCGGTGCTGTTTCTACACGATTCCTCCTATGTAAGTTCATCGAGATTTCGATCCGAAACTGTGGATATATGTTCGGAAAAGCCAGTGACTTGTTCCGCCGAGTTCCCAGAGTCTGATTTTGGAAAAATTCTAACTGTCTGTAGCAGAGCCCGATGAAGACACATGTCAACAATGATAAACCATCATTATCATTCCAATGGCACAGTATCTCCGCAGGACTTCGAAGCACTCCGGAGACCGATGACGACATCTGCATGTTCTCGAACCGGCTGTTTAATGTCCTCGCAAAGGTGGTTGTCACGTCTGGGAACTATTCTCCTTAGCTGTTTCTACGCGTTGAGCTACGTATCGCCCATATAACAGGACCCACCCCGGAAATAAGCCCAGGCTCGATTCGTTGATGTCTCAAGAAAATGAGCCCTCGTGCTAGAATCAGCGTTCAGTGGAACCCGGGAGAGTTGGTGCGAGATGATTCCATCGTTGTCGGCAGGAAAACCTTGTATCACTACGAAATGATTCTGGACCAGTATGGCCGTGACATCAGCACCAGGCGAAACTGTTACGAAGCATCACAACATTCGTTTGAATGGCCACGTCTTAACGGATGGTCCGTATACGCGCAAACTCTCGCCAGTTTTGCCTGTATCTCTGAAGTCAGACCGTGGGTGACCCAAACTCCTCCAAATCTCACATGAACATTGATGTGATACCCTCATTAGAGTCGAACGACGACCAAGTAACCTGACCCTTTGTACAGGTTTTCGATGATTGTGGAAAACATAAAAGCCCTGTTCCCATTGCTCCTCTGTTTTCTCTACATACATCGCCGAGAGCTCACTCCGGAGCTGGATCGAGGCGAGAACGATGGCGACATCTTCCTTGTCGCATTCAGTCATAGGTACTCGCAAGTTAGGATCTGCAAGTTTCTGCAGCGAAACGCAGCTAAGTACGTGAACACACGACATGCTTATCCGCGTATCCCAGATCCCCAGCATGGTAAGAGCTCAAGTCCGGATGTACGATGCTTCCGTTCGAATGGGGCCCATGGTTTTCGTTCTTTCTGCTGACTGTTCCTTTGAAATTCCGTGTCACGTCCCAGGCTCAACCAACGCGGTTCAATTACTGAGGAAGGATACGTTCTCTCACAACCTACAACGACGACCTTGTGTTCATCCATCGCGATTGTCTGATTGTGAGATTCAAGGAATCCTATCACTCTTGGTAGCTGCTTGAACACCTGGATAGCTCTGAAATTATCGTCTTGAATCCCGACCTCCGGACATTTTCCCCAAAATCCCAGAAACCGGACATTTTCTCTGGAAATCCTGGAAACCGGACGGACAAGGACATGTCCGGCCATATCGCGTCTCTAGTCATGATTGAATCTTGCAGAAACACAGAGAGTAACGGGAGAGGATCAACGATTCCACCACAATTATGTATTCATGTGAGCGGCGACATCGTTTCCAAGGGCACGATACGAGTCACGAAATCCAAGCGGCTCGTTAGCGGATGGAAACCTGGCTCCGGGCGCGAACGCCATTCTGACGCGTATCCTTCCTAACCAACAACTCGAGATTTGGTTGTGATGTTAGGAACATTCCGGGCAGCTGGGAACTCGGGCCTCATGTGCAAAGTTTGTCCATCTTCAAGCTCTCCACTCATCCCATGCTGAGTGAATTCGTCCGCAAACTGACAAGGGAACTCTCAGACGTGAAGCTCCGCTTTCGGGCCGAACCAGTGCGGATCTGAAAGAGGTTTCCAAAGTATGAATCACGCCACCCGACTTATCGCCAAACAGACAGATAGGGCAAAATAATAGGTAGGCCCGATCTAAGGCTTCTAGGGTACTCGAAGTATGGGAAATGACGCTGAAAGCGGCTGAATGCCGCTATGAGCTCCTGCTCCGCGCAGAATAAGCGTTGGGGCCTCTGAACCTAAACAACATTTCATCCAGACTTTGGAATTCGATGTTCGGAACCTCAAAATTCGCCAGCCGCCATCCACAAAGCCAAGGTTTCAATTACATATATTGTACGAACTAATCGCACCTTGTCGCACACGGGCGAACGGATGACTCAAGTTACGGTGAACGCCCTAGGATCGTTAAGCCACAGCTACACCATCCAACCTCTGCTCAACATGGATGGATGCTTCGTCGGCAAACTCCACGTGAATCTTCAAGAAGTGGTAGACGAATTGGAATGACGAATTGGGTCCACGTGTAGCTTCCGTTGTCAATGAGTTCTCAAATCTCTACGTCACATGTTCAAAATCCGGGAAGTTGACCAAGAGATTAGTGGAACAGTGGAGCAAAACCGTTTTCAAAGAAGCGGTCGATAGGCAACACGACGGGAAATGTGTGCTCTATGTGGACCCTTGGGGCGGTCACAAAGATCAGGAGCTCTACCAGATCCCGAACAAGAACGTAGTAGTGAAAGTCTTTCTGAAGGGTCCCACCAGTATTGTGCAGCCATTGGATCTGTATTGTTTCCGCCAATGGGGAGACTTTGCGAAGAGAATTACGGAGTATTGTCTCTTCCTTCAAATTCGTTGTGACCAGAGACGGGATATCCTGAGGATGCAGAGCTTGATTTATAATCAATTTCAGCATCCTTCATTCAGACCGATGTAGGCGCAGGAAAAATATCTGGAAATCGGGATCAGGGAATATGATCATCTGTTTTGAGCGGGAGACCACAATCCTCAAAAGATTAGCTCGATTGAAACACAAGATATTCTAGACGGAAACATGGGATTCCCTAATCGATTGGAATGTTTTATTCGGTTTATCGAGTTCGTGGGCGCAGCTCACTTCATTTCG
Organism: Lepidoglyphus destructor; assembly: GCA_031001835.1. Taxonomy (NCBI): domain Eukaryota; kingdom Metazoa; phylum Arthropoda; class Arachnida; order Sarcoptiformes; family Glycyphagidae; genus Lepidoglyphus; species Lepidoglyphus destructor. The sequence continues at coordinate 218,173 of JARNKU010000133.1, forward strand.
TGGGCTTTTCTCAAAGTTTAAAAGCATCATTCCTTTCGAAACTTGAACGATGTCAGCTTTCAGATCATTGGCTCGTCTGAACAGTCAGAGGCTCCAACGCTTATTCTGCGCGGAGCAGGAGCTCAGAGCGGCATTCAGCCGATTTCAGCGTCATTTCCCATGCTTCGAATACCCTAGAAGCCTTAGATCGGGCCTACCTATTATTTTGCCCTACCTGCCTGTTTGGCGGTAAGTCGGGTGGCATGATTCATACTTTGGAAACCTCTTTCAGATCCGCACTGGTTCGGCCCGAAAGCGGAGCTTCACTTCTGAAAGTTCCCTTGTGAGCCGCATTCGAGCCAACCAAGCCGACCGCAGATTCAACCCAAACCCGAAGATCCAAGGGCACGGAAATCCCGGTGCGCACCAATTCGAACGCCAACCAGCTCGAGCGCTGAGTCGATTGGGGGGCTCACTCGGAGATTTACATCGCGAGTCCTGTCCACCCAACACGGGAAGAACGCGTCACCGCGGAAACCTTCAAAGTGAACACAGCGGATCGGTGATCGATTATGTTGTCGTCTGCCAATCGTCGCCTGAAATCGGCGGCCCATCTCTTGCTCACATCCCCCAAATCGCGCTCAGATACCCCTTGCGCACAAATCGACCGGGCGCTCGAATCGGGAATCAACGGAATTATTTCATGTCACCGGCCGTTCCTAACAATCCTCCAAGAACTTCCAAAAACGGGTCATCGTCCACCATCATTCCGCAGAACTTGTTTGGCACCAACGGTCCAAGAGGTGGAAGAAGTATGTACATTGTGGTGGATACGAATTATTCTTGTTTTGCTGAAATTGCGAACTCCAAAGTACTGAAATCGTGTGTGTGTCAGTGCTCGTCATTCAACAGGCGAAAACTGTTTCACCCATAGCACCACCTCGCCCGGCTGCGCATTTCACTCTAAACGATGTTTCATGGAAAGATCAGGATACATCGGAAATTCACCTACACTGTCAGACACATCCACTCTAATATCGCGATGTCACATAGCCCGAACAAAGATGGAAGAATGACCACACGTAATATACCATAATATAAATGTCTCTTGACGAGCGAAAGTCTTGGAAAAAATACGATCATCGCGAAAGATGCCGATGCTCATCGAAATTCATGATCTCTTATGGCTAGAACCAATGCGCTCCATGTGATCGCCGGCTACTTGCGTATTCAACTCGATTGACTGGTTCTGTGCGGTTCGCTTGAATGGTGAACAGCGACTTGGTTCCCACGATCTGGATGTAGCCGTCGCGAGCATCTCTGCCGCACACTGTGCCACTCTTGCTTTCCAGATCATACTGGCTGCTCGCTACCGAGTTACATGCTGTGGGTCCAGCAACGCCCCAATCAGAATATTCTCTGATTGTGTCCGCGTTGCATTCGATACCCACGAGGAGACGACTCTCCACATCGTCTGGCGCGTAGTTCATTTCCGTGATTGTCATTTGAAGATTCTTCGCCTTCGGTCAAGGTCTCCAGTTGTGATGAGGGGTGGCCCGTGAACTCGTAGGTCCTGACAACGCGGCAGGCAAGGATGAGCTATCAGGCGTGACCTATACTAAGTTCGGCATTCAGCGAGATGATCCGGAACGCTCCCGCTTGACGCTGCTTGGCAGAGGTAGAGGTTCGCCTGATCCTTGTCTGGAGCTCCGTAGCCGACAACTGGCAAGTCGGACTCGATGCTCTCAAGTATTGTGATGGGCTTGATGTCACAAGAAAGCTTCTTGCCAATATTCCCGACAAATCCTACGACGCACGACTTTTTGTCGTCGATTCGATTCATTTCGTCATCGCAATGTCGAGGTCACTCGGCAGACTTTATGCACATCGGGCGCCAGCCCGGTTCGAAACTCCTCTCCTCTCATGAAAGCGAAGGAAAAGCGTTGAGGGTAAACATCTCCACACCTTGCGCTTCACTCCGTGTTTTCCTTTGAGCGGAGCAATCGGAGCTACCACTACCTGAACCTGTGCAACACACTTCCGTCGTCATCTTTTTGCACTCCAAAATTCGGCACGATTGAAAGTGTCATCTTCACTTCGAGACAATTCCTTGTCGCTCCTCCACTCTTCGATGTACTTTCGCTTTTCTTTGTGATCACCACATCGATAGGGCCGGTGTACATTCTCCGTTGCCCCCTTTGGTTGGTTATGAACTAATCCTCAATGCAATAATTTTCACAGCAAATTCACAATTCTCGTATTCCGCTCCTTCGCAGGAGACGACGTCGAATAGGCGTTCGGCTCCCATGAGGTAGTTATTCAATTGCGTCTGGAACGTCTCCGGCATTTTGGTCCCGCGTCGGGTGTAGCCTTTGTTCAACCCCCTCAAGTTGCTACGTCCTTCATTGACAGATTTTTCAGGCCATGATGACCCTCCTCTCGGTTTGTACATGATTGAAACCTTCGAGACACTCAGATTAATTAGGATTATGTATGAATTCCGCGGCGATGACTCCGGGCCGAGAATTCCGCGGCGCAAACTCCCCAGCTTCCGCCATCCCGGCGAGATAGTTTCCTGCTGTATTTTGGCTCGCGGGATCATGTTGCGCAAAATTTTTCACCGCGGAGTTCGTTTGTCGCGGGATTTGAGCGGCGGGATTCCCGGCGCGGGATTTTCCGGCGACGATTCCGAATCCATAACACTCGTAAGCATCCATAACACTCAGATTCTCTCACTTTTTCACAACCCGGGAACTGTACGGGATGAACGAGCGTTTGCATTTTTCACACGTTCACGTAGAAATATGAGATCTTCATCTGATGTGCAGACTGGAGATGTGGTCCCACTGACTCTCTTTCTTCTGCTAAATACTGATCACGGACCACACAATTATAGAACTGGGGAGTTCGATATTTTCAAGGCAAAAATTCTGATCCACCCTATTGTACACCCGTCTGAAATTTGAATGACCGATGCAGCGTGGATATGAATGAGTTGATATTCGACGGCATCGGAAGTTGGAGGATGTCTCAAAACTCACCCAAAACCAGGATCCGTTCGGAGCTCTGGGAGAACTTCCGAATCATCCGCTGATCAGATTTCGTCAAGGGAGCCGCTCTGAGCGGCACGCCCTCGGTATTCATGCGTACCACCAGCTCATCGCTGACTTTTCGTCGAGCGATTCAGAGACTCAGAGACTGGTTCAAGGATGATCTTTCGCGACATATTCAATTGACTCTCCGAGCTTCTCTGGCAATGAGCTCTCGGTCGACACATCTCTTGATTCGGGAAACGCTTCTTCACGAATTAATGGAGAGATGGAAGGTGACATTCTCGATATTACCGCCCATCAAATTTCGCTGTATGAATGTCTCATCGACTCTGGCCTGTGCCATGACAATCCATGCTTCGCAAGGTCTTACATTTGACTGAATTGTGTTTGATTGAGCGTCCGTTCTGACTCAACAAGTAGTTTATGTGGCTCTCTAGGGGAGGGTCACTTAAGGGGCTCTTCTTGACCAACGAAAAAGACGATTTCACATTTTGACACGCGCAACCAGTCCAGTCACCTTCGTTACTCTAGCTGTAGTATTCTCAACTTCAATGCACAAAGTCTCGCAGCGCACATCACAGATTTGGAAGCGACCTTGTGATCATGAGAACATCCATCTTCTGTCTCACGGACACATTGGCTGAGAATGCTAGTCCAATCGGAATCGCGGAATTCCGCAGCGAGATTTCCGCAACGAATTTTCGCCTCCAACCCGATCGAGTCGCGAGCTTACTCGGATCCAATCGGGATGTTTCTTCAACGATCGTTCTCGAATTCCTCCGCGTAGCCCAGAGCGCGCTGAGAGCTAGATAGACAACTTTCATATAGGAGAAATCGAGCGCATGTAGCGAAACTCGGAATGATGGACTAACATGCAATGGTTATTGAGCTCTGCATATACCGAACTCTGTTGCCATCTAGCGCTCCCCACAACGAGGGTCCAACAATGGTCGTCATTCGTGCTCGAGAGCATGCTTTCACGCAGTTAAGCGGAGTAGCAATCATATCTCTCTTCCACGTCACGCAGGATTGCAGTTGAGCCTCTAGTTGTACTGAATACAATCGTGCAGAGGGTCTTGCAAATGATCTCGGTCGACTCGGCGATTTCCAAAAGAGGAAAGACCCTTCGCCGAAATATCCGGACGCTCTTCCGCCAGCATTGCAAGATTTCCACTGAATCGACTTTTTGGAGGCATTCGTGCCAGCTCGTAACAGTTCATCTCAATGATCTCGTTTAAAGCTTCATCGGCTGGCATCATTAGCTTGGTTCCAGCCCCGAGCTCGAAGAGTGAGTGTGAGCTTCGTTGGCTTTCGAAAGCGAGAATTTTTCCATTCAACGGGAGCGACAGAGAGCCGCAGCTCGCAGCTCATCTCACAGGACTTTTGCCCGAGTCAGCACCATTTCCGCTCCATTTGTGCAGCAAAGGTGAACAACAAACAACCGATGCCGAGTAAGGAAGCGAATAAGAAACAAGAGACGACTTGGATCCGTCGACGCCGACTCGTCCGTTGGAGAATTTGAGAAGATATTCTCCGAATTGCTCGCTGAGGATGACTAGCGGTTGCGCGCGATCAAATCTCGGTTCCTTTCCGATCGAACTCTGGTATCTATATTCTTTGAGAAGGATATTTTCTGATGTTGACTTCTCGGAGCAATTAGCTTCGTTCTTAGCCTCGGGCATCCGCTCTGAGGGAACCGACGACGGTCTCTCACCCGAAGTGAGTTTCGACATTGAATGAGACCTGACTTATGTGATTGATTGACTTAACGTTTCGAGTGATGTCCTCCTTGCCGTAGACTCCGATGATAGTCCTTCCGAGCGGGTTCACTCCTCGTTGCCGAACTCCACTCAAACTGATTGATTTTCGTTGTCAGTCGCCTCTTCCGCGATCTCGCCGCACTGGCTCGCCGATTTGCTGCGGGGAACATGTATTCATCCTTGGCTGCTGTCAGATCGCTCAAGGAGCCCGGACTCTTAGGTCAATGCCAGAGTTTTTCGTCGACCAGGAATTCTGAGTGCTTCTCCAAACTTCTCCACGCCGGGATCTTCCCTTCTTGATTGAAACGGATTGGGAACTTTGATGTGCACTTTGCGAACAACGACTGCTTTCCTCGCAGACTCCGCCACGGTCGGGATCGGAATACCTGGGAGGCCGGGATCCTCCGACACACGTAACAACCTCGAGTTTCTGGACCAATCATCGCGCACGGACTCCGTTTCTTTTGAATGCCGCTAAACGGTGCACGCACTTCAACTAGCCTTCGGCACACTGCGAAGCACATCGAACTAGAATTGACAAGCAAATGTGCTCTCCAAAGATCTACGGCTGCGATTCGAATGGGCCGCTGATTCGATCAGCGCCCCCTTGCGTCCAGACGGGCGATATTCGTTGGAAAGGGGCCGCGTGTCACCCGATTTATCTCAGAGTGGCACTCTGAAGATGATATACAGCAATATGCGCTCGGTTCATGAAATGCGTGCCTGAACGCCTTTGCTCAAGACGGTTCCTGAGTCGGCATTGCCGTTTGGGTTTCCGACGAAGAAGTTGGAGAATACGATCCATCAACGTATTTTTATTCACAGATTCGAAATGAATTGAGAGAGATCATCGTCTGTGGAGGCAGGCAGGGGAAGCGTTCATGCAAATCCGAGGACGAGGAGGGAACGAGACGGCCGGGGATTCCAAGCTCAGATATTCGCATACTCGAAGCGCTCCCACCACGGAATGCTCATAGAGATCGATTGCTCACCCGCCATCAGTGATTCCGGAATCGAGTGAATCCGAACTGCCTCCGCAGACGATAAAGATGTTGCGCTGACGGCTCTTGTTCCATGTTGAAGGTCTTTGGGTGCGTACTTCCGATCAGGCGTCACTGGGATAGCGTAACAACTCAATAATCGTGTGAACTATCAGTGATCTGATACCAGAAACTGAAATCAGACCTCAGTTCATGAATTCGAGGAAAAAAAATCGCTCAAGATCGTTGATCATGAAACCGGGCTTCAGGAAAACTTTCAACTCGCATTCTCCAACGAGGAAGGAACAGGTTACTATTAGGTACGAGTTGTTACCTTCAGGACTCCCATCCAGATCCGCCCGGTCCGACAACCGAGAACACAAGGAGGAGGCTTTGGGCTCGAGTGACGCTGAAATCAGAGATGTGACGTTTCTGACATGAGCACAGGGTAGTCCGAACACTCATCCTCCTACCCTCGGTCGCAGACTTCCAACCTGTGAAACTCAAAGAACTATCCGAATGATCAAAAATCGGCCTCTCGACACGGCATTTGATTTCCTGAGTTTCTTGACGCCCGAGGGGTTCAACCTTCCTTGCAGCTGGCGTCTATCGTAGAACTTGAAATGCTCATTCCGACAGGATCGGAGGGAATCATCATGCTCCTGAAATGTATCACACCGATTGATAAGAATTTTTTCTTGAGTAGCAATCGCGGAAGCAGGTCGACGGTATCCTTCTCCCGGGAGTCACCAGAGATCGGAAACGGAATTGGCTCCAGGGAAAGCGAGGGAGTCAAAGAAACGTACTGGACGAATGAAAATCTGTGGGAGGCGAACTCGATTGAGGTAGATCGCTTTCCACAGTGATCTCCGTCCTGTTCCAAGAATCCGGGAGACGCAATAGAGCAGAGAACAACTAAAAACCGGCTGGAGTGCTCCAGCAAATCTCTGAAGATCTTCATGGCCGAAGGGCACAGCATTCGCAGCACTCCGTAGGCATCAACATGGCAACGCCAAAGAAGCCCTTCTAGAAACAGCAAACAAGACTTCACACTGTAGGACCAAGCTCTGGACAAATTGACTGCTTCCATCTGAAGAGATAATGGGATTTCGTCTCGATCAATTTAGTTCTCGGCCTTCCGAATGCAGAAAGGGAGAATTTCAACCCAGCTGTCAGCTCCTTCCTGACTGAGGGAGGATATTAACGTTTCCGTGGGAGAGGCTAGAAGTTTAATTAGAGTCGGCCACCCTGTATATGTAAATACGCGACGAATCTAAAGCTGGAGGAAGAAATCGCTCTCCAATTCATTCATGTCAGCGGTTGAACACATGATGTGGTCTCGATTGTCATCCAATAGTGGGGCGCCACCTATTCATCCTATGAGAAGTGGGGCGCGGTCCTGTGAGGTTTGGGAACCCCTGCTCTAGAGGATCATCCCTCGACAAACGAAGAGACAACGATTCGGTGTTGCGGAATTTAGGGTTCGCCTAACATAAGTGTGCTTCATCGCTGGTGGTTTTATACCGAGTGGGAAAGCGTTAAAAATACGAAGACGGTTCTGTGAACAGTTCACCACAATTGTTCTATCAATGAGACAAGAGTTGGCCTATTCAGCAGGTTACGAGTGGACCAACGAGATGTAGTATGCAGCCATCCGAGAGTCGACTCCTACCATGAAACTCCAACCTCGGTAACTTGAGCATACTTTCGCGTTCCCAACTGATGTGAGCGCTGGCTCACCTGATTTGAGACAGCCCGAATCTTACTGTCTACACAACCTTCCGAATGAAGAACGAAGACACTTGTGTTCCGCTACGGCAAAGTTTTTTTATTTTGTGAGGAAACGACAGTACGAATCTTAAATTCAGTTCCGAGTTTATTTAAAATTCAGCGCCGCATTTTTAGTCAATCATTCCGAGGTATGTAAACGATTGTGTGGAACTTCCACATTGGTTTTCAGCGAAAATCACGTCAAAGAATATTTATAAGAGCATAGTCTTGCACCGCGATCCGTATCTCATGGAAGATGAGGTGGGAGTGACTATTTTTTCAACAGTTCCCATGTTTTCCAGGCCGGCCGTGACAATCCCGTGGGTGAAAATTGCAAAAAACTTGGGAGCACTGGAGTTCCAAATTCCAGCTGAATTTCTGAGCGAAAATATAGGCGCCAACCACGGAGCGTCTTTCCTTCGATGGTCAGGTGATCGTGGTCCAAAGGATCAATCACGACTGGATTTCCTCATTTCAAAGCTGATTGCGTAGCTTGGAATTGTGAGCACATTTCAGTTGCGCAGACTTGACTGATGTTGCGATCTAAGCCGGGTGAATGAATCAGCTCGACTGATGGTGCACGGGCCGTGGTCCACAGCCATTACTCGAATACCCGGCCGATCTTCGCGATAACGAGCCAAGACTTCAAGCGTCAAGCAAGTTGCGGCCAGATTCACAAATCACCCGTGAATCAGAGTTTGTCCACGGGTGGCGAACCCTCCTGAGGCAGCAAATTTCCTGGAATGAGTTAATGCTTCCGTGATTCTCCTCAGAAATACAATCCTGTCCGTTTGGAGGGGCAATAGATTTCTCGGCAGGATTCCTCAGCTTGCTTACAGTTGATCCATTCAGGCTCGGGGATTTTTCGCCGATTCCGAGCTGGACCACCGAAGAACGCGATTTCCGGGCGCTCTCTTCTTTCAAAATATCCTGGTGGCGATTTTTTCCGACCTAAGAGTAGAAACATTCTGATTGTAGTCCCGCGTATAGTCCAAAATTTCGTTTTTGTGAGGAAAATGTTCTTTGATGAGGGTCTCAATTTTCGGGAATATAAGACTTTGAATGGTCCGAAGCAGCAGACTATCTCGAAGAGTACCAAACTCACCGGCATCTCTTCAGGGTCCTCCAGGGTCATCTTTTCCTCGGATGACTACGCAAGCGAAAAGCAGCCAACCCGGCGTAAGCTCATTGACGGGAACTCTGCGGATGGTCGCTGCGTGGATCGGGAAACGCAGCGTCAGCTCATAGGATATATAATAGTTTGCCAGATCTCACTGCGTAGCTGGAAATCGAGAGAAGATTTTATATGTCACGTCGGGGGAGGTTCTGGACACTCCGTCCATTGATCTAAGAGCTGGAGTGAAACGGCTCCGCTTACCTCATCGTCCACAGCCGCTATCCGGGGGACTGGGTAGTCGACGTTAACCCACTCAGTCACATGAACTCATTCGGAAGGTCGCGCATTTGTTCGAGGTTAGCGATGCACGCTTGGAGCGACGGAAACTTCCACCACACCGCCGGACAGGGTTGTCGATTGATCAACGAAGTTACTCGACCGGAAGACATCTCGATTTATTCCAAACGAGTGAATAGCCAATGCTCTGTGTCCCAACGACGCCACGTTTCGACGTCACGAGAATGAATCCGCCTCTTCGACTGTCTTTCGAGCTCTGCGGGACAGTAAACTACATGACCATCGTAGAGAAAATTCTCTCAGGAGACATTGGGAGGGACCTGCTCTCTGATGCGATACGCGTGATACGAATCCTTGAGAAAACAAGAGAGCACATTTGCGTCGGAAATCGCGTGCCATCCGCGGATCTTTCTCTTTGAATCATGACAAGTGGCAGGGTCCACTAGTCTCTGGGTACCACACCACAGACATCGCGGCAGCGATGGGTTCACTCGAGACGAGGCTCGCGGCTCGAGTGACGCCGGAATCAGGGGCCAGACGTTTCAGGCATGAGTAAGAGTTTGTCGGGAAATTCTTCCTCCAACACTCGACCGCAGATTCTCGACCCCTGAGGCGATACGTGTAATGGTTAAACAACTATCCGGGATGATCAAAGATCGGCCTCTCGACAATGAATCCAATTTTTCGAGTCTCTTGAGCAGTTCACGGAGAAGGCTATGGACGTCCAGTTTGTGGTCATTCGAGACCCTATCGAGTATCAACCCTCCGGGACTGAGCCCAGATCGCACCTCTGTTAGACTCCTACAAGGCGGGAACTCGGGAAAGTTGATTTCCGTTTGGTCAAGACTTCCACTATGTGACGCGGCTGAGAGCTCTCATCTCTCATGATGCCGAAGGAGTGCTCGTCGTCTCTCATGGTTGTGTCCGATGCTCTTGGCCGGGGATCAGTACCGAATAGCAGATGGAGTAGGAACTGTCAAAAACCCAGCGACTGCAAGCTGACAACGATTTCCACCCAAGAACCCGATTCTGGCCACTGTTGCTTATAGTCGGAACTCGTCGGGAAGTCGACATCTGAAGACCGCGTTTTCCTCGGACAACACGCAATAGGGGGTTCTTCGAGCGTTCCAGAGCGGCTCAATAGTCGCCAACCGTGGAGCGTCTTTCCTTGGGATGGCCAGGTGAGCGGACAGCAACCACCTCTGATCGAGCTCATTGGCGCGTGCCCGATGGATGTTGGCTTGCTGTAGTCGAGAGGCTCAACCCAGACTAGATTCCCTGATTACAGAGCTGATCGCTTGGCTTGAAATTCGGCGAACATTTCAGGTGCGCTGACTCGATCGAAATATTGTGGTCAAACAGCTTGGGCTGGAGGGACGGAATCATGTTAGGTTGCTACGGAGGATATGGATGGATAATGTCGAATTAATTCAACCGAAGAGACGGGCCCGAATACTCGTCCCTCGTTCCGCGTACCGTTATTTCGCGCGACCAGAGACTTCAAACGTCAACCAAGTTGCAGCCAGATTCGCAGAAAACCCTGAATCAGAGTTTGTCCACGGGCGGCGAATCCTCCTGAGGCCGCAAATTCCCTGGGAGAAGTGGTCGCATTCATGATTCCCCTCAGAAATACAATCCTATCTGTTCGGGTAGCCAATAAAGAAGTCCAATCGAAATCGCGGAATTCTGCAGCGAGATTCCAGCCACGGATCTTTTTCCTGAACCCGATCGAGTCGCGCGCTTGACTCAAATCGGAATGTTTGTCAAGCGATCGTTCTCGAATTTCTTCGGCTTGCCCGGCGCGCTCAGGGCTAGATACTTCACGGAACCCCCGTAGGCAGCTTCCCAAAAGTTCGTCAATACCGATTCTCAAAATCAAATAAGACTCATATTGCGGAACAGAGGGAGAGAGGGCTGCATGAAAAGTATTTTAACCGTTCCTCGGGCGGTCAACCTAATGGATGCATACCAGCGAGATTCAAGGGAATCACCTAAGCGGGAATTCCCCACAGCTTGGATTCGTCCATCAACCCGATCAATCTCTTTGGAGTTCCTTGATGACAAGCACTCGAGCCATCAAGGGAACGAGGTAGAAATGGTCAACTTGTCTCTGAAAGAGATCACCGTGAATCTCTGTTTGCAGTACGCTGTTGTGAGTACTGGGCGTATGACCTCTGCGGGAGGCCGTTCTCGACGGACACATTCGCCGGTCGATACTCTCGACCAATCACTTCGAGGACAGTCCCTGGAGACGAAGAATCGAATAATTTGACAAACGCCACACAGTGGGCCGGCGACCGACAAGAATAGTGGTACAGCTTGCGACTGGTCGAGATGCTTTTTTCCTGACGCCTGAGACGTCGTGGGATACTTTGACACAGGTTCCAGCTGCGGAGATCTGTGGATAGCAATTGCTTCGAGACAAGTGGCGGCCATTCAGGGACACGCTCCATGCCTTCAGTCAGAGCGCTATCTCAAGCGCGCAATGAAATTGGCTATAGCGAGAGTGATACGACTGGCTACAGGTTGAGATGAGTATTCTCCGATGCCTGATAAATGAGAGAGGCTTCGGGTAAGAATCAGCTGTGGGAATCCGCAGATTCGAATCTCCGATTTTCGGTAGATTGTGCAGAAACACGCTGAACCAACGGTTGCTGACTCTGACGGGGAAATTGCCATCCGCAGATCTCCGCAGCTGGAACCTTTGTCAAAGTATCCTACGAAGTCTCACGTATCAGGGAAAAATCATTTCGACCTGTCGCAAGCTGTATCACTATTTTGGTCCGTCGTCGGCCCACTGTGCGCCAGCGCCATAAAGAACTCTCTCTTCATCCGGAGGACAAACCTCTCACACGTCAGGCACCGTCAGGTTTCGGAGTGAAGTGTTGCGCAGCGAAAGATTCGCACGATGAGCGAACCACAAAACAAAGTATTCAAGACTGGACCCTTTCTCCGATGCACAAACCCTCGGCACGTCGAACGAGAACTCCGGATGAGAGCTGGAGCATATGAACGTGGAGCTGGTTTGCTCACTGCAGGAGCGGTCGAATGGATCTTTTCAGGGGCCAATTCGGATCATATCGAATTCCCGAGCTTGGATTCTCAGTGTTGATGAATCATTCGGATTCGATCGATTGAACTGCTGATTGAGCCCGATTTCGAGAGGGCTGTGAATGATGCGGAGTCTCCTTGGTAGTGTTCCGTACGTGTTTCATGTCCATGTTATGCAGGATGATTAGAAAAAGCGTGAAACAAAGAGCAATCAGGAGGAGTATCCCATGGAATGCTGCGAACAGCGGCAGCACGCATCGGAGGTCTATCATCATGTCGGATGGGCTCTGCCCGAGCATCATGTACTCGGAATACTTATTTTCAAGGCTGGCTATTACATCAACCACCTTCTGAATGATCCGATCCTTCCGGTTGGGTTTTTTCGACTTTTCGTCCCAAAATTCCTGCTCGAATCTGTTGATTGAGATTAGCGAGGCATTCACGTGATGGTATCTCAGCAAGGCGTGCTCAAAAATCTTGGTCACCGTCCGAACATGACCGGAGAAGTGTAACTGACCTCCATGGGTTTGACCGTGGGAGCATATTGCATTAGCCGCTTCCGAGCCTGCGATTTTGTCGAACGCCAGTCTCCTCCCGTAAAGTCTGGTCTGAAGTTCCAACAGTTCGGAATCGTCGCACAAGGTGTTATACTTTATGAGAAGAGCAAGCTTTGTCAAGTTTCTCATCCCACTCGACATAATCGAAGTTTTGGGACATCCTTTATCGAGGTTCTCTCTGATCACGGATGCCTGTGGATTGGTTTCATTCTCCAGAGACACGATGCTCCAAGGACCTTTACTCTGAAACAGAACCCTTCGGTAGCCCGTCGAGGAGCAGGCTGTCACCGTACAGTTCGAGGGTTTTATTCTCTGCTCGTAAGGAGAGGACACGATTCCTGCTTTGATTGAGTTGATAGGAAACTGGATCAGCAGAGAGACGAGGCCGCAGATGAGCAATGGCAGAGCTCCCAGATTTGATGTAGAAATCAGGGTTTTGTGGGTGCTGCCACTCAGGAGGTGGTACCCGCTCCATAGACTCGGAATGAGGGAGCGAGAGTGCCTGATTGAGAGCGCAAGCGGGAGCGTGAAAAGTGACACGATGACGAAAGGGAGTTCGAATTCGATGTAGTCCGGCAAACTCGAGACGAAACGCACTCTCCAAGGAAGCGGGTTCGCCAGTCTGACGGCTGTGAAAGTGTAGGCGTACACGAAGATCCTTTCTGGCTCGAATTCGTGCTGAAAAGAGATCGAAGCCGTCGGACATAACAACCTACAGATATATCTAGACCGTTTCTGGACTCATTTTCGGTCCTCGAGACGAGTGTATAGGTACATATACTCACGTGGGTGCATGACTTCAGCAGGATTTCATCATCCGTTATACCGCTGGAAGAACCAATGGAGAACAGACTGAGGACTAGCTTCTCGCTCTTATTAGCGATGGGCCGTATCGGTACAAAGGCTTGACGCGCGTCGTCAATGTGGAAATCCTCCGCAGTCATCCTGAATACATTGGTAACAGTCTCAAAGCCTGTTGGCTTCAGCACGTAGCTCGAATGCAAACGGTTCGTCGAACGCTTCCCAAGGCCGATGAACACATTCCGGTAGAGATGAGTGTAGCTTATCAAACGCAACCTCCCCCGTAGTTCCAGCCGTATATCATCCGGGCTCATCGTGACGTTTTCTCCTTTTTTGGCTTGGCGAACTTGGATCAGAACACGTTTCTCCACATTCCACAGATCGATTGTCTTCGTCTTGTGACTTGCACCACAGGAGCTGTGTCCGCACGATGTGAAGAGATTCCAAACCTTTTGCAGCCCCCGGCCCGAGCCTCGGGGGTCCTCCCAAGAAATGAGGATTTCCCTATCGTTGTTTTTCAGCGGGACTGGCTTCTTTGCGATGTAGACGTGGGACATCGGGAAATCTCGGAGGTATGTCAATGACGTATGATGTGAGGGCGATACGAACAACACGAAAACCAAAATGATGGTCGAGTTCCCAAGAGCACTGTCTTTGATTGCTTCGCAGATCGCTCTCACAAGATCACCTCCATTGGTGAATTCTGTCGTCATTGGGGCACTTACATGTTCAGCTCTAGCCTCGTAGAGGACTGAGAATTCAAGACACTTATAGAACAACAAAGCTGAATTCACAGAAAACACGCCGAGAAACTTGGAGACGGCCATCTCTAGCACAACTCCCTCCACCAATGACAGTTTTTGTCGACGGACGAGCGGCCCCTCCGGGTTCCAAGAAGTTGTCGGCGAGAATCAATACTTGCCCTACAATGTGCTAGCGACGTTCCCGATGTCATCAAAGAGCCCGGCTAGACTTCACTTAGCACTGCGAAGTCTTGTTCGGATTTTCATCACCGAAAATTCAGATCCACGGTAGCACGTCAGAACGCTGGAGGTGTCAAACAAGTCAGAGTCCACCAAAAAGTGCGATCTCCCCAAATCGAAACTTCGACTGGCAAACGTCAGGGCAATGATCGTTCTCAGGGACTCCGAGGTGACCTACCAGGAGCTTCTCAACTACCTCAAGCCCCACTCCATCATTGCCAACTCCGTTGTCAAACTTGAGGGAAGATCGAAAAACTTCAGATCATATGTGATCGAGTGCAATGGAGCTTTCACTGAACTGCTTTTCAATGACAATTTGTTACGCGACACGTCGGGAATTTTCACTTTTCGACACCAAATGTTCAGATGATGGACTTCTGCAAATCGAGACTGCAGCATTCAGCTATTCATCAGCTCCCCTTGACACCAGCGGGACTAATTTTTTACAGTAGCTCGGGAAAACACGAAAACCCGGGTGTCGATAATTTCATGTTACAGAGTGTACGCGAACCAATCCTCTGGGCCGGCGCACATGCGGCCAGCGACGGGATTCAATGCGTGCGGTCGAGGTTCGGGGGAACGTCTGGAGACATTTTGGCTTCCTCGCCTAGCTGGTTGTTATGTCTGGGAGGCCATTCTCATGAGCTGCTTGTACGCATCGAGCTTACGCATCGCCGATAATAATAGCACCTCCCCCGGAAGTAAGCTCCGGCTCGATTCGTTGACGTCCAAAGAAAATAAGCCCCACTTCCAGAATCAGCGCTCAGCGAAACGC
Source organism: Lepidoglyphus destructor (assembly GCA_031001835.1). NCBI lineage: Eukaryota > Metazoa > Arthropoda > Arachnida > Sarcoptiformes > Glycyphagidae > Lepidoglyphus > Lepidoglyphus destructor. Next base: position 233,296 of record JARNKU010000133.1, read on the forward strand.
AGGAGAGTTGATGCGAGAAGATTTCATCGTTGTCGGCAGGGGGACCTTGTATCACTCCGAAATGATTCTGGACCATTACGGGCGTGACAGTAGCACCAGGCAAAACTGTTACGAAGCATCACATATTTCGGCACAATGGCTATGTCTTAACTGAGGATCCGTATATGCGCACACTCTTGCCAGAAAAGATGTCGTCTCGATTGTTGCCGTAGCTCTTCTGAGTGCTATTCGCAGCATGTGGAGAAGATCTCGGCTCGAAGCAATCGAACCGAACCAAACCCCAAATTTTCAGCTTCCAACTCGCCGACCGCAGATTCAACCCAATCCACCAGATTCAAGGGCACAGCGCATAGAAATCTCGGTGCGCGTCTCTTGAGCGCCGGGCCAATTTCAACGCGCCGGCGAACTGAGCGCCGCTTCAACTTGCGGGCCCATTCGAAGATCTTCATTGCGAGTCCTGTCCAGCCAACACGTTGAAGGACGTGTCACCGAGGAAACTTCCGGAGTGAACAGAGTGATTGGGGGATCGATTCTAGCCTAAGGTTTCAAGTAGTGAGAAAGAGTTTCTCGTAGACAAGTGGGCGCGAAGAACGTGTCTGGTCCTTGTTTAGAACTTCAGCGCCCACTATTGGCAACTCGGAATCGATACTCTCAGATATCGTAATGGCCTCGATGTGACAAGACGGAAGCTCCATCCCTGTTCCCGACATATCCTCCGAGGCACGACGTTTCGCTGTCGATTTTCTCGGAATGATGGCGTAGAAGCGACTCTTTCGAGGTCACGTGGCAGATTATCATCCATTATCAAGAAGTCGGATAACTTCAGCGTGAGGTTCTGTTGTTTTCCTTTCGCAATCCGATCCCACGGAAGTCGATTCAGTCCCTTCAGCATTGTATGCATCAGGCGTGCGGTTGGTCAGATAGATTGACCCTAGCTTTTCATTCACTGAAACATGCTCTCCCTCTGTCGCACTATTTGCAGCGGAACGGTTTCTCACCGATGTGTTCTTTCTCATGCTTTTTGAAACTACTTGAACTGGCGAAAGTCGTAGTGGAGTCGTCGCAGACAAACCCTGAGAGTTCACCGGTCAGGTATCGCATGTGACGAGTCAGTTGAGCCTTGATGCTGGATCTGACTGAGCAGTCCGGGCACGGGAATCGCGTATGGGAAATGGGCTTCGTCCTCCACGGCGGACCAGAGTGGGAGAGATCGTGTTACGGTCGCGGCGTTGTAGTCCTCCTGGCGTCAGGCCGCGGAGTTTCGTTCGACGGCTGCAGCTGGCCTCGAAGGCCTGATGGGGCGTGTATAATCCTCGTGACAAAATCACTCGCAGCTGAGCCGATTGGATTGACCCTGGCACACAGATCAGCATCCCACCGTGCAACGCCTCTGAACACTTCACGCGGACAATTGATGCCAAATCTTACTCTCCACCACAAGTCCGTCTGGTCTGTTTACGATTTGTTCGCCGCGAGGGGAGGGTGAGTGTGGGGACGAGCTCCATGCAATCACCACAGTGGTGTGTCCTAGCTTCAGGAACCGAAATTCGGGTGTCAGCAATGAAGCTCTGCTGTTCAAGCTTACAGCGTCGGAGCTTCGTACTCCTCGCACTGGTCGGCGGCGGCTGAAATTCGCCCGCACAGGCACGACGCTAGAGCGTGCTGCTCGGAGTTAACACGACGCGAAATTGGAGCCCGGTGCTGTTTCTACATGATTCAGCCCCATTGAGCGGCGAATTTTAATGATCAATCTCTATCGAAGCAGTCACTCGGCTCCCAGTACCTGTTCGCTCACTGAAGAGAAAATCCGCGCTGTAACAAGTCTATTTCAGCGGGCCAACGAAATCCGTGTCAGCACGCTTCCAGAGCAGGGGATTTCGGAATCAGATCCTTGATAATCGAAAAATTGTGATTGATCGTCCTTGTCTCTGTACTAACGTGATAACGTGTCTCGTGAAACGTGTGGATTCCCTCTGGGTCAGAGTGAATTCCCAAAAGCATGATTCCTTCGGACCCGTCCCACATCTGAACGATTCAGGAAAATGGTGACAAGTCAAGAAAACTGAAATTCCTGGTTAGGATAGCTCCCATTGCCATTATCTGCAGAGATCTGTTCGACAAGATACTGAAGCTCTATGTCATGCTTATCAATTTTTCAACGGGAGCACGAAGTCAAAACAACGGAATGGACGGTTCGGAGTTGGCGAATCCTACTTCGCGGAATTTCGTTTATCGCTGTCCGGTCTGGAACCATCAAACCGCGATGGTCCAGCAAAGAGTCCAAAAGTTCGTAATTCTGTCAAGGATATCCTTTCAGGATGACCTGAAGCCTAGTCAACGATCACACTTCGAGTGGTGAAGTTCAGCAGCCTCAGAGAGCCGCGAACTGACCGGCATCTCCTCGCAGTCCTGGTTTTCGAAATTCTCATCGGCTCGTGAACCAGCTCCGAGTGGTGGAGCATCAACATCTGCTACAAGCGGTCCGTCTGGAAGGAAGTCTGTTCGATCCATTGTGAATGAGGATCTAGGCGCGCTTGCGTCCGAAGGCACAAACAAGCAGAGTCGCCAAATGTAAACCTGAAGATGTTTTCCAGTCGTCGCTATGAGTCTTGCTTCGGGAAGACTCGAATTGAACAAATATTATCTGAGGGATCAATTCGAAACCAAGGCAACGCGTACAGGCTCCACAAAATCGCAGCTTTCCCGAAACCGCCTAGCGGTCCCTAGCTACCTGATATGTGGGCTTGATGAAAGCAAATCATGCTCCCGATCAAGCTCCAAGTCAACAACCATCGCACGGAAGGGACCATCGCACAATGCACGAATTCTCTTCAATCCAATGGCGTCCTGGACTAGATGTCGGTGTGAGGAAGTTGTGGGTGCCACAGCATTCGGGGCGTCGAATGTGTTAATGCGTCACTGTTCGGCAGCGCTACAAAGTTTTGCTTCGGAGATATCTCGCAGCTCGCAGCACAAAAACCCACAAGCGCTTCGAGCAATTTCTAGGACGGGGCTTCGTGTTGATATCTAAGCTTCTGTCATGGAGGCGCCTCACGAGTTTATTGAGACTGCCAGCTCAGTGTCCGGAAGAAACACTCGTTGAGCCCTATGCCGGTGAAGGAAATCCTGATTAGCGTCGAACTTTCTCTCCAGTCATAAGATGTAGAATTACCTGAAGAAGTCTCAAGCAGGGTCAAGTGCCAGACTTGAGCACTCACGTGTTCTAGTGGGTCGACGATGTCCCGAAGAGAGAGACCACAGAACTTCCTGAATGATGGAGAATGTACGGACGTATGTGTGAATGAACGTCCACGTAGCCGGTTGAGCTTTAGTGAGGAGAAGTCATCTTACCGAGGCTCACAATCATGAATTTTATTAGCAACTCATGAGTCAGATCTTGCAGCGCACCATGCACGCAAATACAACGTATCCTTCCATCTCCTCGAAATTCCAGTTGTCTATCGACGTTGATACCAGCTACAATGGCACCAATTTGGACAGAACGGTTCTCCTGAGATGCCGAGTTGGGGACGATTGTTCAGGAAGATCATGTCGCTTGACCCTCCCTGACAGTGGCGGCGCCAGGAATTTTTTCCTGGTACGCTTGAATTTTCAGAGCAAAAGAAGGGGTTCTCTGCGCTTAGCAGTGATGTGAAGAAAACATGTCAATGAATGCCCGATCAATGCGAGTTTGTTGCGACTCAGGGCAGAGACTGTAGGGTCCTTCTGGAAGCGTCGCTGGAAATAAACTATAAAAGCCGGTCTTCGAGTGAGACCGACAACGAATCGTTATCTGAGTGTCTTCTGTCTAGTCATCCACCTCCAGCCCCTTCAGAGACAGCCTCCTATGCTTCCTCACGGCGAATAAATCGATGAATTTCTCTGGATTCCGATACACGTCGTCCGCTAGCTCACTGTCGATTGACAGCAATGCCAAACTGGACAGTCGTTGATCGTTCATTGTGGTCCGCAGAAACGTCTTTATTCCATTGAGCGCGCTGAAGCTTGGCATGATGGGGGAATGAGAGCACGAGCTGGAAATATGTTATCGTCTGGTCTAAGCCCGCTGCCAGAGGCAGCAAGTACACTAGAGGAGCGTTGAGCGTTTCGAAGTGTTCTCCTTCAACAGATCCATGGCAACTCTGGATTGGTGAACGAGAAGCTGATTCGACTCGTACAATCGTTTCGGTCATTCCCCAGAACCGATCGAGGCTGTCGCTGGAGCTCATATCATGCAAGTTTGGGATCGTTGCTCGTGAGATTTCTCCGGCTCTCACAAGGATGAGCTTTTAGGATCGGGGCATTCAGACAGAGAATCGGCTTTGTCGAGGATGTCATCCAAAGTCACCAGCATGAAGACTGCTTTGGAAGAACGAATTTCATTCAAGTGAGCTTTGCAATGGACAATCTCGTCACCGCGACCCTCTTTCACGATCTCCCAGAGGGCAATCGGAGTCGCACTGAAACGATTTCTGAACAGCTCGAATCGCTTTTCTCGGTGAACAATCTGTTTGTGCATGATTGCAGAATCTTCATTGAAGACGGGACCAGTGGGCAAAAAATCGGTACGCTAAGCGTACCTATTTTGAAGCTCGGTACGCTAAAGCGGGTATAGCGTACCGCTGGCGCCGCCACTGCTCCCTGAGCTCTTGGTTTACAACAATCCATGCTCACGAAAGCTAGATAGAGCATTTACTAGAGCTTACTATCAACTATCAGTCTTTGTGGGGCACTGTTAACGGATGGAAGTCTTTGCGCATTCAACGTAGGTCAACAATATTCACCTGTGATTTCGCTCATCTCTTTTCAGGCTGCCCGATTGTGTGAAAGTTTTGTTGCACTCGTTACACCTTTACGGTTTTTCACCAATGTGAATTCGCTTATGCACATTCAGGCTGCTTGATGCTGTGAAACTTTTGTCGCACTCGTTGCAAGTGAACGGTTTCTCACCGGTGTGGACTCGTCTATGCCTCATCAGGGTACTCATTTCTGCGAAATTTTTGTCGCACTCGTTACAAGCAAACGGCTTCTCCCTGGTATGAATTCGCTTATGCACCCTCAGGCTGGTCGGATGTGCGAAACTCTTGTCGCACTCGTTGCAAGTGAACGGTTTTTCATTGGTGTGAATTCGCTTGTGCCCCATCAGCTGGCCCGATTCAGCGAAACTCTTGTCGCACTCGTCGCAACTGAACGGTTTCTCGCCGGTGTGACTTCGCTTATGCACCATTAGGGTGGTCGGATGTGCGAAACTCTTGTTACACTCGTTGCAACTGAACGGTTTCTCCCCAGTGTGAATTCGTCTATGCTGTATCAAGTTGCATGCCATTGTGAAAATTTTGTCGCACTCTTCGCAACTATACGGTTTTTCACCGGTGTGAATTAGCCTATGCACTATCAGATCGCTTGATCTTGTGAAAGTTTCGCCGCACTCGTTGCAAGCAAACGGTTTTTCCCCGGAGTGAATTCGCTTATGCTTCATCAGGCTGCTCGATTGTGCGAAAGTTTTGTCACACTCGTTGCAACTATAAGGTTTTTCACCGGTGTGAATTCGTTTATGCACCATCCGGCTGCTCGATGTTGTGAAACTTTTGTCGCACTCGTCGCAACTATATGGTTTTTCACCGGTGTGATATCTCCCATGCACCATTAGGCAACTTGACCATGCGAAAGCTTTGTCGTACTCGTCGCAACTATATGGTTTTTCACCGGTGTGAATTCGCCTATGCACCATCAGCTGATCCGATCGTGTGAAAGTTTTGTCGCCTTCGTTGCAACTGAACGGTTTTTCACCAATGTGAATCCGCTTATGCTGTGCCAGGCCGCTCGAATGTGCGAAAGTTTTCTCGCACTCGCTGCAACGGAACGCTTTCTCACCGGTGTGTTCTCCCTTATGCTTTTCGAAACTCCTTGAACTGGCGGAAGTCGTTGGGAACTCGTCGCAGAGAAACCCTTAGTGTTCGCTGCTGTGAATTCGCATATTACCAGTCAGTTGGGCCTCAGTACTGCATCTGACTGAACAGTCCGGGCAGGAGAATTGTTTTTTCCCCATGGGAAACAGTGTTTGTCCTCCACGACGGGCCAGGGTGGGAGAGGTTGTTCTATGGTCGCGGCGTTGTCCTGGCTTCAAATCGCATAGTGTCGTTCGACGGCTTCAGCTGCTCGACGGCCTAAAGGGGCATGCAGAATCCTTCCGATGAAAGCACTCGCAGTTGAGCCGATCAGATCGACCCTGACACACAGATCAGAATTCTCGCGTGAAACGCCTCTGAACACTTCACGCGGACAATTGATGCCAAATCTTACTCTCCACCACTAGTCCGTCTGGTCTGTTTACGATTTCCTCGCCGCGAGGAGAGAATGAGTGTGGGAACGAGCTTCATGCAATCACCACTGTGGTGTGCCCCTAGCTTCAGGAGCCTAAGTTCCGGTGTCAGCAATGAAGCTCTGCTGTCCAAGCTTTCAGCTTTGGAGCTTCGTACTCCTTGCGCTGAGCGGCGGCGGCTAAAATTCGCCCGCACAGGCACGACGCGACGCTAGAGCGCGCTGCTGTTCGGAATTGGAACGCGCGAAATCAGAGTTCGGTGCTGTTTCTACATGATTCCTTCTGTCTCAGTTCATCGAGATTTCGATACGAAACCGTAAATATATGTTCGGAAGCCAGTGACACGTTCTGCCGAGTTCCCAGAGTCTGATTTTGGAAAAATTGTAACTATCTGTGGCAAGGCCCGATGAGATACACATGTCAACAATGCTAAACCATTTTTATCATCCCCTCAAACGGAGTCTTGATTTATGGCACAGTAACTCCGCAGGACTTCGAAGCACTCCGGAGACCGATGACGACACCTGCATCTTCTCTGATCCGCTGCTCGGCGTCCGCGCAAAGCTGGTGGTTACGTCTGGGAACCATTCTCTCTAGCTGCTTCTACGCATCGAGCTACGTCTCGCGGACGATAGGACCTCCCACGGAAATAAGCCCCGGCTCGTTGATGTCTCAAGGAAAATGAGCCCCACTCCAGTGGCGGCGCCAGCAATTTTCATTTGGGAAGCTGAGATCTGTCTGCCCCTGAAATTTTTTGGCTCCAGTCCGGAGCTCAAAAACGGTGCGGTCTGTTCCGCCTCGTATGTATACTATATTTTGAGAAACTGATATCGATATAGATACAGTACAACCTCGATTATTCCAACTAGTGGATGCAGGAAAAATTCTAAATATTCAAAAGTTGAAGAATCGAGGGTGGGCGAAAATGAGCACATTTTGGGAACCTGGTACCGATTTCTCAATCAGAAAATGAGTTCAGAGGCTGAACGAGGTAAAATGATCCGGGATATGCTGGTTCTGACGATGCAGGACTTCATTCCAGGAGATCTTCTGATTTTCGAACCGGAGGGGGAGGGGAGACACTTGCAGGGCTCATTCGTGGACCACGATAGAATAGACTCCACTCATCGCATGGCAAGATAACAGTGTTTTACAAAGATGACAGCAGCACTCTACAAACAGTTTCGGCTTTGAATTTGAATAACATCTCGATTTTTCGATCGTAAGCTGCTCATCGAAGTGCGGGAACGAGTCCTCATATTTCTGCCCCAGTTTCCAAAGTGTAGGATGGAAAAACTCATGTCGATGAATCAGAAGGAATTCCCTCAGAAGATGAGCTCTTGGACGATCATTTTCGGTGCGTTCCACAGGGTTGAAATACGAATGGTTGAAATGATCAACGTTGAAATAATCGCGATTGAAATAATCGAAGTTGTACTGTACTGTCAAAGAAATTTTGGGAAGCTAAGCTTCCCGATTCTGAGAATTGGGAAGCCGGAGCGGGGATAGCTTCCCGCTGGCGCCGCCACTGCCCCACTCCCAAGATCAGCGTTCAGCGGAACACGGGAGAGTTGGTGCGAGAAGGTTCCATCGTTGTCGGCAGGAAAACCTTGTATCACTACGAAACTTGTTTCGCTGGAATTGCGGAATCCCAAGTGCTGACGTCGTGTGGTGAGTGCTCGTCATTAAACAGGCGAAAACTGTTTCACCCATAGCACCACATCTCCCGGCTGCGCATTTCACTCTAAACGATGTTTCATAGAAAGATCAGGAGACATCGGAAATTCACCTACACTGTCAGACACATCCACTCTAATATCGCGATCTCACATAGCCCGAACAAAGATGGAAGAATGACCACACGTAATATACCATGATATAAGTGTCTCTTGACGAGCGAAAGTCTCGGAAAAAATACGATCATCGCGAAAGATGCCGATTCTCATCAAAATTCATGATCTCTTATGGCTGGAACCAATGCGCTTCATGTGATCGCCGGCTGCTTGCTTGTTCGACTCGATTCACTGGTTCTGTGCGGTTCGCTTGAACGGTGAACAGCGACATGGTTCCCACGATCTGGATGTAGCCGTCGCGAGCATCTCTGCCGCACATTGTGCCACTGTTGCTTTCCAGATCATCCTGGCTGCTCGCTACCAAGTTACATGTTGTGGGTCCAGCAACGTCCCAATCAGAATATTCTATGGTTGTGTCCGCGTTGCATTCGATACCCACGAGGAGACGACTCTCCACATCGGCTGGCGCGTAGTTGATTTCCGTGATTGTCATTTAAAGATTCTTTGCCTTCAGTCAAGGTCTCCAGTTGTGAGGAGGGCTGGCCCGTGAACTTGTAGGTCCTGACAACGCGGCAAGCAAGGATGATCTAGCAGGCGTGAATAATGAGTTCGGTATTCAGCGAGATGATTCGGAACGCTCCCGCTTGATGCTGCTTGGCAAAGGTAGAGGTTCGCCTGATCCTTGTCTAGAGCTCCGACGCCGACTGCTGGCAAGCCGGACTCGATGCTCTCAAGTATCGTGATGGGCTCGATGTGACAAGAAAGCTTCTTGCCAATATTTCCGACAAATCCCACGCAGCACGACTTTTTGCCGTCGATCTGCTTTATTTCGTCGATTTAAGAGATGGCGTAGAGGCGACTTTTTTGATCACACTTGGCGGCTGAATTCAGTTCCGTCAGCGTTGCATGCATTAGAATTCTCGTATGCCGCCTTTGCAAGAGGCGACGTTCGTTGACTATAACTCGATTTTCGCATGAACAATTGACAGTTGTTGCTACGTCCTTCATTGACAGATTATTCGGGCCATGATGACCCTCCTCTCGGTTTCTACATCGTTGAAACCTTCGAGACACTCAAATAAATTGGGGTTTACGTAGAAATCCCGCGGCGATGACTCCGGGCCGAGGATTCTGCGGCGCAAACTCCCCAGCTTTCGCCATTCCGGCGAGATAGTTTCCTGCTGTATTTTCGCTCGGGGGATTATGTTGCGCAAAATTTTTCACCGCGGAGTTCCTTTGTCGCGGGATTTGAGCGGCGAGATTCTCGGCGCGGGATTTTCCGGCGACGATTTTGAATCCATAACACTCGTATGCATCCATAACACTCAGGTTCTCTCTCTCTTTTTCACACCCCGGGGATCGAATGGGATAAACGAGCGTCATTCGCATTTTTTACACGTTCACGTAGAAACATGAGTTCTTCACTTGATGTGCAACCTGGAGATGTGGTCCCACTGACTCCCTTCTGCTTAATACTGATCACGGACCACATAATTATAAAACTGGGGAGTTCGATATTTTTGAGGAAAGAATTCCGATCCACCCTAAAGTACACCCGTCTGAAAGAATGACCGATGTAGCGTGGATGGTCGTGCGTCTCAGGGCCATCGTGGCAATCTATCAGAAGTGTCCGCGGGCTCCGTTTGAGAATGAAGGCTCTGAGGCGAATATGAATGAGTTGATATTGGACGTTATTGGAAGTTGGAGATTGGTTCATGATTCACCCAAAGCCAGGATCCGTTCGGAGCTCTTCGAGAGCTTCCGAATCATCCGCTGATAAGATTTCGTCGAAAAAGCCGCTCTGAGCGGCACGCCCTCGGTATTCATGCGTACCACCAGCTCATCGCTGACTTTACGTCGAGCGATTCAGAGACTGGTTCAAGGATGATCTTCAGCGACATATTCAATCGACTATCCGAGCTGCTCTGGCAATGAGCTCTCGGTCGACTCATCTCTTGATTCGGGAAACGCCTCCACACGAATTGATGGAGAGATTTATTAACGTCCGAGAAGACGATTACTGGAATTTTACGCGAGCATGTATCACTCCATCAAGCCCCCGCGGATCTTCTTCCCGTGGAATCCATTCGCCTCAGGTGACGCCTAACAGAGAGATTTCGCGATCTTAGGAGGAAGAAAATATTCCTCCGTTTTTTTGTGTTCTCTCTTTATTCGGTTTAAACCGTAAACTAAGCTCTGTACAGCTCGTTCCGAGAAACCGTTTGGATTTGTGCGAGGAATGGTCCGTGACCATATCAGACTGCGTCGTCCTTAGTGACCAACTGGGATCGCCTCCCAAGCTGTGATCTAGGCCTCTTGGATGGGCCTGTCGTTCCCACCGGTGGGGTTTTGTTCGATCTTCAGAATGACGTCCATCCCGCCGACGATCTTTCCGAGCAGTGATCCGAGTGTTTTCTTGACAGTGATAATGAATTGAGATCCGTTAGTGACCTTACCGGCGTTGGCCATGGACACCCAGCCCGCTCCGTAGTGCTTGAGCTTGGAGTTCCCGTCAGCGAAACGTTCTCCATAGATGGAGGCCGCCGCCGGTGCCGTCACCTCGGGTGGAGCCGCCACCCTGGAGCATGAACGGCTTGAGCACTCGATGGGAAACGCTGCCAACAAATCCAATCAACGGTGCGGTCTCACTGTCGCGTTAGGCTAGGCACAGCTGTCTGAAATCCTCCACGATGTTGCGAACGATGCCACCGAAGAGGCCGACGTCAAAGGTGCCGATGGGCCTACCTCCAATGGAGATCGACATGCGAACCGATTAGCACATGAGCCAATCCCGCGCTAGAGATAGGCGAGTTCATCCATGTGCTCCTGTTCGGGGAAGGACGCCTGGAGTAGGCGGGCATTACCCATCACGACCGCGAGGGAGATGCGTTGACGGAGGTATTGCAAGGCCTGTTTTTCGGCGCAGTTGGCTTCGATGAGCCCCGCAACCTCCTTGATCAACTGGTCCGCTGCCCGGCCCCATACGCCCGAGGACTCTATGGAGAACGGCACGAATATGTGGGTATCCGAGAGATGGGCGTACTTCCGGGTTTTCAGGGCTTCGGATTTTTTTGTGTGATCCGCCTCTAGAATGATCCCGTGGACTGTAGTAATCATGCATCCCCGTCGTGCTCGATGGCGAAAAGAGAAGGCGACATATCTCGATATTATCGCCCATCAAATGTCGCTGTCTGAGTGTCTCATCGAGTCTGGCCTGTGCCATGACAACCCATGATTCGCGAGATGTAACATTTGACTGGATTGTGTTTGATTAAGCGACCGTTCTGACTCAACAGTTAATTCATGTTGCTCTCCAGGGGGGGTCACTTGAGGGGCTCTTCTCGACCAACAAAAAAGACGATATCACATTTTGACCCGCTCAACCAGTCCGGTCACTCCCGTCACGGCAGCTAGAGGAGGAATCGCAACGATTGAGCAATCATAAGTTGAAAAAATTGACATCGAAGCCTATCCTCTGCAGAATGTATTATCCTCAACTGCAATGTTCAAAGTCTCGCAGCGCACATCACAGATTTGGAAGCGACCTTGTGTTCACGAGAACATCCATCTTCTGTCTCACGGAAACATTGACTGAGAATGCTAATCCAATCGAAATCGCGGAATCTCGCAGCGAGATTTCCCCAGTGAATTTCCGTCTTCAACCCGAGCAAGTTGCAAGCTTGAATTCCATCGGGATGTGTCTCCAACGATCGTTCTCGAATTCCTCCGCCTAGCCAAAAGCGCGCTGAGAGCTAGACAGACAACTTTCATATAGGAGAAATCGAGCGCATGTAGCGAAACTCGGAATGATGGACTAACATGCAATATCTCTCTTCCACGTCAGGCACGATTGCAGTTGAGCCTCTAGTTGTACTAAATACAATCGTGCAGAGGGTCTTGCAAATGATCTCGGTCGACTCGGCGATTTCCAAAAGAGGAAAGATCCTTCGCCGGGATATCCGGACGCTCTTCCGCCAGCATCCCAAGACTTTCACTGAATCGACTCTTCGAGGGCATTCGTGCCAGCTCGTAAAAGTTCATCTCAATGATCTCGTTTGAAACTTCATCGGCTGGCATTATTCGCTCGGTTTCGACCTCGAGCTCGAAGAGTGAGTGTGAGCTTCGTTGGCTCTCGACAGCGAAGATTTTTCTGTCCAACGGAAGCGACAGAAAGTCGCAGCTCGCAGCTGCTCTCACAGGACTTTTGCCCGAGTCAGCACCATGTCCGCTCCATTTCTGCAGCGAAAGTGAACAACAAACAATCGATGCCGAGTAAGGGAGCGAATAAGAAACAAGAGACGACTTGGATCCGTCGACGCCGACTCGTCCGTTGGAGAATTTGAGAAAATGCTCTCCGAATTGCTCGCCGCGGATGACTAGCGGTAGCGCACGATCGAATCTCGGTTCCTTCCCGAGCGAACTCTAGTATCTATATTCTTGGAAACGGATATTTTCTGATTTTGACTCTTCGGAGCAATTAGCTCCGTTGTTAGCCTCGGGTATCCGCTCTGAGGAAATCGACGACATTATCTCACCCGAAGTGAGTTTCGACATTGAATGAGACCTGACTTATGTTATTGGTTGACTTAACGTTTCGAGCGATGTCCTCCTGCGCACAGATTCCGATGTTATTCCTATCGAGCGAGTTTGTTCCACTTTGCCGAACTTCACTCAAACTGATTGAAATTTCGTTGTAAACGCGTTGTAGAAAGCCGTAAAGTGCTGAATATATCTCCCGCTGTGGGAAGTAAATAGTGGTCATCTTCTATGATGTCATTCAGTCCAGTGGAGTAGTCGCCACACATACGGATTTCGCCGCTCGGTTTCTTGACCACAACTATAGGTGCTGCGAAATCTGAGTATGATGTTCGTTCGAGCACTCCTGCGTGCTGGAAACGTTCGATTTCTGCTGAAACAGCTGGGAGCATCGCGTACGCTACTGGTCTTGCTTTCCGGAAAACCGTGTTACAACCTGGCTTGAGTTTGATAGAGGCCTGATATTTGGTGCATTTATCAAGACCTTCGGCGAAAACCTCGGCGAACGTTTGTTCGAGTTCCTTCGCCAGTTTGTTTTGTTGTGAATCGGCTTTCTTGATGTTGCTCACTTGTGGCTGTGATGCTCCTTCGGGCTGAGATGTCGTGCTTGGCTGTCTTCTGGTTAGGAGATCGTAGAACGGTTTGTCGTGCTCTTACCACTCGAGACCAAGGAGATCGAGGTCTTCGGTGACGTAGAACATTCCGCTGAAGGTAATTCCGTTGAGTTCGATTTCACCTTCCAGACAGCCGAACACCCTCAGTGGTGAGCCATCGGCTTGGGTGAGTTCGACGTTTGAGGGCTTCAGTTTAGATGCTCCCAACGCTTTCCAAGTTTTTGACGCGATCAGAGTTACGTCGGCGCCCTAGTGGAAATTCTTCGGAGTTCATCTTCACTGGCCAGCGGATGCGCGTCCGTTTGGTTGCTGAGATTTGTACACGTCGTACCTCCGCTCTTGGGGTTTGGGCCCGGCACACTGAAGCGAGATGGCCGAATTTGTTGCACTCAGCACACTTCGTCTTAATGTGAGGGCAATAACTTCGCCAATGGTCGGTAGCACCACAACGCGAACACGGAGACGGCGGCGGTTTTGAGCCGCTCTGTTGTCGATGAGGTTGCTTTCTGTTGGCTTTCTGAACATATTGAACGGTTGATCCACTTTCCGAGGTTTCTGTTGCGTCGATCTCGAGCTGCGAGTAGTTTATGAGTTCATTCGCAAGCGATTTCAGAGTCGTGGTATCGTCATCTAGTTTGCGAAGTGCTCGGGTACGCAATTCGAGCTCTTCAGGCGCCGACAAGGCGTTGACGAGAACGAGACATTTCAGATCTTCCGGGGTCAACTTTTCTAGAGAAGCTGCCTCACCTCCTGTGTTAATAAGGCCAACCAAATCGGTGATTTCCAATCCGTCTCTTTCACTTTGAAGGAACTTGAAACGTCGTCGGAACAGCGATGCTGGTTGACCAAACAGCGTTTTCAGTGCCGAAATTATTTCGAGTCCAGTTTTGAGATGAGAAACTGTTTCACCGTTGACTCCGGCAAGGATCTTCCGTCGGTATCGACAACCGGCTTCCAGCGGTTTATCCACTTTTCGAACGTTTGGTCGGCTTCAGGGTCGTATACGAACTTCGGGATTCGCGCGTTGAGCGAGTCGATCATCTTCTGCGGGTCGTCACGGCCACAATTCAACATATCTTGAACGATTGATTTTTGGGAGGCGGCCGATGCTTTTTGAGTTTCCCTTCGTGCCGCTTTCACGGCCTCGCTCACCAAGTTTTTCACGTCTTCCACACTGAACGCCATGAGTTCGTTCAAGTCCTACGTATCATCGAGTTTTTGTCTGGTACTTCGGATCCGCTTCGGTGGACTTGTACCTCGTCGCCACTGTAGTATCCTGCTGATGCTTGGCCAGAGACACTATGTGAATATCAAGAGACGTGCGTACTCGGTGATAACTTAGAGGAGACTGAATCTTTATTTTACTGTACCCAGGGGGCGCTCTAGTCAGGGAGCGCGATGATTTAAGAAGGAGCTTTAGCGGCTCTATGTGCTCCACTTTCGAGAGTACAAAAATAATGAAATTCAGGTAGGCTTGCACGATAAGAAAGCAAAAAGCCAAGAAAGACCCAGTCGCAATCATTTGAGAGAACTTGCGACTCCTCGGGTCAACAGCCATCGCTGAAATCGGATTCAAATTCAGCTCGATTGCCGTCTCCGCGAAACGTATCCTGTTCATCCAGGACAGCAGCCTCGCAAACATCAAGACGCTGAGCAGGGAAAGGATCCAGACGCTGGCCTCGAAAGGTCTGAGCAGCGCTGAAGCATCGGTTTCACGCCAACGAATAAGAGAAAAACACGGACTTGTCTCGATAGCAGTTAGGAGCGAGAATCGGCACCGCAGAGCCATATGAAATTGATAATGCACCTAGGAAGTGAGGATGAATTTTGTTTCCGTCAACGTTCCGTTACACCGTGTGTAAGCGTAGAGACTCAAGTTCGGCATATAAGACCCCCGGTCCATAACTGGTCGGTGGGTCAGAACCCCTGACCAGTTATAGACACCCCCAGGAAATGGTGGATACGACTTCCTGACCACTTTTTGAGAGGGGGTCCATAACTGGTAGGGTTTCCATAACTGATCAGAGTGTCCATAACTGGTACATTTACCCTAGTGGAGGCCTTCCGCGCTTCTATGGTACCCAGTATTATCTCTGGAGCCATGCAGTTCGGGCACTGAAAAGTCAGGGGAAAGGCAGGCAAATGAGCACTATAAGAGGCCGGAAAAGCCACTATGACGGGCGAGAAAATATTAACGAAGGCATGTTATTTCATTAACTGAATGTGCTTGGAGCGCTGCAATGCGGCAAGATTCGATACATGACATTCTCATCCTAAAAGTGAAATATTTTTGATCACCTAATAGCTGGGATGCACGCGCCGCACAGAACAGTGGCGCGCGATCGAGACGTATCGGGGATCGGGCAAGGCCAGCAGCAGAAGGCCGGAGCACTCGTTCTCGGTGTGCACCCGTTTGGCCGGAAACCCATTAGGCCCACTCAAAACGAGGTCGCACCAGAGACCACAAAGCTTCCATGTTCGATGCGTATTCAGTTGGACCGTAGGGCCAGGGAACGCAATACAACCACGAACGATTGCAGTTAGCGACACACATTTTATTTTTGCATCAATCGGAGTCAACAGGGCGCACCGGAAACAACGGTTGGACTCTATAGCTTTGACTGGGTGATTTTCCTCGTGCTGAAACGAGTTCCTTGACGCTCATCTTCACGGATGTTTTGAAACCTCGAGCCGCGCATATCGAGAACGGCACATGAAGGCATGAAAATGTCCGTGCAGCTGCAGATGGAGGGTAATCTTTCTCCCGGAATCGCTCTGGTTTATTGTAGACTAGCGCCCCGGCCGCGCTTCGCGCGGCCATTTGTCCTGGGTCCGCGATTTTCGCGTGTGTCCCTATTTTCTATTCGTGACATTGGTCGCTGTACGAAGGGTTGGAGAAGAACCCGCGAATTCCAAAGTCGAGTTTGCCGAAGTAAGTGTTACCTTAGGGTGTTCGGCTGTCGTAGTTTTTGGAAGGTCAGTGTAGACATATTTCCGAGCTTTGTGAGTACGCTGTTCGTGGCCTCAAGCCACGAACAGCGCACCGACGCTCGTGGCATTCGGCGAGAGTCTAGAACGATGTCATCGAGCGCGGCCGGAGGCCACACAGCAGTTCCGTCGTCCGCTAGCGTCCCGGCCGGTCTCCGGCGGTGTTCTCGTGAAAGTAAGGTTTTCGAGCTCCCACCGTGGCTCTTAGAATTCTCCCCGTACGTTCGGAACGCTTGAGGGTGTCGCGAGTTGCCCGGGCAAGGGGAGGAGGGGGGCTCGACGATTTTTCCTCCGTAGACCTCCTAGCGGTACTCGGTCAGTATTCGAATCTTCACCGGCGCCCGAGCTCACGGATCAACAGTCACTCCTAAACCTCTGAGTGCCCGCGGGCCGCGCCGAACAACGATTATACTAACTTCGGTGTAAGGTTCCTGACGCGCTCCGGGATGTCGTTCTTGATAACCGGCTTCCATCTTATCTATAAGTTCAACCTCAAGCTGGAATTCAGATGTCTGCGCCACGGATCCTGGTTAATGTTTTGTTCCGGCTGTGGAAGCCACGTCATCTAGGAGTCGCGCACTGCACGCTGCGTTCTTGCACCCAGTCTCTGTGATCTGAGAGCGCCCTCTACCCTGAATGTACCCGCCACGTCAAGTCAGTGAACGCATTCGACTGCCTTCGGGCTCAAGGCGATCAGTTTTAGGCCCTCTTTATCGCTTTTCTCGTGCAAGTGAGGTTTCCTAGCTCCCATCCCGGCTCTCGCTAGAGATGCGGTATCGGACCCCTTCCTGGATGCGTGAAAGACTTGACAAAAGTATATTTAGCGGCAGACGCGCGATATTCGACTTCTCGTTGCGCTTGGAGGGCGTCGTACACTGTTGCAGCCGCGGTTCTCCCGCAGCTTCCAGCGGGTACTCCCGACGAAAAACCGCCGTCTCCAGGTTCCCGATCATAATTTGAGCAATCAGAGGAGAAGTGAATTGTTGAGGAAATCGGAAACAGGGAAATTTAAGGTCCAACCGACTGCAGCTCCCGCCAGATATTTCCGGGGTGGCCGCAGTCCGCGTCTTCGCTCACCGGAAACTCACCGCTATCCTGAGGATACCGGAGTCCTCTGGTTAGAACCTCGGTTCCGCGGGTTTCAAGTGTAGAGAGGTAGACAGGGGTGGCCGACGATCTTCCCTCCGTAGACCCCCTAGCTGTACTCGGTCAGTTATCGAATTTTGACAGGCGCCCGAGCTTTCGCCTTGAAAATTGCTCCCAAATCTTTGAGTGCACGCGGGCCGCCCCGAGCGTCGATAGCACTGACCCCCATGTAGTGCTTCTCAACCGTTCCGGGATGTCGTTATTGATAACCGACATCCATCTCATCTATAACGATGACCTCGTGCCGGAATCCAGATCTCTGCACCACGGATCCCGATCGATGTCTTCTTCAGGCTGTAGACGCCATGTCGGGATTGCTGGTATCCGGTGCTGTCCGGCGGGCACCATCGGCCCGCTGGATCGAATATCTCGAGTTCCTGCGATTGATGCCGATTGGGTCTTTCTCCTCGGGCAGTCTTACTCATGCGGTCATTCCAGAGTGAGATGTCCAATTCGCCGCCAGTCTTTTCCGGCAGACGAATACACGATCGAGGGATTACCGTGCTCTGAAAAGATCTGAGTTCCATGTATGCTAGCGAGCATGGTGGACTTCCGAGTACGGCCGGTTCATGCGTTCTAAAAGAACACGGAACCCAAACGAAGAAGCCATAGAAGACTAAGACATACGTATATTGACGTTGATTTCACGGTGACGGCAGACGACCAGCGTGGATACCTGAAAAAGTCCGATTAAGGCGGCCGAGACGACCGCAGCGCAAACCACCAAGCCTCCACACATTAGAGCGCACATTGACGTCGATTCCATGACCACAGTCCACGTGAGAGCGCTCGTGTATAGGTGAGGGAAGACTCTAACTTCGTTTTTGGTCAGTCGGCAAGAGCGAGTAGCTGGGCACTGGGCTCAGTGATCGTGAGAGAGGCGCGCGATTCGAACCGCGAACTTCGCGATCAGGGGAAGGACGATGTTTTTTAGTTTTCTTGAGATTCCGGTTCCTTGGGGGCCCTGGGGGGAATTGAGGTAGCCTATGTCCGTCGTCGGGCCCGTGCGCGGCGACCTGCGAGATTTCGGCGGGCTCCGGGCCGTGGTTTGAGCGTGATTCGCCGCGTTCCAAGTGGCCGCAAGTTGTCATTTATTGTTTAGATTCCACAATGTAGATGACATATTGGAGAAGATGGATCCGCCTTCAGCATAGAAGCTTCACCGGCCTCTGGCGAGATCTCGTTTCAAGGGGAGCCAATGGGGTTTCGGCATAATGAGCGGTCGGCGCCATCGGTCTTCGTTCAGATGGGTCTTCGGTCCGACTGGTTTTCGGCCTAGGGGGCTGTCGCCCTCGTCCCCTTGGCGTAAACCATCCGAGTTCTGGCCGATTGCACGTTTCGGTATTGTTGCGGATTCGATAAGATCTTCGGATATTGAAACTGCATATGATTTATCGGTATTTTACAATCCACTTCCAAGCTTCTTAAGGGCTCTTTATCTCAAGTTTAAGAGCGTATCTGGAAACAACCTTCCTCGAACCAGAAAACGTCGGTTGGTCGGTGGAGAGCCTTAATTTGCCGGCCAGAAACCATGATACCAGATATGGCATCCAATGGCCGAGTAAGGCGAAACGGGTGAGAAACAACCGAAAAAGGGGCGCACAGGCATTTGTAGCATAATGTCCGAACCTCATAGCGCTAATCATCTCAAAAAGTGACACGAGGATGCCCAGCATGGCGCAAATTGCAAATATCGGCTGCAGCTTGCTGAAACCATCCATATTGAACTCCCCTATCGTTGTGTTGAAATCAACAAATCTCGCTCTCCCTGGCTGAATGGGGGTATTCATTACAGTTTTCCTGAGTAGAAAATGAGTTAGTCCGCCTCGGTAGGCGATCAGATTGTTCCGGCCAGGTTCGAAACGCGCGCTCGATACGACGCCTGTTTCCAGAAGACGGCCTAGCGTTGAGCTGACTCGAATCGTGTTCATCAGCAGCAGTACCCTGTCACGATGCTGCTTCTTGAGATGGCTTGTTTGCATGAAAAAGCCATTCTGGCCGTTGCGTTCAGAGTCTATCCACGTTTGATTCCATACTCGCTCCGATCGATGCAACGGACGTGCGGAAAGTGATCGCTGTACCTCGTTCAGATGGCAGAGGCAGAATCCGTGGGAGAGATCACGATTTAACCGAGTTCGGGTGTAACAAGACGTCAGGTAACGACAGGTCAGCATGCGCATACAAGGTTTTGTATCGCGCGGATCAAGAAGGAAAGTCATAATGAAATTTAAGTAGGCTTGCACGATAAGAAAGCAAAAAGCCAAGAAAGACCCAGTCGCAATCATTTGAGAGAACTTGCGATTCCTCGGGTCAACAGCCATCGCTGAAATCAGATTCAAATTCAACTCGATTGCCGTCTCCGCAAAACGTGTCCTGTTCATCCAGGACAGCAGCCTTGCAAACATCAAGACGCTAAGTAAGGAAAGGATCCAGACGCTGGCCTCGAAAGGTCTGAGCAGCGCTGAAACATCGGTTTCACGCCAACGAATGAGAGAAAAGCATGGACTTGTTCCGAAATCCGTTAGGAGCGAGAATCGATACCGCATAGCCACTTGAAATTGATAATGCACCCTGGAAGTGAGGAGCAACTGTGTTGCGATCAGGGTTCCGTTACACCGTAAGTAACCTTCAAGAATCACGTAAGGCGCATCTACGTAATGATGAACGCGGAAAATCAGCTTCTCCGTAGGACATCGCTCCACGGTTTGCGTACAGTCGGCCATCGCCGCGGCTCGCCTGCGGGCGAGCATGCGGTCGATATCGTTGACGCAAACGAACCTCCGAGTCCCATCGGGGAACCAGCGGAGCGTATTGAAACTGACGACGAAATCTCGGTGGGCGTCATTCTCAATGATGAGATGCAAAAGTACATTATGACGAAAATTCTCGAACGGCTTCCATGCAGGGTCCAGTGGGGGCGAAATCACGATGACTTTTAAACTGCAAGCCAAAACATCCAAGAACAAAGGCACCATGTCTCCGACAGATCGGGGAAACCAAACTTCGTCCGGCGACAAAACGAGTTGGCTCGCGTGCGTTTCGATTCTGCCATCGAAGGTCAGGCTGGCCATGAGGATCAGCAAGCGTTCCGGTGTCACGTTGTGTCGCATAGCGAAATATTCAGCTTCGGCGAACATGTTCGCCGAAGACGGCGCCATCGGGGTTTCTTCCGTGGGTGTGCTGACCGTCATGTGTTCGATTGTGCTCAACGCAAGCAAGAGTAATGTTCCTAACCCAAATTGGCTTTTGTAGCAACTTTGGATCATGATTTCGCCCAATGGGCTCTGAAATCGAACCGGCGACACGAAACGATGACTGTACAGCTCTACCTCGAAAAGCAACCGAACGGCGGGTCCTCTTGCAGCGAAGTTTCTGACCGGAACCCGTCAATGTGTTTTTCAAGCTTCCCCACTCAGAATCCCTGTCTTCATATTCTATTCCTGATTACCTTCAGTGGAGCGAATATGGATTCAGCTGTTATTATGCACGACTCGTACAGCTCAGGTTCCCGCGGGGATCGGAAATTTCTCGCTGTGATGTGCTCGAATTCAGAAGTCTGCCTCAAGTGACTAGCGAGCGCGGATCCTTCGCTCCTTCCAAACCTCTAATCGAGCTTTGACCGCGATCTGACGATGTCTGTCGGCCTGAATCACAGCACTCAACGTGATTTCTTTTGAGCTCGAATAGACTCGCTTGCTAGATGGTGCTCGGACGGAACAGCCGAGAATCGCTGCTCGTCCCGACCAACTGAGCCTACCGACGACCGATCCGAAAGCGGATGCATATCAGATCATGGCTTCAAACCGCCATCTGAGGAACGAACGCGCATCGTCTTGACATGGAGGATCCAATCGACTCAGGCATTCGCTGATTAGACTCAGCAGCATACCATTCCCTCTGTACTAGACTCTCCGTTGGCGCAGCTGAATTCAAGTGTTGCTGATATCAGCCGCGGCCTACCGGGGAGCTGAATTTCTACAATAAAGCAGATGAACACAAACATAGCAGATGCCTGGCTCCTCAGTAGGAGTCACTGACGGTAGCAAGTACTCGGATAGGGTTTTCCGAAATCGATTTCGGAGTCTCCAAAGAAGCACGAAGGACTCGCCCCTTCGAGAGAGTTCTTCGCAGAATCTCGCACGACATGTAATCGAATCCTCAACAGTGAGGAGGGGCCAAAACTTTTCTCGACCTCAAAGCGAGAGTCTTCAGCTTAAAAATTCCAGGATTCGGGGAACTTTCTCCGACGTGACTTCATCCCCATTTCCACTGCACAATATCCATTGGAGCAGCGCAGTGAGGATCCTCACAACTCTCATTGCTGCAACCGCTTGTCCGGATTCATTGATCAAATAATTCGTTCTCCTTTCCGTTGGGATGGGGTCAGTACCTTCGGCTCGAGAACAGAGTATAATCCAGCCCACAGACCAGGGCGGCCACAACGAAGCGAGCAACAAACGCAAGTAGCGCCTCGCGGGAGCTAACCAGTGCCACGAGATACTTCCCGAGCAGGGATGGGCACAATTACTTACAAAGTAATTGCAATTACCAATTACTAATTACCGCCTAAAGAAATTGAGCTCAATTACCATTACCAATTACTTTCACTCGAAGTAATTAATTACTGAGCAATTGAATTACTTTTTCAATTACTTTCCAATTACTTTTCAATTGCTTTCTTTATCCGGATTTCCTTCGCAGCGAAAGAAAAGCCGAACTAGTCGGCTCGGAGGAGACAGAATCCTCGAGCTACTTCAAGGTCTAAGAGAGTTTAAAGTTATTGTAATGGGAAAGCACCAACATTTCCAAAGTAGAATCGCTAAGACGACCCCGGAGATCGCGAAGCGTCAAACCCCCAAGGCTGAAAAGTCGCTCGACAGGAGCGGGAGACGACAGTCCAACTTTATAGGCTTTGGAATTTCTTAGAGTGTTCCGATACTTGAACCGATTCGTGATTTCGAGATACTCCTCTGTAAGGTATTTCGAAATCTCAACCTCTAGTTTGCACTCTGAACACTCCTCGGCCGTGCTTCAATAAATAATTGAAAAGTAGTTGAAATGTAATTGAAAATCTAGGCCAATTACATTGGAAAGTAATTAATTACGAATTACAAATAACTTGTCTCAACAAAGTAATTGACTCAATTATCAATTAGTAATTGAAAAGTAATTAATTAGTAATTGGTAATTGAAATCGCAATTACTGCCCATCCCTGTTCCCGAGAATCGAGCCCGATCCGATCAGGGAATACTCATTGTCAGTAATCTAAAAAAGATCTCAGAATCGATCAGTGACTCTCAAAGTGGTCGATGGATGAGGATTCGTAATATAAATCTCCAAATAGATGTCTACCACGTGGCGACAAGTGGCCTTTAGCGGGTTGCGCCGAAGACCATTGATTCCGAAAATCAACGGGGACGAGACACTTGGCTAGGCATGCAGTTGGAGGGCGAAGCAGTCCCGCTTACCATTATCTAATAGGGAGCAGTTTCGTCGTTGAGTGACGGCATCGCTGGCCGACATCAGCTCGGTGCCCATCATCGCCGCCGTGTCCACGGATCTGACCCTTCTTCGGAGGATAGTGACTTCGGCGATGCAAAAAATGCTAACGAGCAGGAATGAGCAGTAATTTCGGTTTCAATTACCAATTACTCATGAATTACTTTTCAATTACTAATTGAAATAATTCCTCCTCTATTCAACACTTCAAGCAGTATGGATGGATTCGTTGGAATCTACTGCGGAATTTTCGAGTCGGAAGCATCCCTGCTCTTGCTAACGCTAGCAGAGTGCTCCCTCTCTTGTGGTCGTACGTTCCTCGTGACGTCAATCCTCTCTGCTCCTTATACTTACTGTACACTCCGAGGCTTTGTTTCAGGGACATACCTCTCCTCCATGCCTCGTCTCGGGTGCGTCGTATTCTGTCCTTCACTTCCTTGTAGAATCTCTTCAGGAGTGACGGCTCCCGCCAAGGTATAGGTCAACAGGATGTCATCGCACCCATACTTGGTTCGTAGGAACTTAAGTCGCTTGACTGCCTCGGTGTATGTTTATGTGATAGCCATCATAATTCTGGGCGATGAGCACTAAATCATCTGCAATTAATAATCCAGGGATTTTAGTAGCTCGGGTCGGGTTAAATTCAATTGCATTTCAATTACTTTTCAATTATCGAAGCACGGCCGAGGAGTTTCCAGAGTGCGATCTTGAGCATGAGATTTTGGAGTACCATGTTGAGGAGCAATTCGAAATCACGAATCTGTTCACGTATCGGAACATTCTGAACGTTTTCAAGGCCTATAACGTTGGGCTCCCGTCTTCCGCTTCAGTCGAGGGACTTTTCAGCCTCGGGGGTATGACGCTTCGCGATCTTCGGGGTCGTCTTAGGGATTCTACTTTGGAAATGTTGGTGCTTTTCCGTTACAATAACTTTAAACTCTCTTCGACCTTGGAATAGGTCGAGGATTTCGTCTCCTCCGAGCCGACTGGTAATGAAGCTCATTTTATTTGGGCTGTAATTAGTAATTGGTGATTGCAATTACTTTGAAAGTAATTGTTTCCATCCCTGATGACCATTCGTATATTGGGTTCGTTCACCATCATACCGGAAACCAACGTTGCGACAAGGAGAAAAACCGAATCCCGCATGAACGCCTCGAACAGCCCACAGCACAGAACGACGATTCCCGACGATTGAATTCCCCAGATTATTCCTGATTGAAGAGCCAAAGTGCGTGCCATACGGAGCGAATTGAAAATTTCTCACAATCCTGGACGAGCGAGATTTCTGAGCCGACAAATTGTACCTGTATATACCCTTCGTTGGCACTAACTTGTGGCTCATTGACAACGGCCGCACGAGAATATGCTATTCCGACCGGAATCCGGTCAGCATCGCGAGAGCACCCGATCCAGTTCAAAGTCAACCACCTGAGCTTGGAGGAGACCATCGCACAATTCCTTGATTTGATTGAACCCCATGGCACCCTTATTTTGGTGTCGATGGGAAGAAGTTGATGTTGCCACACCATTCGGGGCTCCCAATACGTAGATGCGTAAGTGTTCGACAGCGCCGCAGAGTTCGGCCTCAGAGATATCTCGTAGCACAAAAACTCGCAAGCGTCTCGAGAAATTCCAAGGACGGGGCTTTGCGGCGATATCTGAGCTCTTGTAAGGTAAGCGCGGGACGAGTTTACCATCGCAGTGTTTTCCCAGAGCGAACTGTGCGAATTTGAAGAGTGTTGCTAAGCACGTCCTCGATCGACAATGTATTTTTTAAGTCGATCTCAACAACATCTATGCAGCCGGTCAGGCTTCAGTGAGGCAAAGTCATCCTCTCGAGGCTTACAATTATGAATTTTATTCTTAACTCATGGGTCAGATCATGCGGCGTACCATGCTCGCACAATCAACGTATTCTTCCATATCGTCGTCATTTCAGTTGTCGATTGAACACAATACCAGCAAGAAAAGTTATCGATCTCAACGAAATTATTCTCCTCAGATGCCAGGGTGGAGACGATTGTTCGAGAAGATTATGTCGCTTGACCCTAACGACACTCTTATCAATGTTAAAATCCATGCTCACGCAAGCTGGAAAGAGCATTGACCAACGCTCACTATTAGTCTTCGTGAAACCCCGTTAAGAGGTGGAAAGTCTCAGGATACTGGACGCTGATCACCGGTGTTCACCTGTGAATTTGCTCATGTCTTTTCAGGGCGCCTGATTGCGTGAAAGTTTTGTCACACCCGTTGCAACTATAAGGTCTTTCACCGGTGTGGATTCGCCTGTGGACTACAAGATTGCTCGATTGTGTGAAAGTTTTGTCGCATTCGTTGCAACTGAACGGTTTTTCACCGCTGTGAATTCGCTTATGCTTTATCAGGCTGCCCGATTCAGAGAAACTTTTGCCGCACTCGTCGCAACTGAACGGTTTCTCACCGGTGTGATATCGCTTATGCCTGATCAGGCTGCTCGAATCAGAGAAACTTTTGTCGCACTCGTTGCAACTAAACGGCTTCTCTCCAGTGTGAATTCGCTTATGCTGCATCAGGCAATCCGATCGTGTGAAAGTTTTGTCGCACTCGTTGCAACTATACGGTCTTTCTCCGGTGTGGATTCGCCTGTGCACTATCAGGTGGCTGAATCGTTTGAAAGTTCTGTCGCACCGTTTGCAACGGAACGATTTCTCACCGGTGTGTTCACTCCTATGCTTCTTCAAACTACTCAAGCTTACGGAGTTCGTAGGGGACTGGTCGCAGACAAACCCTGACGGTTCACCAGTGTGGATTCGCATGTGACGAGTCACCTGAGCCTTGGTGCTGGATGTGACTGAATAGTCCGGGCACGGGAATCGCGTATTCTCCATGGGAGGTCGGGTTTGTCCTTCACGGCGGGCCAGGGTGGAAGCGATCGTTCTACGGTCGTCGCGTTGTAGTCCTCCTAGCGTCAGGCCGCGGGGTTTCGTTCGACGGCTACAGCTGTTCGAAGGCCTGATGGGGCGTGTAGAATCCTCGTGTCAAAAGCACTTGCAGTCGAGCCGATCAGATTGATCCTGGCACACAGATCAAAATTCCACGCTGCAAGGCCTCTGAACACCTCAAGCGTGCAACTGATGCCAGATCTTTCTCTCCACAGAGTCCGTCAGGTCTGTTTACGATTTTCTCGTCCGGAGGAGAGGGTGAGTTGGGGACCGAATGCCGTGGAATCACCACTGTGGTGTGTTCCTAGCTTCAGGAGCCGAAAATCGGGTGTCAGCAATGAAGCTTTGCTGTTCAAGCTTGCAGCTTCGCAGTCCTTGGCAAGGACTCCTTGCGCTGGTGGGCGGCGGCTGAAATTCGCCCGCACACGCACGACGCTAGAGCTCGCTGCTACGGAATTAACACGCGCGAAATTAGAGTCCTGTGCTGTTTCTACATGATTCCTCCTTCGTCAGCTCATCGAGATTTCGATACGAAACTGTGAATCTGTGTCATCTATGGAATCTTTGAAAGCCAGTGACACGTTCTGTCGAATCCCCAGAGTCTGATTTTGGAAAAATTTAAACTATCTGAAGCAGAGGCCGTTGAGAGAAACATGTCAACAGTGATAAACCATCATCATCAACTGGCACCTCAAACGGAGTCTTGAATTTATGGCGCAGTATCTTCGCAGGACTTCGAAGAACTTCGGAGGCCGATGAAGCCATCTGCATCTTCTCTGACCCGGTGTTCGGTTTCCTCGCCAAGCTGGTGGTAACGTCTGGGAACCATTCGCATGAGCTGCTTGTAAGCATCGAGCTTACGCATCGCTGATAATAGCACTTCCCCTGGAAATAAGCCCTGGCTCGATTCGTTGATGTCCGAAGAAAATAAGCCCCACTCCCAGGATCAGCGTTTTCTGAAATCGGACCCTGGTTGACCCAAACTCTTGCGACTTCACGCAAACTCACCGCTCCGGGCCGCTGCGGCTTCCCATCGTGTCGGGAGATTCGCTTGCTACACACCAGCTCGCGCCCAACGGGCCAGTGGCGGGCAAAAAACAACGGATACGCGAATTGGATGGGGAGTGAGTCGAGAACATGGAAGCTTTCACTCTTTCTTTCTTTCTCCCGCAACTACCCCTTCCCAGAATGGTGGGCCCGTAGCATCGCGGGAAGGAAAAATCCGCGGATGTGCGAGTCAGAAATGGAATGAGTTGGAACCTCTCCGACTGCCAGATATCGTCGAACCTCTGCAATGATGTCGTCTAGATTGCTGCCGAAACTCTTCTGAGTGCTATTCGCAGCACGTAGAGGCGACTTCGGCTTGAAGCAATCAAACCGAACCAAAATTTCACCGAAATTTCAGCTTCCAACTCGATCATCAGTTCCATGACTTCCCTTGTGAGCCGCATTCGAGCCAGCCGAGCCGACCGCAGATTCAACACCACCCACAAGATTCAAGGGCACAGAAATTTCGGTGCGTGTCAATTCGAGCACAAACCCACTTGAGCGCCGGGCCAATTTTGAGCGCCGGCGAACTGGGCGCCGCTCCAACCCGAGGGCCCATTCGGAGATTTACATCGCGAGTCCCGTCCAACTTACACGTAGAAGGACGCGTCACCGCGGAAACTTTCGGAGTGAACAAAGTGATTGGGTGATCAATTCCGTTGTCGTCTGCCGATCGTCGTCTGAAATCGGCGGTCGATCTTTCGCTAAAATCTCCCAGGCCCTCAAATCAACCGGGTGCTCGAATCGGGGTCCACGGAATTATTTTATGTCAGCGGCCGTTCCCGTCCGTCGTGGGATTTTTGCGGCGGGATTCTCGGCGCAGCATTCTCGTCGTAGAATCTGCCAGTGAACTTGAGGCGGAAAGTTGATTGGCGTCGATTCCGAAATTCCGAATCCATTATGTACACTCGTATGCGTCCATAACACCCACATTCTCTAACGTTTTTTTACTATTTGTAAGTACATATCTGGGATAAACGAGCAAGGTTTTGCATTTTTCACACTTTCAAGTAGGAACGTGACATTTTCACTAAATGCGCAGACTGGAGATATGGTCCTCCGGGGTATTTCTTCAGTTGGATACTGATCATCACTGATCACACGATCATAAAACTGGCGAGTTTTCTATTTCTGAGGGTACAAAATCCGATCCATCCCCGATGTATGTACACCCGCCTGACATGGTACTGACCGATGCAGCGTGAATGAACGAGCGTCTCAGAGCTATGGTGGGAATCCATCGCAAGTGTCCGCGAACTCCGTTTGAGAATGAAGGCGGAGGGAGAGGACATCATACTGACGGACCATCGATGAGACGGCACCTGAGAACGAACGGAAATTCGCATATGTGAGTTTTCAGAACGTCAGTGTCTATGGAACAGAGTTGGGCATGTGGTTCATAGGCTCGAGGGGCGAAAATCGATGAGTTGATATCAGACGGCATCGAAAGTTGAAGAAAGTCTCATGACTTACCTAGAGCCAGGACCCATTCGGAGCTCTGAAAGAGCTTCCGAATCATCATCTTAGCAGATTTCTTCGAGGTTTGTTTGTCTTCAAGAAACAAAATGGATGAACGGTACCCGCTCGGAGCGGCACGTCCGCGGTGTTCATGCGCAGCTCTAGCTCATCGCTGACTCATAGTGGAGCGATTCAGTGACTGGTTCGGAGATGATCTTCAGTAGCATATTCAAGTGACCATTCGAGCTGCTTTTGAAATGAGCTTTCGGTCGACTCATCTCTTGATCCAAGAAACGCCTCGCCACCATTTTATGGAGAGATCTATAAGCGTCTCCTCTGCGACTACATGTATCATCATTGACGATCGAAGCTGCTCCCCTCCAAAAGCGAATCGGAGCCCTCACGGTCCCGGTTTCCGACGCTCCCAACAGGCGGAGAGTTACGGGCATTCCCGAAGTCCTGGTATCCCGAGTTCCTCTTCGCCTGCAGGTACCCCGCAATCGTGGACGGCGCGTGGCGTACGCGAGGGACAATCTTTCTTGCGGTGGCCCTGGTCGCCAAACCGATAGCGAAGCTGCCATCGGATACTCGGGCAGCACCTGCGAAGGTGCCCCTGCTCGCCACAGGTAGAAGTTCTGCTAGCGCAACGCATTAGGATGCGTTTTCGCATGCGAGTAATGTCCTCCGGGCTCGGAACCAAAACGCGCCCGTCAGCGACCTTCAGCTCATCGTTGGCTATTTTACTCAAAAACATGTAGTCGGGAGGTTCCAACTCGAGAAGGCCGCTCCTGATGTATTGCTCGAAGTATCTCCCGGCGGCGCTCTTAATCTTCGGTGGTAATCTGGAACACGTGATTTTCTATCGATTTTTCGTGTTGATAAGTTCCACGATTCAGATTGCCGGTCACGCCGAACCTGATCTGCTTTGAGACTAACCTGGGGTCCTTGAGAAGAATTTGCAGATGTGCAAATGTAGCACAGGCGTCGCATTTTCTTTGACGGCTGGATTGACAGGAGCATGCGTCGCAAGGAAACATCATCCAACAGTTTCATCATGATGTTGATGAGCGGTCGGTGGTCGGTGTAGACCACGACTGGCTTCGGGTAAATGAAGTAGTGAAACCGGCTCACTGCGTATTTGATCGCCAAAAGCTCTTTCTCGATCTTAGCATACCTATCTGGTTTCCGTCGTCGTCATCATTCCGCTCGCAAAGTATACCGGCCTGTCGGCTTGCACCAATGCTGCTCCGATGGCGTCCTTGCTTGCATCACATTCTATCTCCACGCTTTTTTCGACATCGAAAAACGCCAATATCGGGCTTCGACTCACTGGTGTCGTAGCTTTCCTGAATGCCGCCTTCTAGGGAGATCCCCGCTGCCATTCCTGTCCCGATCTGAAGCTCTCGTAACGGTGTCAGAACTTTCGCCAGGTCGGGGAGAAATCTCGAAGTGTGTGCCAGTATGCAAAGGAAACTTTTCAGGCCCGTGACGTCCTTCGGCGCTCTCATTGTTGCTACCTGCTTCTGCTTATCTGGGTCGTTTTGGAGCCCCTGTTCCGTCAACACGAATCCAAAGAATTTGGTGTTTTGTGTCCTCGACGTTGTTTTCTCTTTCTTGAGTTTGAAGCCTCTCTCTTCACAGCGCTGTAGAAACTGGTGCAGGTTCCGATCATGGTCTTTTTCTGCCTCGGCGACCGTCACGCTCCAGCCGCAAACCAGGACGTCGTCGGCCAGTGCGTAGGTTCCCCGCAGACCCTCCAAGAGATGAACCAGGTTCTTGTAAAAGATCTCCGGGGCCACGCTGAGACCGAACGGCATCCTAAGAAAGCGGAATCGGTCGAAGGGTGTTTGGAATGTTTTCAATTCGCTGCTCTTGTCGTCCAACCTGCAATGCCAGAAGCCATCGGACAGATCGAACTTTGAAGACACTCGTGCTCTGCTCAGGTCGGGGAGTATTTCGTCGAACGCGGGAGTATGATACACTTCCCCGATGAGTACTTCATACAGCTTTCCAGGGTCGAGACATATTCTGAGATCATCATTTTTCTTCAATTGTATGGAGAGTCTATTTACCCAACTGTAAGGGGAGATTCACCTGCTCGATAACCCTCCGATGTACCAGTTCTTCTAACTTGTTCTTCAGCTGGACCTTCAGGTGCGGAGGCACACTAAACGACGGTGAGGTTTGTGGCCTCAGCGTTAGCGTGACCTTACCCGGGAATTCCCCCAGTTTCATCAGTGCGACGGTGGCGTGAGCGATACGCTTGGCATCACGATG
The DNA here is from genome assembly GCA_031001835.1 of Lepidoglyphus destructor. Taxonomy (NCBI): domain Eukaryota; kingdom Metazoa; phylum Arthropoda; class Arachnida; order Sarcoptiformes; family Glycyphagidae; genus Lepidoglyphus; species Lepidoglyphus destructor. The sequence goes on from JARNKU010000133.1 coordinate 263,901, forward strand.
CCGGACCGGCTGTAGTAAAATTTCGATCACATGCTCAAAACTTGCAACATCTTCGTCGAAGTCATATCCGGATTTTTTCCACGCGTATCTCCACATTTTCGAGAATCTAGGATGTTGAAGTTGGTTGAAGCAGAGACCATGGAGCCTTATAACGGAATACCGGTTGCTCGGCCTAGTTAATGATTGATCTCTGAAAAAGGCATCTCCGCAGTGTTCAACAATATTCTTCACTAGGCGCTTGTACTGTCGAAAAAAGTAAATGTCAAGAGGCTGTATATATTTAGTGGCTCCTTGCGGAATGTATTCAATCGAAAGACCTGGTGCAGTCAACTCGGCAGCCGGTCCCTGGCCCGGCCAAGCATCCAACAGCAGCAAAAACTGCTCTTCGACGTCCGCAAGAAATACCTCACTGAACCATTGCTGCATGATGGCGGTCGTGAATTTCCCTGATTTAGAGCAGCTGATTTTGACATTCTGACAAGAAGACAACAGCCTAGACAGCGCTTCCCGGACCTTTGGGCCAAAGCTGTTGCACGTGGGCTCTTGCAGACAGATAAAAATATACTTTCCAAGTCGACCCCCTTTCGATAGATGAACTTGGATTGTGTACGAATGTGAACCTGCTTTAGATTCCGCAACCCGAGCCTCGACAATTTTCTCTCCTTTGTGCGTGAGTGTGCGATTCCGTAGGGGTTCGTACTCGAACCCGCTTTGATCTGCATTCCAGACGAAATCATCGCTCGGGTTGGCGGTCGCGATTTTATCGTTGATTTCGAGTAGGAACGCGGTCGCATTCTCAATGATCGTTTCTTCCTTCTGCATCGAGCTTCGACCCACTTTTATGTACGAATTCTCGCAGCGCGCACCGGAGATTTGACGAGCGACCTTGTGTTCATGAGAACATCCATCTTCTGTCTCACGGAAACATTGGCTGGGAATGCGAGTCCAATCGAAATCGCGGAATTCTGCAGCAAGATGTCAGCCACGGATTTTTCTCCTGAACCCGATCGAGTCTCGCGCTTGACTCGAATCGGAATGTTCGTCGAGCGATCGCTCTCGAATTCCTCCGCCTAGCCCAGAAGACGCTATTCCGCCAGCATTGCAAGATTCTCACTGAATCGACTCTTGGGAGACATTCGTGCCAGCTCGTGAAAGTTCATCTCGATGAGCTCGTTCAAAACTTCATCGGCTGGCATCATTCGCTTGGTTTCAGCCTCGAGCTCAAGGAGTGAGTGTGAGCTTCGTTGGCTTTCGACAGCGAGCATTTTTCCATTCAACGGAAGCGACGAAGAGTCGCGGCTCGCAACTCATCTGACAGAAATCCGGTCTGTTGCCCGAGTAAGCAACATGTCCGCTCCATTTCTGCAGCGAAAGTGAACAACAAACAATCGATGCCGAGTGAGGGAGCGAAGGAGAAACAGGAGACGACTTGGATCTGTCAACGGCCGGCGTCTCTTCCGTTGGAAATCGTCCCGGAATGGCTCGCTGTAGATGACTGGCGGCTGCGCGCGATCAAATCGTGCTTTGTTTCTGAGCGGACTCGAGTATCTATCTTTGTTCAAACCGGGAGTTTTGGATTTTGACTTCTCGGAGCAATTCGCTTCGTTCTTAGTCTTCGGTATCCGCTCCGAGGAAACCGACGACATTCTCTCACCCGAAGTGAGTTTCGACAGGGACCTGACTTATGTGATTGGTTGACTCAACGTTTCGAGCGATGTCCTCCTTGCCGTAGATTCCGATGATATTCCTTCCGAGCGGGTTCACTCCCCCTTGCTGAACTTCACTCAAACTGATTGATGTTCGTCGTCAGTCGCCTCTTCCGCGATATCGCCGCACTAGCTCGGGCTGCGCCGCGCCAGCCGATTCGCTGCGGGGAACCTGTGTCCATTCTTGGCTACTGTCAGATCGCTCATGCTCGAGCTTTTAGGTCAATGCCAGAGTTTTTCGTCGGCCGGTAATTCGTAGTGCTGCTCCGAACTTCTTCGCGCCGGGATCTTCCCTTCATGACTGAAGCGGATAGGGAACTTTCATGTGCACTTTGCAAACAACGACCACTTTCCTCGCAGACTTCCCCACGAACGGGATCGGAATTCCCGGTACGGGAAACCTCTGGCACACTGTTTCCTCGTGTTTCACCAACACAACCTCGAGTTTCTGAACCAAACATCGCGCACTGACTCCTTATCGCTTCGGAAGCGACTGAACCAAACACGCACTGCAACTAGCCGTCGGCACGATGCGACGCACACCGAACTAGAATCAACAAGCAAGTGTGCTCTTCAAAGATCTACGGCTGCGATCCTACTGCGATCAGCGCCCTCTTGCGTCCAGACGGGCGGAATTTGTTGGAAATGTATCGCGTGTCACCCGATTCATGTCAGAGTGACATGCTGAAGATGATATACAGCAATATGCGCTCGGTTCATGAAATGAGTGCCTGAACGGCTTTGCCGTTTTGGGTTTCCGATGAAGAAGTTGAAGAATATGATCCAACAACCTTTCTTTATTCACAGTTTCGAGAAGGAGCTGCCGGGACTCAGATCGGCGGACCGCGCGAGATGTGTCGTTACAAAGTTAAATCAGACTTCAATACGGACTGAAGTTTTACATGATTGATGTAGTGACCCGAAGCTTCCTGGACGCACAGAACTCTGCGGAAAGGAAGAGGATGGAAGGGAGATATTCCAGACTGAGAATCGGAGTCGCAATTCCGCTGGAAAGATTCGGGTGAAGCATTAGGATCCCCAATCGTGATTCCGAAAACTCCGTTCAAAACTTCGTGAGCCGCTGTCCAGGGGATGCCGGGAGATCCCGCCGCATATCTGAAAGCCAAGCAATTGGGGCATCCATGGATCGAGTTCATCCGAGTTGCAACTTACAGCGCGTCTTCTAGACTTGGTTGCTCCACCGAACTTCGGCGCGAATGGTTTATGAGGAGGACCGGGCTGCCGCGGCATTCGGAGCGATCTGAGGATTCAGCGGCGACGGGTACTATCGCCGGCTGTGAGTCACAGCCTGTGACTGGTACCGAGAACAAGCTGTTCAATATTCCAACACTCCACGGCAGAAATTCTTCGTCTGCGGCGCAGAAGAATGGCGTTGAATCTGAAAATGTTCTTTGCGGGCTCACACGGGAGCATCTCTAGGCTGAGGGCTGACATTCACGAGATCAGATAAGAGCCACGTGAAGCGTCGGCGGGAGAGCTAGAATTCTGAAAGTTTGAATGTGGATTTCCGTGCACTAGTAAGAACTACGGAGCAGAGTGTGGTGATTCAGCAGCTTGGTGGATTTTTCAGCTCTGCCCCTTCTCCAATCTCCTTTGATTGGAGTCTGCCAGATCCGGATGCACTTCACGAGAACACATGCTCAAATTCTCCGAACGGAGATGCGTTCGATCAAATTTCCGACGTTCTTCCTGTTAAACTCTCATTCCCCCACTGAGGTACGGGACCGATCGCAGCAGCCTAGCCAGATGTAGATTAGATTTGGAGCAACTCACGCGAGCACGACAGGATTCGCCTTGGACGGAATGATCCGACCACACGTTGCGGGAACCATTGAAAGATACGAAAATCTCTGAATCGGGAACATTGAGGTTTGGCTCGGATACTCATTGGACTCTGGAGAACACGTTTCCTAGCTCCAATCAGAATGCTGCCCAGCTAACATAAGATGGTTGCCAACAGCAAAGCGACTCCAGTCATTCGTTATAACACATCGTCTCATGCCGGAACACTCGCGAGCGCATCCTCAGCGAATAGTAGCTGAAAATGCGAGCGGAACCCTTCGTGGTTCCGCGATGTCGCGTTTAGCGAGCTGACAGAAGTTTTTTTTCTTTTTTTGAGGGGTTGAGGGGAATGCATTTACGCACGAACTCCCAGCGGCACTGAAAGCGCTCGCTGGAAGAACAGTGTGGGACTCGAATGGCTGGGTGTGCAAAGCCATCAATACCCACTAACCCTTGGAGCCGAGCTCCAATCCCCTTTCTCCTCGCCTCCCGACGGAACAGGACTCTCATGGAGAGTATCCGACCTGGAAGACCACGAACTCCTTCCTCCTCGATGAGCGGATGGCACCTGGAAACGAACGGAATATCGACTCAATGATGAGCATTATTCCACCGGCTTGGGAATCAGTAAATAGAAAAATCGATTGAGCTTTCTCATGGGAGCCAAATGTAACGCGCTTGAAGGTAATACTACGATGGAACTCACCCAAAAGCGACATCCTAACGGGTACGGCGACGAATTTCATCGGCCAGCGTCTTCAGACGAGGAACAAATATCCGCGTATTGTCACGCATAGCGTCACGTCCGCGATCCGAGAGCTTAATGAGTACGATGAGCTTCGGAGGGGACGGTTCCGCTTGTTCTGGACGTCTGACTGGCCGTTCACGGACGACATGCGGTTCCACGTAACCGTCGATTAGAAGCTGATCGATCAATATCCGCCAGCAACCGATGCTACGACTGCGTCCCGACCCATACAGCCGATCATTCCGTAGATTCTCATCCAGCTTCGGGTGCGCTGACCCTCTGACGAAATGGCACAGAACATTGGCACCGAACCTCTGATCCAGCCGGCGAACCACTCTTAGCATAAGATGTGACTCTAGGGTCACATTCATGGAGGGATCCGGCACGGCTGCGCCCGCAGATCTCGAGCTGCAAATATCACAGCATCGAGCGCGTGGGACGAGATCCTCGGCTTGAGTGGTGCTGAAGATGGCGACCAAAGCTTTGCGTCGACAAACGTCAAGATCGAGGAAACGCTTGATCTGAAGCTCGTTGAGTAAGTCCGCTGCAGCGCTTCTCGGATTGGTCATACTCATCCGATGAACATGGTTTCCGATGAAGTCCGACCCGTTCCACAAGCAGATCGCCGTCGATCGCTCAAAGTCTCGACCTGCTCGACCAATCTCCTGGTAATACGCAGCGGGTGATGACGGTGCCCCGTAGTGTATCACCATTCGAATGTTGGGTTTGTTCACACCCATTCCGAAAGCGACGGTTGCTACGAGGACGTAGACCAGATCGTTCATGAACGCTTCGTACGCGTCGTCCCGCTCTTGCTGCGTCAGCCCCGCGTGGTAGACAGCGCACGGTACGCGATGGGATCTCAGCAGCGTCTCCACCTGAGAACAGCAATCTCGAGTTCGACAGTATACGATGGTCGGCTCTGCCATCAAGAGATTGTCGAAGAGATCTCTCTCTATGGTCGACTTTCTCTTGACGATGATCTCGATGTTCCGTCTGTCAAACTCGCCGACGACTGTCTCGGGCTCGCGGAGATTCAGATTGCTGCAGATGTCCCTCATCGTATCTGGGGTTGCTGTCGCTGTGAGAGCCAGGAACGGGACGCGCGTGAGCCGATTCCTGAGCTCGCCGAGCTGTCGGTACGCGTCGCGGAAGCTCCGACCCCACTCCGCGATGCAGTGCGCCTCGTCGATGCCGACCAATCCGAGGACGCCGCTGTCGTGCAGGATCGAGAGGAAGTCCAGGCGAGCGATTGCATACTCCGGTGTCAAGTACAGTACATCGTACTGACCCCTGGCTACGCTTTCGCTGATTGCCGAGCGATTCTCTTCTTCCGGGCCCAGGGAGGTTGCGCGGAGGTTGAGTTTCTTGCAGTTCTCTACCTGGTCTTTCATGAGAGCTTTCAGTGGTGAGATCACGACCGCCAGCTTCTCGAGAAAGATCGCAGGATAGAGAAAGCAGAGAGACTTCCCGCCTCCGGTTGGCAGCACGGCGAGGGTATCCTTGCCGGCGAGGACAGCGCTGATAACCTGGGGAAAATTGAAGATATGAATTGAGAGAGATCAACCTTTGGGAAGGTTGGCAGGGAAAGCTTCCGGAGAAATCCGAGAACCAAATGGGAACAATACTGGAGAACCAACCGCGGTCGTGTGAGAAGAGCTGATAGATGAAGTAGGATTCATATCGAGAGAATGGTTAGCTGGTCCCCTATCGCTCGTCTGTGGCGATATCTGGATCCCAGGCTCAGATTTCCGCACACTTGAAGCGCTCCCACCACAATTTGCTTACGAAAATCGATTGCTCACCTCCCATTGGTTATTCCGGAATCGAGTGAATCCGAACTTCCTCCGCAGACGATCAAGATGTTGTGCTGAAGGCTCTTGTTCCATGTTGAAGGTCTTGAGGTGCGTACTTCCGATCAGCCGACACTGGAATAGCGTAACAACTCAAGAATCGTGTGACCCACGTGAACTATCAGTTATTTCAACGAAGAGTTGAGATCCCAAAAATGCCTCAGTTCACGAATTCAAGGACCTCCAAGGGCGATAATTCCGCGGAATCATAGAATCATACTATTCTCTTACTCACCGATCTTGAGACTCCGAGAGATTCGACTTGAGCAGTCGTGGTTTCGTAGTCTAGTTGTTTCCGGCAGTCGAGGGACAACGTTGAAACAATTTGACGATGTAGTTTTTCGAAACGCACAGACACACAACCGTAATGATATGCGTATTCTGGACGACTACGCTGCTGACTCCGCGGCGTGAACACGCGTGGTGCGGTCGACGCATTCGAGACACATTTGACGTGCACATGATTATCCCGAACGACAAGCTTGCGCGAGAAGCTTCTCCTAAATATTCATTGCCACTCAGCTCCAAAAGAAGAAGAGAAACCGATTCTGCCGATATCGCTTTTACTTCTATCGCACAACTAGTCATGCATCTCCCAACAGGAAGATAATCCTCATGTCCTTGAAATCAATCGCACTGATTAATAGAAACATTTCCATACGATCAGGCAGAAATATGCCTCGGCGCTTGCGAGCTTGGCATCGATGATATAGAAACGTCTCGTTTGGTTCAGACGCGTTCTTGCGAACAATAATCCCACCACAGGGTGTGATCGCCGAGAGATGCCGTGGGGAAACTTCCCTGGGCCGTCTTGAACCGGGCTGCACCGTTACTCATTCAGTTTCATCTTTGGGAACGAAGCCATGTAGCTCGTCTCGTGGATAGAGGGAGAAGTCGGCCTTCAGATTCTGCACTGGGAAGCATAATCAGAATCGCGGATTCAGGTCTATGGTATCCTCCTCCCGGGAGAATATTTTCGCCGATATAATAGTTAGTAGAGTCACCGGAGATCGGACTCAGATCATCGGAGAGAAGAACGGCTCAAGGGAGAATGACGAAAGCCTGCCGAGGCAAAACGAAAGTCTGGGGTAGGCGATCTCGATTGAGGCAGAACGCTCCCCACAGTGTTCTCCATCCCGTTCTGCGAAAGCGGGTGACGCAACCGAGCAGAGCACAGGTAAGTACAGGTTCGGATGCACAAGCGTAACCTTTGCTTTTTAGGTCGGGAAGATAGACTTAACATGAGATTCCAGGGCGTCTCGCTGAGACAAAGACCTGGATCGATTCATGTGCATGTGGTTCTGACTGCGCATGCCGCAGAGTGCCGCAGCGCGCGAGGGTCGGTTCACAAGAATGCTACGGGTCGGCTCAACGGAATCGGCTTGTGCGAAACTTTTCCATGACTGACTGGCGAACCAGTTCCAGAACAGGACTCTGCCTGGATTACCTGTCAAATGAATATGCGCAACCGAAGGCAATGACCTTAATTTCCTTTGCCGCTGAGCCCGAAATATTGGATCTGCAAGCAAATCAAGCCCTACTTGTAGTCGGCAGGACGATCGCGAGACAGTCACACGTTTCACAAAACTGCTGATTTGCACCCCAGCACAAATTAGAACCACTGATTGTGAAAGATGACTGATGTGAGAGTAAAAGAACCCGATAATAACAAGGCACAACGTAACGGAACGACGTGTAGTCAAACTAGTACTTTATTCAAACAGATCAGAGTTTATAAAGGGCTCCAAGTAGGGAGATCAGGAAGGGGTTAGTGACCCGGAATCCCAGGAGACGCTGATGTTCCAATGAAACGTTTGTCTGGGCCTTCCGAATGGACTCTTCAATTTATGAGGTGTTATATCGGAGTTCCACTCTAGGAAACATATTCCAGTCTACTTTGGCTGTTGACTCGGCCACTACGACAACTCGGCCATGACGATGCATCGGGCCTTGCAGCGAGGAGCAGAAGAGCAGTCCAGGGGATATGGCAGGTTAGAGCTAATCGTAGAGCTGAGGATCAAGAGAAAGTTCCAGATGTCGAGGCTTGACAGGTACTGGACTTGTCCACTCAAGGATGAATGATTCGAAGAAACGTTGCTGCCGCTCACCTCATCGAAAACGTCTCGATCTGAGTTAGGCTTGCAGCTCATATACCTTGTCTTGACAAACTAGACTGTGCGCAAACGCTCGTATCACATCCGTCATCGAGCTGGCCGTATACGATCGGTCGATTCCATATCGGTGTTCTCGAATCCCATGGTTGGGGAAACGCCCGGTGTTACCGGAACCTGGTCGCCCTGCCATTGTACAGAATAAGGCGCAAGGTGCACTCGCAAACGAGGCTCGGGGATTCTTCGGGAATTTTATAAAGCCTGAAAAGACAGAATCATGATTTTCCTCTCACAAATTCACGATGCCATTAAACAGGTTGAGAATGAGAGAACTCACCCATGATTCGGCCATTTGCGTAAGCGAATCCCATCTCGACCGAGTGACTCACCGACATGTCCTGGCAGTCTTGACTGCCGGAATTTGAATGAACCTGAAACTCGTTATAGCTTGCGGGAAGGAGCGACCCTCGCAGCCGGCCATAGTCTTTGAAAGCTCATCCAGTTCAACATTCCTGAGGGATCTGGTTCGCTTGGGACGTACGGCCTATTGTGATCACCTTCGTCCTGCTGATCATGTTCTTCGACCTGTCATAATCGTCGGCCGATGCGTCGGTTGAAGCAGAGCTCGACGCAAGAGAGAGATTGGAGTCGAGCGTACACCGGGAAGCTGGATTGAGGAATAAGAGCTTCGATCGACTATGCTGCCCCAGTCAGTCGCCTAAACTCTTCCAGAAAGTCGCGTATTCGTCGAGAGCAGAATTCAGAGTGATGATGAACACTGTTAGGCCTATGTATATACTTGTGATGCTTCGTGAGAGTCTCGTATGCGCCGCTGACACTAGAGTCCAACGCAGCAAAGTTCTGTGGAGGCTGGAACAGAAGAAAGCTGAGGAGTTTCTGTGAGAAACAATTCCCTCAGTCAGCAAACCCGAGTCGTGATGATCGGCAATGGCCGCCGGCGCCGTGGCACCTTCGGCGCTCGTCCGTTGAAACTCAATCGCTTCGCCGATGTCCCAGGTTTCCGATGCACGCTTGCGGCGACGCAAACTTCTACCTCACTGCCGAACATGGTTGTCGGTAATTCAACGATAAGTAGAGCCGTGGCGGGCTGCATGAGGGAAACAAAGAAACATTTCATCAACTGCGCTGCCTGCGTTGATCTTACGGCTTAGCTCGGAGCAATTCAATTGACTTCCCAGCCATGCACAAACTGCGCCCATCGTACGAAAAGCTTGTTCACGCGACATCCAGAGTGATTCACAGTCGGAGGAGTCTGTTTCACGGGATGATACCTCACACACAGAGGAAGAGGGCACGGGCGCGCTCGGTGCTAGAATCGTATCGCGGAGAGCGTGGAGAAACCCGCCAGCAGAGCACAGCAGGAGTGAGCAACATGTCGAGGAGATTCGAGAACCGTTGAGTTTCAATTGTCGTGCAATTTTTTTTGAATCGGACTCTTTCGAGCGGATCGGCCCGCAATAGGGAGCTCCCGAGCGGCTACGGAGAGAGATTTCCGGAGTGTAGTGCCCTGAACTCTTTGGCTCCGGGACACGGAACCTTGGCTGAACAACAACCGCGATCCGCGCTTATCCTGCTTGAATGAAAAGTCAACCGTGCATCGGAAATTCTTGCCCTACCTCTCGGGGATAGGTTTCAATCGTCTCGGTAGAGAATATCAAGAATAGAATGAAAAGCCAATTTTACGGAAAGCGACATATCCAGGAAGAAATAATTCATTGAGCTTTATTAACCGCTTCTCCATAATATACAGTCGATATTTTGATTTTACCGGCCAGTTCAGTTCCAGTTCGTTGCCTCATTCGAACACGCGACGCCGGCTGTCTGAGCCATCTGATGAATGGCCACATTACGAGGCATCAGCATTGCAAGATTATCAGTCAACTTTGCGCAATGTTGAAGTATGCGCTCGAACTTGGGATCCATAGAGCCTACATCGTACACCCCAGCGAGGTAGGCGGGACCACCCCCAGGTGGGCTGCAGATGATGGCGTCCACCGGCGTCTTGAACGTCTATGGATCGAGGTTGCAGTAGTCACTGACCTTGAAGGACATCTTCGATCTGGGAACACCGTGGACTTCCGCGATCATCTTTGCACAGCCCACCTCAGCGATGTCAATGTCGCTCGCGAAAGCGTGGGACACCTCGTCCATGAGGGCTGCCTGAGACACATCCTGGCAGTCAGCCGAGTATGATCGACTCACCACGAGACATGTTCCGTTGAGTTCTCCTCGAAGAACCGTCTGAGAGATCGGCCCACCTCTCGATCCGCAGATGAAGTAGGAATAGCCCGACGCAAAACTTCCTCGATGTCCGCTGTGTGTGGGCTCGTGGTTGAAGAGGTGAGTAATGTAACGGTCATCTCCGAGGCGAACTTCGTAGTGGCCGGCACGTCCATCGCGCAGCAAGAACGTACCCTGCGATGACATCGTTGTGCGGATACGTTCGGCTATGATGCCCTGGTCTCGTAGAGCGTACGGTACGGGAACGGGCTTGACAGTGTCCGGTTACTCGATGTGCAGGATGAGGGACGAGGAGGCGTACGGTTCGAAGTACACGATTGGATCACTGGCGCGAAGGCTCGCCGAGTCACCGGGTGCGCCCAGAAGTTTGATTTCGCATGCTGTCCGCTCCTGCGGGGCATGCTCAGGTGTCTCAAGATTCGAAACACCTCGTTGGAGGCGAAGTCGTGCCGACTCGGCATTCCTGCAGCTTGTGATGATTGGAGGCACGATGATCGACGATTTTGTTCAATGGAAACTAGCGGAGCGCACAAGCACTTGATTCACAAACGGAAGAGTGGCGGAGAATTTCGCCATGCAGGTTTCGTGTGGATGACCATGGAGAGGGGCAATACTCGGGGGAGAGTGGAGCTTCCCGGGAACACTCGCCCCTCCGCGCATGAGATCTCGTTAGCGTATGAGAGGGGAATCTTAGGGGCTGAACGAACCCTGCTCAGCATCAGCCCGATGGGATCGCTCAGGCAGTGTGGATCAGAGAGATGCCTCACGTTATGATTGGAGTTGGAGAATCAAGAGTGATCGAGAAAGACTGGATAATCATCATCCAGACAGATGGTTTTTTGGCAGCTCGAGCTGTACGAGCGAGGTTTTGGTCTAGGATCAGAAACCTCCTTACATTCTCGGTTCCATAAACCTTTTTCATCGATGCTTCGCATGCTTCATGGAATGGTAGTTCCTGTCCAGCTCATCGGCTGACGGAAACGATAGCATGAGGTCTTCTATGCCGGCACTCTCACCTTTTCAAGGATTCGGAGACCCACTTCAGCCATCAAGTGAGAACGACTTGAATCCCGGCTTGCGTCTTGGATTTCTGTCTGAATCCGATAAGAACCGATTTCTCTTGAAGAGTCATATTGACAAAGTAAACATACGGGCCAAGTATAACCTGCAAACCAGTGTTCGATTCGAGCAATGCTACCTTGCTGCAATAACACCCGTAACACCAATAACCTTCCTACGCGCTGTCGGGGAGTCCCGATTAAAGGGGTTACCAAGGTCCTCTTCCGGCATAGTTTTAGATGAGTAACAACGAGAGGATCGTATCGCGAGCCCAGACTTCCGTGGTCCCCCTTGATTAGGTTCGCTGGAGGACCTGATGCTGAATTGTGTCATTTTGCCAAGCTCCTCTCAATGTGGGCGGGGGCTCTGATTCAATTCATGCGCTCCTCGATTCATAACTCCCAAACCCATCGGTCCAGCAGCGTTCATTCGTCTCACCCAACCACACCCCGGTCTAGTTACAAAAAGTTCCCTGAAGCCTCGAAAAACGAACTCAGCGAGCTTACGAAATCTTGATCTCAAGATAACCCTGTCGCCGTTCCGGAAAGTATCGTGACAACAAGAGTGTGATACGTAGACAAACTTGCATTCAGATTCGAGTTCTCCGCCAGATTTCATTCGAACACAGGGACTCAACTTTTATTCTCATTTATACGCGATTTTCGTTGTGACACAACGGAATACTGTAAGAACGGGGACTTTATTGTCAGTACCGACAGGTTGCGGCCGCTTCCCAAGCCGACTGTCTAATGACTAGCTTCTAGTCTACCCTGTGTCTCTGTCTAGGGTTTCTACGTGGCCCGTGTCGTGTATTTCTCCGGCTGTCCCTAACTATGGCTTCCCTACAATACGATGAAGAATTGTGAGCAAGCACTGTCAGCAGGCTTGAGGAATAATCATGTGGAGCATGCATGAGGCTTCTGCCCCACGTGGGTGTCTCTGAAGTGCCTGTATCAAACACTGAAGCTTGGGCGGGCGCTTGAACCTACGCAGGACCGGAGGGAGGATCCTGAACAACCCTGTCGGTAGGAGGAGGAACCGCGGCAGAGGCAGGATCATAGCCCTGAGGATGCGCAGTGAAGCGGGCAGGATCGTATCCGGGAACAGGGGCGACCTGAGGATGAAAGTTTTGGTAATGCCTGGCTCACAATTTCTTCCTTGTTGAAAACTCAGAGATCACAATTGGCCGAAGGCGCAGCCGCTCGAACGGTTCGCTGTCGAGGGTACACGAACTTCGCCGAGAGCTTCTGCTGAAGAGCCGCGGAGAGTCCACAGACGAGCTCCTACGATGTGACCATCGTCACGGCGCGCACGCACGACCTCAGACCGGATGTGTCTGAGGATTGTCAAACGCTTGAAATTTCCGGAAGGATGCGGTGAAAAACTCTCGGCACTACTCATGGGGAATCTGGGAGACCCCAATACAGAAAGCGACAGGTTTGCTGGAAGCTACGCTGGGATATAATCCAGAATTCGAGTGTTACTCGGGCCAACCACGTATCCGCCCACCTAGCGAGTCGATGGAGGTCCGAATCATAACTGTTACATTTGATACACATTCTGTGACTTAGCACATGTTACTGGGAGTCTTATCGCCGAATTCCGCCGCGAGGTAAGGGATGAGTTCGCTGATTAAAATCCCGTCAGAATATCAATGAGCTCAATTGTGTAGCTTAACGCTGTCATCTATCATCGTTGCACTGCTCGCGTATCCGAGGGTTACCCCTCAAATTCATGAACGAAGGAGGTGGAACAGAGTTGCATCCTCGGCGCCAATATTCGGGCGGTGAGCAAGACGCGGAAATGAGCAGTCATGTTCTCAGAGCGAGCTCCCGGGAAGCAAACGCTATCATTGCTGAGTGCACAAAAGAAAACAGGGAACCCAGGAATCGACTCACCTGAATGGTTCCGGCAATCATGAATGAGCAACAGTCAGAATTCCCGAAGATGCGCTCGGAAACTAAGCGTGCCCTGGTCAGCGAGCGGGAGCTGCTAGCTCTCACACAGGCACGTATCGACTAATCGTCACTGTTCACGACGGCCCCTTCGTAGTGCCGCAGTCAGCTGCTCCCTCGGAGACACCATCGAGCGAGACTCCCGACTTCACCATAGCCGCCGAGACCGACGGGTCTCTCATCAGTCCATTGTATGAGGAGTTTCGACGGGAATCTTGGACACTTGGAATCGTGGTCATCGATGGTTTATCCCCAGTTTGATGGAGAATCCGGTCGATAGGATGTGCAGGTTTGACAGCTGATGTTGGCGCCTCCCAGCGGCGCGCCGAACCATTCGACTTTCATCGAACTGACAGCGCGACGCTGACAGCTGCCGGGCGACCGGTCGATTTTGTGACATCAGTGAATGGTGGAAGATTCACCCTGCGTGAAGATATCCTGTGATTTGTCCGGAGCGTTTGGTACAGTCAACCCCACGAGGCTGATCAATCAAATCAGAAGCTTAGGGAACGGCGACGATGCACCAAGAACACTCGCCTCTGGCTGGTTGTTCGCGATGCCAATCCACGGGACCTACGGTGTCAGAACAGAGGGGACAGAGCTGGGGAAGATACCTGATTTCGCTTGAGCCGGGCACGGCTCGCTTTCTGCAACCTGACCTGCCTGCGGATGCGACGACGAACGAATTCTCGACTGTGTGTGTCGAGCTAGATGCGACAGAGAGTCAGTCTCGGCCAAAACACCCTCGAGGAAGACATTCGCCCAACGTTCACCCAGACGGGATGGCGGAAGACTTTTCCTTTATGACCATTCGTTCCATCCATCTCGGTCGAGACCGATTCCGCGTTCGATCGTGGGGATTCACGTGCTTCCATTCGAGCTTAGCGTCTCAACCAATGCGGTCCGGCGCAATAAATGAGACGCCAAGAAACTTTGTCTCATTCTCTAATATCCGATCCCAAGGTGGATGCCAGAATCGCAAGAATGAACTTTTCCTGAGTTACAAAGCGTCAGATCAAGTAGGATCGGAAGCACGTTTTCTCCGCTGATGGTCGCTTATATCGACCAACATGAGGGGAGTGAAACACTTCACGTGATAGCCGGATCCATTGACAACACCCTGAAGATCGTTCGTTCCGGCTGTGAAGAGGAAACGTGAATCCTCCGAATAAGTCTGAAGGAGCTGTATCTCGAAGGCGAACCCCACGAATGAGAACAAACGGGACATCGCACCAACTGAGGAAACCTCCCGCTCAAAACAATTGTGGGCAGCGAAAGGTTATGTAGCAGCCTTCGAGGAGCTCCTGCTCGGTATCGTCTCTGAAAGGGCCAAATGCGCTTCTCGACTCGTGCACGTGGTTCACGACCCGACGCTCGAATTATTCAAGAGAACCTCCATGACGGCTACATCTGACATGAGACAACATGCGAGATACGATGTCATGAGAGAATGAACACGTTCTTCCACTGCACGTAGTGCTGCACGCTGCTCACTCTAGGCCCCATCGCGCGTGCTCCGCGCCGGTAGCGGCGATTGCCACTAACGGTCAGTATCATCGTCTCACGGCGCTTGAAAGAAACCGCACAGGGAAGCAGCAACAGCCAGGCTTCCAGAGGAGATACCGCAGGGAAACTGTAAGGCCCGTGAGTGGAGCTCTGATCTTGAAGACTTTTTATGATATTTATGGTCCACTCGAGAAAGTTTTTGAGGCTCGAGTCGACGGTAAACTGCCCTCTGCCATCCTCAGTTATTATTGACATCGCAGAACTCCGACAAGAGCAATTGTTTTCAGTTCCAATCGATTTGGAATGGACGACCGTCGCGGGAAGGCTCTGCACGATCCAAGAGGCCCACAAAGACTGAGACGATCGCCCACGAGCACAGCAGATGGAGGCCCGAGGTCATCTTTCATCGTCGCTTCATGACGAGGGTGGTTCTACATGGAGCCATATCGGCTGCTGATACTTCACGATTCCCCGACGAGATATCCTGTGAGCTTCTTAAGAGAACACGAATCATAATCCGTCATCGATCACGATTACCCTCCTCAAACTGCAAACGTTCGGAATTGGCCTTAACAGGGTTTCTTCTCTCCAGGCCGGAATTGGCCCCCGAACTTGGCCCATCTGGTCAGCAGCTCAGGACTGGAAACCGACGTTTATCATACTTGGAGCAAACTTGCAGGCAGCCCATTTACGAATTTCGTTGAGAAATTCGGCATTGTCTGGGTCGAAGATGTGGGAGACTGGCCTCGGAATTACTCTTGCAAGTCAACTTCAACGGCAACGACGAAACGGCCGTGGCGACGTTGACGTCGACGAAGGTCGTAGATCCGTTGTTTCTGGGTTTCTTGCGACTTCCAAAACTTCGCAGGCTTCGTCGAAGTGACCGCAAACTTCGTGACGCGCCTGCAATGGAAACATCCGGAGCGATTCGATGCTCCCAAGGAGAACAGGTCTTTTCTCTCCTGCGTCACGTGCAATGCGCACCTCATACATCGTCTGCGGTCGGAAGAATTCGTCGCCTCGGCGGCCGCTTTCTCGGCAAAGTACAAATCTCTCAAACGGACTGCGTCGTCTGTGTCAGTGCCGTGAAGCGGGTAGCATATTACTTAAGCGAAGTCTAGTTTTACATGTATACATCACATCAAAATGGCGGCCGCGAAAGCCGCGAAAGCAGCCACAGAGATCGGAAGGATACTACCGAGGACATACGGAGCAAACGAGGAGCAAAGACGAACCCTCGCAACAGTAGCGGAGTCCATTGCCCTATACGGGGCCCCGATATGGGCCCGGTGGGCGATGAAGAAGCCAGGCAACCGACGAGCGCTAGAGAGCGCTCAAAGAAAAATGGGAATACGCATAACAAGATGTTACAGGACGGTCTCGACGGAGGCCGTCCCGGTCCTCGCAAGAACGACCCCATGGTCGCTTCGCGCAACCGAAAGGTCCGAAATATACGAGCTACGCAACGAAAGCGAGGGAACCGAGTCAAACAAAACAGAATCGGATATCAAAGCTGAAACAATGGAGAAATGGCAGAAAAGATGGGACGCCAGTGAGAAAGGGACATGGACTAGAAAATGTGTCCCGGACTTGAACAAATGGTGCGGGAGGAGTTTCGGCGAACTCACTTACTACACGACGCAATTGCTAACAGGACATGGAAATTTTGGATCCTATCAAAGAAGATTCAATCTCAGGTCGGAAGAGTCATGTATGTACTGCAACAGCGGAGCAACAGATGATGTCAACCATACGATATTGGAGTGCACGGCGTTCGATGAACAGCGAGAAGGACCGAGGGCAGCGGACATCCCCGCACTCGCAGCAGAAATGCTGCAGTCTGAGGACAGATGGAATCACATAACCCGCAAAGTCAACGAAATCATGCGAAGGAAAGAACAGCTTGAAAGGGAGAAGAAGGGAGCGGACCGCGCCGGTCGAAGCAGCAACGAACGCACCAATGTATAAACTGTAAATAATTTCGCTTTTTCCGAAGTAATAACTCTTTAGTTCCGGAATTAGAGGAAATAAACTAACATAAAAAAGTAAAAAAAAGCGAAGTCTAGTGCCTTAAGATGAAATTCTTCGTATTATTATTAAGATGTCCTTCGGGCAAAACGCGAAGACGTTGACGGCACGCTGATCAGAATCCAGCCTTCGGAAGTCTCCATAATGGAGTACGATTGTGGTTTATAATTATCATATGTATTCATAGTTATGGCTGTTCGTAGCTTTAGTTGAGAAATGTGAAAACTACGCCCCCGAGCTCCAGAACTGCTCAGATAAGCGTTCGAATGAGCTGCTGAAGTTTCTCTTCTGCGTCGGTGTCGGAACCGATTTGTGGTCAGTCGTGGCTTCTGATTCTATCGGAGCGATAAGTACGATAAAAGAGAGAGCTGCTCTTGCAGAGCGCTGCCAATGTTTCAACCACGATCTAAATCTGTAGCTGGATAGATCAAATAAGTTCGACGAAGCGAGGAATACCATGGATATGATGGAGGGAGTCAGCAGTCAGCACTTCCTTCGATCGCTCGGCGACACTGAACGCAGTGCTGCAGCGGGTCACCGGAGGACATGAGCAAGACTCGATGGGTTGAGAAATGCGGTGCGGTCGCAGAATTAGCGAAAAATACGCGAACATCATCCAGGACACGATAGCCGTCATGCGGAGTAGACGTGAAAACACGAAATCACACTTCACTGTTATCAGGACGTCAGTGCTCTCGGTCGCTTCACAGCTGGACATCCTCTCCGGTGTGGCCCGCAGGCCGAGGAGACAAGTTTACTGCTCGAATCACGACTCCGAATCGAAGACTGCTACCACGTTTCGATCTTCATTCCGTTGCCAGACGACATTTTGCGATACCTCGGGCGTCGATTAGAGATCGATGAATTAGGCATGATCAATCATTTGATGAAAACACTAGCTGATGAAAATGAGTTATGAGGCGCTGTTCCTGAATGAAGGTCTTTGGCAAAGGAAACAAACTTGTATCGTAATGCGGTCTTCCGACGTATTGAGCGCACTCGTTTCTGCCGGCGAAGAGATCTATCTAGCGGTTCGTTCACTGCGTAAAGTACTCGCTATGTTGCCCGTGAGCGTCGCATCAGCTGCGCGCTCGTTTTCCACACTCACTCAGACGCCTGGAAAGGCTCTTGAGAACAGCCATGACGGAGGAGAGACTTACTGGTATGGCCCCGATGCACATACATCGCGAGTGCGATGTGAACGTCTGGTCTGTGATGGACAGATTCGTATCTGGGCAAGATAAACGCGTGCGGCTGATTTTGTGAATAGAGAGGAACCACCCCGTCTACAATCTTAAACTAAAACTTCTGGTGTAAAATAAACGTCTAGCTCAGTGTTTCTCAACCTTTTTTGGGCCGTGCCCCCCGTCACAGGCCTGTAATATTCTCATGCCCCCCCCCCCTCTCCCTATTGATGGAAATGACTGCTAAAAAGTGACACAACGACTCATTTTCTCACATTCCGTTCCTAAATTATGTAAACCGTTGATCACCACATCTCAAGGCAAGACCAGCGCTACTGTGACAGTTGAGCCTGTTTTCGTTTGCACAATCGAGGATTCTAGGTTTGATTTCCGTCACCAATCATCTCAGGTCACCCCTTGTGATGATGTCGAGCCTGCTCCTCTTTCTCGCCAGCAGAGAACCAGCTTCAAGTTCGCAAGCTCGACTACCCTTTCAACCTGTATATCTACAGCTCAACCATTTGCGGGAGGCGTAGGAGACTCGGTTTCACATTGAAATATTTTGGAACTCGTCATGCCCGCCGAAAAACTCTCCATGCCCCCAAAAGTGGGCACTTGCCCCTGGTTGAGAATCACTGGTCTAGCTCGAATCGACATCTGACATCGATCCCTCACGACTCGCGTCTTTGTCAGACGGAAAATCTTAGGTCTTGATGAGTGTCCGCAGCCCCCCCTTGAGCCATTCCTAAATGCGCCACTCCATCAGACCGGACATGCGTACGTTGTCGATGAGAATCTGACCTCAACCGCCGCTGCTCTTCAGTTTCACAAACTAAATCGCAGAAAATGTATCCGAGCCATGCCAAGCATGTCAAGTGATCGAAACAGCATGGGATGACAATATCATTGGTCAAAGTGTGAAGCGAGATTGGAATGAATTCTCGCGATGAGTTCTGACGTTGGATTCCGGAACAACCCTCCGTTTCCAGCTTCACTCTCCGGGTCAGGTACTCCGCGTTTCCCGTCAGCTTTTCTGCTCCTGTTCCCCGTGCGTTCCTCCTCCATTCTTCTGCTCCACTTTTTGAGCTCCGTTTTCTGCACGAGTCCCCTCTAGGCTACACTCCTCAGCTCCACTTTCTGCGCATGTCCATTCCATTCCGGTGCGCCACTCTTCGCCATGGAGAATAAGCCAGATCAAATGACCATGGAGAAAGGGTACAGCCGACTAAGCATGGGGTTTCGGGCCTGTAACGTTTTCGGAAACCGATTATGGGTGGTGATAGCCCTCGGCTAGGGAAACATTTTCGCCCGGACAGAAGTTTCCCGAAAAGCGTGATTCTCGCGTTTGACGCACATCTTTGAAAATCGAGTTTGTTCATCCTCCGCAGTAGCCCTGACACCACAGTAGAACCCAGTTATAACGGACTCGGACGGGATCGTGGGAAATGGTTATGGTTGGTTATGGTTATTGGTGCGTCTCATCCGAAGATGACCCTTTCACTTCAGGGGCGAGCAAGCTCTGCGGACGCCGGTCACAGTTTATGGGAGAGTGGACACCCTTGAACCCGTGCCAGTCGATGCACACCTTGGACGCGCTCTTGCACGTCACATGTGATGCATCCCGGCAGCAGTCGAGATTCGAACCGCCGCCATCGAGTTTTTGGTTACGGGGTATGCACTGACAATCGGTCGTTCGATTTTTAACGTGGGACACGTTCTTAGGATCGCTGATCTGGAAAAGAGAGTGAGGGCGTTGTGGCGGAAGTCGTAGGCGCAATGCGATGATCTCATTGGCTGGGATTCTTTGCGCGCGATGCGATGATTTCATTGGCGCGGACTTTCGTGGAGGCCAGTTTCCGGTTACTTCGTCAACGTTGTTTGATCTGGTGTCAACACGCGGGCAGACGACTCATTCGACATAGAGAACACCAGAAGCATCTCCTTGACTACTGATATATTCAGTCAGATGGAACGAAATGTCGACTGAATCTTGTCTTGCAATTGATCGGTTTTGTGATTTCAATTCCGTGCGGCTCATGAAAGGGACGCGCGAGCGATCTTCCACTGCTCCTTCGTGATTCTCTGGGCCTCAGTGCACCAAGTGCGTGCACCCCGGGAACCGAGAACCGCTACCAATCGCCCTGAATTCTTCCTGACCTCTCACCATAGGGTCTACTGCACGAGCCGCGACACCTTCCCGGGGATTGACTCGATCCACACAGGAGTCGACTCGAACACGGATTGCAAGCAGTTATGGATTTTCACGCATTTCCTGGGCTTTCCCACCTCCAAGTGCACCATGGGCTTACAGAGAGCCGTTGGGACCGCTTGGAACCTCCCGGAATTCTTACGGACCCCTTCCCCCTAGTAAACCGTAATAACGATTGCAATTTCTATCACGCTACTCCCCAACATTCACCAACTCTATCACAATTACGAAGCGAATTACAACGATTGGACAATCATAGATTCCTAACACACGATCGTGCCCTGCTCGACTCATTCAAGAACGACGCATGGCTCATCTTAAACAATGTACAAAGTATTGCGGCCCACGTCCAAGATCTCGTGTCGGATTCAGTTTTGATGGAAGCGGGCATCTTATGTTTGACAGAAACTTGGCTCTCCAACGACACTGCATTCGAGATCGAGGGCTATCACTTACTGTCACAAAACAAACGTCAATCGAAAACGGGGGTGTCGCAATTTGTGTCAACGACTCCATGCTGCAGGGTTCGACGCGATTGGCGCAGCCCTCCCTCACTGATAATGACGTTGCGTATTTCTGTTATGCCGATGTCCTACTCCATGGTCGACCCGTTACAATCGTGGTTCTGTACATCAATCCCAATGTCGCTCAGACGCTCGTACGAGAGCTCCTACAAAGCCAGAGTTCAGTCTTGAGACCGGACGACGCAAATCGAGCAATACTTGTATGTGGGGATTTTGATCATAATGTCAAGATTGAGTCCAAGAGGCATGAATTATTGTCCTTCATGAACGATGAGTTTAGGATTACATCAGACAACAATCCTTATAAAGCCACAACGCTCAATCAAACTTCCATCGATTCGATGTACTGCAAAAATTTCGCCATTCGGGAAAACATAACCCATATCAGCTATTTTAGTCACAACAAACCAATCTTTGTAAGAACTCAATAAGTCAGAGGCTGGTTTGGAAAACGACAGTATAATGACGAACACACCGAATTGCAAATATCATTCTGAGACCGTTCGCTGATTAATGACGTCACTGCGCCGCTGACAAAGTTCACCACTCCAAGCATGAGCTCCGACCAAGGAACGTGTCCCACGCAACTAACAGTTCAGTCGAAGACTGAACTACCCCACCGGGTTTTTTTCCGAACACACGGGTTGAATCAACTTCAACCAAGGTGCCTGGGTGAGGGGAAGGTCCTTGCGGACACAACCCGACACCAGAGGGAACGATCCGAAATAGTCATCTGTGCTCCTCGACCCCAAATCTCAGCCCCGCCGAAGCACGGTTACAGTCCTATGCCATGGGGACCAGACAATCTTCCGTTATATCCGAGGTCCGTCTCATCCGATCATGAGACTGATTCGACCAGATAAAAGCTCGGGAAGAACGTTCATACAGTCGTGAAAGACATCAAGCTATCCCAAAAGTGAACAATGCCAAAAGATGATCTCCACAAATGCCGTCGACAATTGGCAGAACGTGCACTTCCGCACGAAACGTTCCGAGCGATTCGATGATCCAATCGTTGCCGACTCTCGGCATCGGGCCGCAGAACCGGTCCGTAATAACCGAGTGTCCGTATTAAGCGAGTCCGCTGTATCCGTTCTTTTCAATATGGGAGAAGATAGGCGAACGGCTGGGGCCCAACCAAACTTTCCGCTGTATCGGGGTATCCGCTCTATCCGAGTCCGTTATAACCGGGTTCTTCTGTATCAAGATCAGTGTAGTCTGATACGACTCATATGTTCAGATTTAGGGAACGCCGGGAGGAATCTGTAGGGGTCGACGCGACCCGGATTTCTGTCAACATTCCGTTTGTTTCGAGGATCACTATCCGATCTGGTCGCGATCAAGCTCAATTCGGAAAGTATACTTGTCGACCGTCTCCATCGCTACAGCTTCGGTGTCACCCGAACTGAGATGCTATGCTGAGGTCACACGACATTCGAACTGTGCACAGTTGTTCCCCGACTGATTGCTGGTTGTTTTTGCGGTGTGCGGTCAAAAAGCTCCGAAGGAATGGTTCCTAGAGGCAATCAACAGTTTCGTGAAGAAGTCAGGACCCGGGTCGCAGAGGACGCGAAACTCTTCATGGGTCTCGTTGATGCGTCGGTACCCAACGTTCGCGAAAGGAACCTAGCTAATGATTTCCTGCTTGTGAGAATCGTTTGCTGGCTACTGGTTTTCTGTGTGGAAAGATCATTCTTTCCTACCGCAGAAACTCTTGACTAACGTATCGATATTTTCCCCAAGGTTTTGATCTACATGGAGCGACGCTACGCTCTGCTCGAGTATTTAGCGAAACTCCAATCGGTACGTGAAACCGGCTCAATTAGTTCGATTGAGCTCCAGGGACTTCCATGCAATCTCCGAAAGCTCGAAGCTTGACTAGTATCCTGGTCCACAGGAGGGTGCGTTTCCCGACTGCATTCTCATGGGACGTTGTCTTTGCAGCTGATAAAACGAGACGTCACCTCGAGAGACATAGAGTTCATCTCCCGATTCGGGGTGCTACCGATGGCCACGAAACACCAAAGCGGCGCCCAGCCGGTGAGTTTTGCTTTGGAGCAATGTATTTCCGATACAACGCGCAGATTGCAGCAAATGTATTTTGTGTAGCTCGGTCCAATGGCTATTCTGCTATTTCCAGGAACGCCTGATGGGCACCGCAGTGGTCGATATGTGCAGGAGGCTGAAAGAGCTAGGCCTTCTGACACAGAACGTTATCAACGATTCACCGCAGCACCTGAACCGCTTGTCTTACCGCTCGACTCTGACCGCTTTCAGAGGTACGTAGAGAAGAAGTCTGCATTCTGCGCAACATGAGAATTGATGATTTCGTGGCTCAAGCGTAGCTCGGTTCTCCGTGTGTAGTGAAAAATACGGAAATTCTTTTCCCGACCGGCGGTCCGAGGCTCTCGCAAACTCTTCAAATCTCAAGCATTTCGACTGAGGTCCCTCGCATTGGCTCCTGAAGTACCTCGGTGTCTAGCCCATTCCGACTTCGGGTTATCCTCCAGAATACAATGATGATGCGACGGCGTTATGCAATGCGATTCCGCAAATTTCCAGTACAAATCACATTATCGTACTATCCCCAAGATTGCCGTCTCCGTCTCAACAGTGGACAGACGCGTTTGTGAACTGTAGAGTTCGATCCCCCATATCCTGAACATTAGCGGAGAATGGCAACGGCTGGTAGCAGGGTGAAATATTCAGGATATCACTCAGAGAATTCCTTGAAGAGTGCGGAAAAGGAGGCGGCAGCTTGGCCTGAAGTTATGAAGTCGAGATAGTTTCTAACTCAGTGCGGATTCAAGGTGGCGTTCTGCGGCGCATCGTTCGCATGGAAAGAGTGCTGTTCCGTATGACACTCGACAAGCATCTCAGCGGGCCCAACGCAGACGAGTGTCCAAAAGTCCTGCAATGGCTGGCCGATTCTGCATGCGTGAGTTAACAGTGTGCGGGTCTCATCATCTATCTATGGAGTTTAACGAACGAAGCCCTCCACTGGGTTGCAGCGTGTCAATCATCAAACCCAATTACCTCCCAGATGTGCCGCTGAAATGGAACCTTGAATTCTTTTCAGGAAATGTTGAGGACCCGATCGGCGAAACTCAAACTGTCGGACACACTGCGAATCAACGCGGCCATCGAGGTAGCAGATCAGTGGGAGAATATGAGACAAGATCCGGAAAAACGCCTTGAGTTACATTTTTCGGTAGTTCCACAATTGATCGACCAGGCCTCCTTTGACGGTCGTTTGAAGCAAGGAATGGTATGAAAGGCGGATTTCGTTGAAGGCACCATCTTGAAAATGAACTTTCCACCCGGAGTTCACTTTTTGAGTTGAAAAACCGCTCTCTCTCTCCCATTCCAGCTCGACTTGAAATTCAGCGAAATCCCAATCTTGTGCGCGGAACTCTTCGAGGAGCTGATGGTGTTGATGAGCCAGGTATGTTGATTCTGAATTGGCCGCTTTTGTCCGTTGTCGTTCCTAACCTCGTCGATCCGTCTGGAGCCGCTGTCGATACATAAGCAGACTTGATTTCGCTCACTCCAGATGCGAGTTTCCCAAACGTGGTCGACACGAGGAGTGAGGCTGATGATCCGGTCGATTCAGTACAGAGCCTACAAGGTGAGGAATCCAACCATGAATTCCTTCAACGGGATTGTTGACAATACTTCACGATATGAGCCTTCTTTAACGCATGCCCATTTGGAAGGCGTTGAAAAGTTCCGAGCAGAGGGAGACGATCCAATCGATCGTTCAGTTACGTCGTGATCTACATCTGATACCGCCTTGCATAAGTAGGTCCCCAATCGACGCATCTAGCTCTTCCTTCATGTGATTCCGCCCCGGATTTTCGATCTTTATTGCTGATTACGCTTTCTTCATTATCAGGAGTCCTTCTCGATCGGCTGGAGCATTACAATAGCTTGTCAAACTACAACCGATTCATCCTCTTGGTATTCCTGAGAAAAATCGGCATCCCGATGAGAGATGCAGAGAAATTCTTTGAAGAAATCTACAATCGAAACAGTAAGCTTTGGTTTTTCGAATTATAGCCTCTTAGAGGTTTCTCTTACCAAGTTCCTCTGACATTCCCATCTCGTGAACAGGGAACGCCATCGATCGATGGACTCCAAAGAGATCGTCCCACCTCAGCCGAGTGTATCAGAACATCAACCGCCATCAGCTCCGATGCGAAAATTTCGAGAGGTTAGAACATAGTTCTGGTTACCAAAGCGATCCGATTGTGAGATATTCCGTATGAGTACTGGGCTCGCATCGAGCTTCCTGGAGTTCACTCTAATGAATCAGTCTGTCTTGGATTCCATCAAAGGTTCTGCGTCTGGAGAGGAAGGAATCAATACGACATACGGAGAACTGTGGTGAAAATTCATAACGCACAGAAGACTCGATCTGACGGCAATCGTTCCGCCATCTCCGTGGCAGATTTCCAAAGCCTACTCCGATCCGTGGGAGCAACATCCAATGCGGCGGAAGCCAGGTGAAATTTCGGGAAGATTTTCGATCCGCAATGATGACAAACGCGATATAAAAGCCACCTGATCGACGGATTAAGTAACATTCTTGTTCGGTCACTCTTCGGAAGGTTGAACTGCGCTCGACTAGGATGCTTTCAAGGATCGAACATACCGTTTTTCTCCCCGTTAGGGTACTTCTACAATACGAAAGCAGGCGCAAGCCGGGAAACCCTAGAGGACGCGCAAGAAGGTAGCGAAACTCCACATTCGTCCGTAGTCTCGATTCGGAATGATATTTCCCGCGGAAACTCAGCCTTCGGGTCGAACCTAGAATTTTCCTCCTCTGAAAAGGATCTCTCATTTCTCACTACTGTTATTTCAGGATCTGAACCCCAGTCCGGACCATCTCGAGCGTGGTGAAGAGTGCAAGAGAATGGCCGAGAGCACAGAGTCGCGACGCCCATAAACATTCCACAGACGTATCGAGACGAATACGTGTTTCCAATCAATCTGAGGCAACTTCCGTTAGTTTACCAACCAAAAATATATGTCAAACAAAGATCTCCGCCCAGCCAGGCGTCTCCGAAACGCAGTAGACAATGGAGAGAATTCCATGCCCGCGTACCAGCGGGGAAACGCTGGAAATTCTCAATCCGAACGATGGCCTTGATTCTCCCGCGGAATGCGATGGGTAGAATCATCTGCGGAGTCATATGCAAATACACAACGCTGAGAAGCCTTTCGAGAGCTTCGAGACATACTCCCAACTTGGCAGATAGTTCGCCCGTGTAGTCACACTCTCTAGGACCCGGCGAAGTCACAGCGACGAAGAACCGCTCATTCGCAATGGTTGCTCCGCCGATGTTTAGCAACGATCTCATACCGCAGCGAAACCGTCAAGAACGTAGGATTCTGATGCTCAATTGATGTTACATACCTGAATAGCATGGTGGTTGCGTCTCGATTTTTTACAAATACAAAGAAGCACGGGATGGAACTCTGCGTTTTTGTTGAATTCTTCGGAGAGCCCTTAGATACTTCGATGTTTCGCGGGCGCGAAGACTTCCAGTTGGGACAAATTGATTATTACGAGCCCGCAGCCTCAGAAGGATTATCGCGTTTAGTTTGGGGTTGGATTTGGATAACATTGAAATTGATCATCGCGAAAAATGGCTTCATACGAATATCAGAACGACCATCGATTGAGAATAAAGACAGTGATTATGAACGCAAATTAGATGTTTTGCCCGACTCGAGCCTGACCGGCAATACCATTAGATCTCTGGCGAGTTGGATACAAATGCATCGGGAAGCTCTTCGCTCCGGGGTCGGGGAGAAACTTCGACTCTCATACCGAAGAAGGCTTGCAGATGGAATGTGATTTCCGGCGAAAATGTACCCTGCTGTTTCTTCAAAGAGCCGCACCACGCCAATCCGGATGGGAGCCATCAGAGGTAAGAGCTAATATCTAATAACCATTTGTGCGTTCCTCAATGCCAAGTCTTCGTCGTGGTCCAACCCGCCTTGGGGAATGGGAAAGAGAGAGTATTTCCGGAAGTCGACTTCCGTCGATGATCGTGCGCGTTGCTCTCTGAACCGCACGTCTTCCGAATCCAATCTGTTCTACCAGCGACTGCCCACACGTCTGCATTCCCTCAGAACCTCAGAGAGAGAAAATCATCACCCAGATTCACTCTTGAGTGATAACAGTGCGGCCTGTAAATGGATTTTTTTTTCCCCTCAGACGTTCGACCAAAAATACGGAACGCTCGTTCTGAAATGACATAGATGAACGAAGCCGTAGATTACCACGACAGTTGATGAAAGTATAGACTCCGAGGGGGAAGGATACAGACGACACAACATCGCAAGTTATCATTTCGTGAAACAGAATCCTGCGACCGGGAATTTCTCTCAAAAGAGCTCAGTCGATTCCAATCCGTGGATCGGACCCATGCAGCTGAGGCGGGGATAGAACTCATGCATCCCGTCGTAGTACAACGAAGCCGCCTTATACAGACTTTCACCTAGGCTTCAATCGGGCCTAAATTCCCGAAGCGCCACGTCTTCACGCGCTATTGAGTCCACGGGTATCACAACCATCTCTGTACGACGGACGGCTTCCATACTCCCTGATTGTCAGATTTCTGTATGTGCTCTCTATGTGGACAAGGCTGTCCACGCTACCAAGCTCTCGAGGGCGAAGCGAGCCCAGGACTCGGGAAACTCGCCGAACAAAATACTACTGTGTGAAATCACATGCAATAAACTGAATGATCGGAGCTAACCATAAACGAACGATTTGATGGAGACCTGCGTTCAGAATATGGATATCTGTACGTTGTCGACAGTTTGCGCATTTGCGAGGTCCCAATCATAGGATTCTAAGCGAACCTGGATGATCCCAGAATCCTGCTGAAGGTGACGCAGTAAATCGGTTGATTTCCAGATATGGATGTGACTAGTGAGTAGTGACGCTAGTCATGCATACATGATATCTCCCTCCCACGGACCTCCCGGCTGAAGCGTTTCTCGAGTGGAGATGCCAAGTTGACGCATACCCGAGAGCACCCTGATCTCAAAATATTCCAAACATGTGATACATGATAAGAAAAACATTTTTATTCTGCCTCTATGCCGCCACATCTCTGTTTCAAAGACCGAATATTTACCAAATATGGCTGCGCAATACCTCGCACAGCCAGGGATCTTGCTCCCTATGAGCTTTGCGCTGAATCATAGTCATATGCTTGCACGGTAGCGCATCAGCATTGACGGGGGCTCCAAACCATACGAATTTCGGATCCCTGAGGACGTCGCCGAATCCTTCCCCATGACCGTCGAGATCATTCGACACCAATTTCAACGTCAGCTTTCCGTTGGACCTGTCGATTCGGAAAACGAGACTTGTTGGGGTCAACAAGTCCCCCTTCCGTAACACATGCATGGAGGTAGCGATTAAGAAGGCCTCACTCCGGAACGCTCTGAGGTGTAGCTGAAAATTCCGGGCGGCGCTCGGCGTCAGCTCGTCGATGGTCTCCGCCGAGCTGTCGAGAAACTCCCCTCTGATGAGATCAAAGGTGAGTAACCTCAGGCGGTTGACCATCGCGTCCGCTGGAGCCTCTCCGTCCTCATACTCGCAGTACCGGATCGCGATATGAGCCACGTCCTCCACGATGACCATGTCAGAGGTCATTTGGGTTCTCTTCAGGTGTTTTTCCAGGGCGTCTCGGGTTCCCTTCGGCAGTTTGATGATTCGCCCACCCTTGGGCTCCCTGTCGAGGGCAAGCAGGACGCCTAGTTCGGGCACTAAGAGCATTGTCCACTCGCCGCTCACACACAGCCTGTTAGAAGCACTGGACAATAGAGCAGGACAGGTTTCGTCCCACAGGACGGATTCGAGGTCTACCCTCAGGGGTTCCGACTCCCCAACACGAATCCCGTTCTGGTACCGGAGTACCTCCACTCCACGGAAATGGCGCATATCTGCTTCCGCGCCGGCGGTGTCATCTTGAGGGGCGACTAACGGAGCCGCATAGCTGAGATGGGCGACGCAGATCTCAACCTCGCCAACCGTGGGCGGAGCCACGGGGAAGATGTGTCCAGGAAACCTAGCGTGGAGGTCGCCGCGGAGGTGCTCAATCCGATCAAATGTTTCCACTTGATGCATGCCAACAACGTTGACGTACTTCCGTCCGCTCAAACGGAAAGCTTCGTTCCCGAGGCCCACCGCCCGCCGGAAGTCGCTCATGGTATCAGCGAACATTTTGTTGGCCTCAGTCTTGGGAAGCTTCTTGACTCCGCCCAAGGAACAGTACACTCGTACCGTGTCATGCTCGTTGTAGTCCATGACATCCGACTCCGAATGTTTGTAGGTGGGATACGGCATCCCGGTGATGTAGCCGATGGCGTGGACGTGGGCACGCCTGTATTGGCGTCCAGCAAGGATGGTGTCGGATAACTGGCCCCACCGGGGGTACTTCAGGAGAGTACGGAACTCTGGGACTTCGTAGCATTCGGGGTCACGCACACACTTCTTGAAAGACCTCTGCGTCAGATGCGCGAAGCGCACAAAGCGCAGGAGACGCACACGCTCCGATGCTCGGTTCTCCAGTGAGCACCAGAAGTTCACTAGAGACAGGATAGCGTCCTCATTTGGGACCACCAATCTCCTGTCGGCCAAGATTGTCTCGAGGATCTCTCTGGGCATTGCGCGCATCAGGCGAACGTTGTGGGCATTCTCGGATACGCTGGCGAGGAGATGCTCGATGCATTTGGCCCGCAACTCAGCGATGACGTAGTGAGCTGCGAAGTGGAGATTCCCAAACACGTTGTCATCGGTGATGCTCTGAATCCTGAACCGGATGCAGGGCCCCAACAGATCCTCGAATAAGAAGTAGTTGATCATTTCGAAGCAGGCATCGTAGTTTTCGAATATTTCTTCATGGTTCCCGCAACGCAGGCACCTCAGGATGACGCGGAAAACTTCTCGATTCCACGCTCCCAGTTCGACAACTTTGGTCTCGGATTCGCTCCAGTGAACGTCGGACAGCATCGCCGCGAAGTAGGAGCTGCTGGCGATGAGTAGAGTGCGGGGAACCGCCAACTCGGAGTGGTCCTCGAACCTCAGACGAATGAGAACTCCGTTGTATTGGGGAATCACGTAGTTGATTGCTGGCTGCATGTTTCTCACTCGGTGACTCGAAAAACCGAACGAACACGAACTTACTTCTGTACGATCACAAGATGACTTGCAGGCTGAGGGGACGGAGTGCGAGATCGCAGCTCAAGGAACTCACGAGTTCAGTGAGCTCGCATTGTGCTCCGTCGGAGGTTTATGTATTCCGCTCTCCCTCGGAAAATGATAGATGACTCAGAAAGAGAGCCTCACTCTTCTCGATATTGAGGCTGCTCGTTCGAGAGCACCGCACCCAATTGATTGCCGGGCGAGGGTCCCGCGTTTCTTAGGATCGTTCACTAATTGAGACGCAGGATGAGGTGTTGGGAGGGGCATGCGGCAGAAGAGCAAAGTTCACATTAGAGGCGCTCAGGTGCGGGTCGCGAACGGAATCCGATACCTAGCTTTGGGGTTTTGAACAAACACCATTACGAGAACTCTTTTCTTCTAAGATGAAGTCTCAGACGAGCTCATTTTGGCACAGAGGGCGATCGATTTCAACGGCCTCGTTTGTAAATGAGTAATTGATACCTCGTAGAAACACATGGAGAAGCCCCCTCAAGAGCGGACCCGAACACTTCAACGGATTTTCAAGAGCTTGGAGGATTCAAGTGCAGAGGGGACGCATTTCTTAAACGCCACCCAAGGACTCGGCAGGGAACGCGCTGGAATGAACGGGATACGGAGTCAGGTAAACCCTGAGATTTCCAGAGCATCCACGAGAAACCGGAGCTAAATGTCCGACCAATAGCATTCGATGGGAACTGCGAGAGCACATGATGTGATCGCTGGTGTAGATTCCAAGTGGAGCTCTCATATCCGCCGAACTAATTCCATAGTCGGAACGATGGAGGAGTTTTCCTCCATTTCGGAATCGGGGAAGTTAGTTTGACGGAAATGGGAAGCGGCTACCTTTGGAGTAAAGCAGTGTCCGAGCTACGGGGCGAGCCGTAAGAGCCGCAGCGCGGAACCTACCCATGCTGAGGTCAGTGTCGGAACGATCAGATACAGCTGAAGCTGCTGGAGTGCGTCATCCGACTCGAGTATAACCTAGATGTCCGGCTTGGAGCGGTTTCGTTCAAGAGAAATATCGGTGAATATCGGGTCAGGCAGACTCCTCGAACTGTCGACGTGTATGAGGAGGAACCTCGCCGCGACAATTTTGATGGGACCGTGAATGGTGGTTCTCATCGAATGCTCCGGCTGAGTGGAGCTGATAGCCCGAACCATTGATTCGGATCCACGGATGTAGTGATCCTGAAGGTTCGAGATATTTCACCGAATATGTCGGGACGACTTTGCCTAGTTGATTCTTATTGTTATCCGATTCCTACGCTGCTATATCTCTCCTTGGAATCTCAGCACGTCTCTGGTGCTCCCGGAACGGGTACGCCAAAACGTACTTATCTCAAGAAGCACTCTTTGCCGCTTACAAGGTATGTTCACGAACTGCCCCCCGCCGATTTCGGTGAGCGATAGCGCGTCGGATAGCCCGTCCCGAGAGAAGTCAAAGCCCACATGACCTATCGCCAGGTGGTTGCTTTTTCATAGTTCAATTGGGGTTTCAAGAATTCGATCTCTATGGGACTTTAACATGGGAAAAATGCAACGACGCCGGACAATATAAATAGGTATAGCGGAGAAAGGGCAAGCGGTACAGCCGTACAGTCTTCAAACACGGGATCGAATCCTTCACTCTTGAGTCGCGAGTCGTACAATTCCTCGGTGGCGTCGAACTCGACGAAATCGTCGTTGTCGAGGCTTCAAAAAGCTTCTCGCGACTTGCCTCTCGATCGGTCTTGCAGCATCGGCGTCCGTCGAATCCAGATTCAGCGCGGATAGCTCTTTTCAGAACAAGGGGAGCAAAGTTTTCGTCCAAAGCGACATTTCGAAGACGAAATCTGACAATGAATTGTCGTCACAAAGACTGCGCGCGACAATATCACTTCGAATCCGTGCCAAAGCGAAACAAACAAAGCAGAAACATACATCCATGACGCCAAATTCGAACGGATGACTCCGTCAGAACGCTGGTGGCGCCATCCAAACAACCCGCCAGCCCTCCGTCCATCGAAAGAAGCGGAAGTCAGAGTTCGCATCGGAAAATCCTGCGTCGTTGTATTTTCCCCATGTTAAAGTCCCATAGAGATCGAATTTTTGAAACCATAATTGAACTATGAAAAAGGGCCCACTTGGCAATAGGTCATGTGGGCTTTGACTACTTTCGGGACGGGCTATCCGACGCGCTATCGCTCACCGGAATCGGCGGGGGGCACTTCGTGAACATTCCTTGTTAGGGAGGCCATCGCGGCTGGGTCTCAATATCATGGGCCGATGTTTGGGTTCGGCCATCTCTGATTGAGAAGAATCGATGGAAACGCGGTACCTCCAGTTTGCCACAACCAGACAGACAGTGAGGTGGAAGTTCGCGTTGCTGCAAGCGTGCATCGGAAACGTGGAACCTCAGGGAATCGATAGAGTTTCAGTTGAGAGAGCGACGCATGTGTCATGGCGGCTTTCGCTGACAATAACGACTTACAATCAGATCGGCGAACTGAGTGAATTTTCCGGGTATATCGGCTTCAGACAACGCGACAATCACAGGAACTCCTCAGCTTCCTACTGTTCCTGCCTCAAGAAACATCGCGGCGTTGTATTCTGGTGTCAGCGGTTCATCCAAGACTCTCGCGAAGCATCACAAGTAGGCTTGACAGTGTGAACGGACAAGCTCGCTGCCGACCGTCTCCCATACCCTGGACGCTATAAACTCTCCGGAAGCCTTCCCTTCAAATCGAAGAGTGATTCTACGCACAAGCCTCACCGGATTTGAGCAGCCTCCAGTGAACCTCGGCGACTTCTGGATCGGCCCATGCGGTGGTCGCTCGTGTTCATCGTCGAAGGTGATCAGAGCAGGCCGTCCAATTAAAAAAAGAACAGATCAATCAGACAAGCTGACCTGGGTGAGCTTTCGACGATCAAGAATCAAACGGCTTGAGGACAAGGCCAGCTGCGGCGAGGGTCGTTCTGTCTCGCGAGAAATAACGAGTCTCGAGTTGATGTGAATCTCGACAGCCAGGACTGCGAGAAGATGTCGGTGGGTTTGACGTTTTTGAGAATGAGCCCCCGGCTATATTCTGTCCATCCATGTCGGATTTACGGCTACGCTCGAAATTGTCATCAACCCATATTCTCTCCAGAATCACTGATGTGAGGACTCATTACCGGATCTCATGGGTCCCTTGGTTGAGACGGGATTTACACGCGCCTATCGCAGAACCATGGGTGAGTTCTCTCCTCCTCTACCTGTTCAATAGCATCGTCAATTTTCAAGAGGGAAATCATGATTCTGTCTTTTTAGGCTCAGCTTGTCCAAGACAACATCTTGACCTGAGGGCAGGGCTGGATTTAAGGAATCGCCGCCCTTAGGCTGGAAACAAATCGGCGCCCCCTGTAGCGTGTCCCAGATCGATAATCTCATCGCACTTCATATCACAAAATCTTCTCATCCCCTCTTCATCTGGAGTCGGATTGCCATCCCGCACTGGATAGCCAGCAGCGCTCCCGAAAATTTGCCTCCGCTGCAAATGTTCCGCCCTGGGCTCTAGCCGAACCTACCTAATGGTAAATCCGGCCCTGCCTGAGGGTTCCTCATGATCGCGGGAAGCGGCCTCGGATAACGGCCGTGGAGTGCTTCTCGTGCCCCATTCGCTGCCATGGCGGGGCGAATAGGTTCCGGGCTGTGTAATGGTGTCTTCTGACGTTTTTCGAGTATTCATGTCGAGAACACCAATTCGGAATCGACCACCGACGACGGATGTGACACGAGCGCTTGCGCACAGTTCAGACTGTCTAGATCAGTGGTGCTCACGGAATTTCCGCTGCGGGCCAAATCGCAAGCCGAAAATCTACCGCGGGCCAAGGCGTTTCGCGGAAATTGTCATACCAATGCCCAATATTCACCCAAGAGATTTCGATCTGTTTTAACTTCTTCGGGAGAACTGAAAACAGCACATACACATATGAGCAGCACATGTTTGTTTATTCTTCGTCACAATAAGTAAATTTTAGATTTATTTATGAAACTCAGACGTCAGCCGAGCAAAGTCCAGTTCAATTTGTGTTGTCGGCAGACGAAGGAGATCATCCAAGTGGCCGTCAGTAAGATTCGACCGCTGCTTGCTTTTGATAAGCTTCATGGCGTAGAATGCTTGTTCGCAACGATACGTGGTTCCAAATCGGCAGACTTGCCGTTGCGCGAATGATCTCAACTTTGAATATTGATCGTTCGGCAATTATTTCAAGAAGCCAATTATATCGTTGGAGTCCGGTATCGAGCGGAGGCCTTCGAAAACAGCTCTTAGAGCGGTGTTGCACTTCAGATCAATGATCTCGAGCTGTAGATCTGCAGGATAATCAGGAAGTTTTGTTTCCGGAACGGCGAACGGATTCAGGAACAGGCAGCTAATATCTATGTCGATCCCTGAAGGCGGAGAGCAGCGAGCCTCGATCTCCTCCAGCATAGCTTTGAATTGTCTGTGATTCAATGCCCCGGCCATTATTTTATTCAGACACTTCACGACCCCGTTCATGACATGGCTCAGGTTCATGGTTTTGCCAACGAGTGCCTCCTGGTGTATCAGACAATGATCCGAATGTACGAACAACAAAAACTCGCCCGAAAATACGGATCATGCGTCGAGGGCCATGAAAAATGGCCTCGCGGGCCACCTTTGGCCCGCGGGCCACGGTTTGAGCAGCACTGGTCTAGATAAACGGTATCCCTTCTGAGGCCCCCAAATACCAACTCCTCGATTCAGCTGAAGTTGAAATAAATTCTCCCCCGAAACTTTCATTCGTATTGTCGTTATTGACAGAAAATGAGCCGCACGGAAGCACGAGCAGTCATTCTCGTTTTTCATTCAGAACCTCGTCTGGCCAGTAAGCCCAAAGTTTTTCCCGCTGGGTTTATGTTCCGTGGTCACAGCTTACTCATCGAGCTCTCGGATGGCTACAAACCGAGTACTCATAGCCTTCTGCGTGAATCGATACATAGGTCAACTCCTATGGGCCAGCTCCTGCTTCCGTGCAGATAATTATCATTCAGAGGAAAAACCCCTGAAAGTTGCATCAGATTTCACCGAAGAATGCTGCATACATGAGGCTCTGCTACTTCTGCCCGAGTGCATCACTGAGCTCCGACGGGTGACTGACGCTAGTGGCTCCGCTTCCGAACAAACGCATGGAATTCCGTCTCCATTCGGCGAATCTGCCGGAATGCTCAAGCGCTTGATTTTCTGCGTGCAGGCCGCCCTGAATGCATCCCAATCTACGAATAACTGCGTTCATTTAAATTCCAAGTCAACTGCGTCAGTTTCCAAGTCCGACTGTTTCGATTACTTGTTGTTAGGAATCAGCCTCCGAAGATTGTGGAACGGAATCTCAGCGCAATCAAACTGAAATCTATATCCCGATCGAGAGTCTTGCCAATCGAGACGAGGCATTCGAGCGGCCCTAATGTGTTGTGCCTTCGAAACAACTCCGTGGGCGATGCCGTGTTGATGCATGTGGAGTGCTGCGGAAGCTACGCCCTTCAGCCAGGTACATCATCAGGGACTCGCGAGAGCAGCTTAACCTGCTGTTACTTCTGCTTTGCGTGTTCGCGTTCCCCGGATTCACAGAATGGGACGGAGAACACCGTGGAAAGCGTTCTGCCTGTATCGAGTTTGCCTCCCCCACATTTTCGTTCCTCCTCTGTACGCTCTCACCAGTCTCCCCGGGGGCATTCCTCTCTCCAATCTCCAGGGACTCTCACAACCATTAGATCGGAGAAAATCGTTTCCCGGAAGAAGGATATCATCGATCTGCTTCCGCGATTTCCAGCTCAGTATGGTCGACTCCTTCCTCAATGAATTAGACCACAGGTTCTCAACCAGGGGTCGTCGGGACTTTTCGGGAGTCCGCTGCCGAAAATTTTGAGGAACCCTGGTGGTCCTCAGGACGTTCCGTCGATCTGAATTCCGGTGATTGCGAAGACAACCTAGGGTTGAATGCAAACATATGAACCATAATTGCATGTTTCACATGCATTCATTTGTGCCAGGCAAGTTTCTCGGTCTACTCGTCGACAAAAAACGAATACCGTAATCGCCTAGACGCAGAGAACGACATGCGTCTCCAACTCTGTGAAAGAGTTCGTGACTTTGAAAACTTCGCCAAAAATGTTCAAAACCAGTCATCGCGCTGAATAAGCTATTCCAAGGGCTTTTAACATGAAAAACTTCCTCAGAAGAATATATCAATAGCGTCTTTCCTGTTTGGCTTTCTCCCATCCCCGGATTGGGGGTCTAGAACATCGTCCCAACGAGAAAATACCACGAGAGAGCGAAAAAAAAATGATGGAGTCCGCGGACCCCTTCTAGACTCTTTGAAGGGGTCCTCAGAGGGAAAGAGGTTGAGAACCACTGCTCAATGAATTAGACGAGCTATATGGTTTCGTTCCCAGAGCAGAGACCGATATTGAATCGACCATTCGTATTCGGCAAGCTCAACGACGGATCTCACACGAGCAATTTTTTGGCTTGATTTTCGATTGAAACCATTGTGAAAATTTCCGTCAATCGTTCGTCTCGGAGCGATTCGCTCAAAATGAGGCGCTGGATTTGAAATAAACTCGTTGCTGAATTTGTCTCTTGTCCTGTCGTTTTCTCGAAAAAAAACTGTGCCTTAGCGAGACACGAAAATACATCATCATCTTTTCATATAGAACTTTGTCTGAACAGTGAGACCAGCGCTGTCCAAAGTCAGGCGAACCAGCGCTCAGCGTCAACGCTCCGAAAAGATTGATTAAGTTATCCAGGTCAGAGTTTCGTGGTTACAGCCGTACTCAACAGGCTCTCCGATGGCTACAAACTTGATTCTCTTATGTTTCTCGACTTGATGAAATAGCTTACCAGCTCCGTATTCTGCACAAATGAATATCATGCACAGACAAGGCGCCTGTGTATATGTAGTATCATGTGTTGCTCCGCGTGGCTGATCATGTGGGGCTCTGCCAGTTCTGCTCGATCGCATCGCTGAGTTTCAACGGACGATTGAAACTAGTTGCCCCGATTTCTAACAATTGCATGGAGTTTTCTCTCAATTCGTCAAGTCTGTCGGAATTCTCGAGCTTGTTACTTTCTAACATTCTGGAAGCCCTGAGAACATCCCGATCTAGAAACTCAGGCTTGACTTCGTTCGCTCGTGAGTCGTCCGTCTCCGAATATTTCTCGCGCTCCCCCTCCCTGGAAGCTTTGAAAGATGATAGATCGTCGCCCTCGACTGGGAAGTCCAGTGAACGCTCGATTCGAACACACGAGACCGGAGAATATTCGCATTTTCGCCAGACCTCAAGTGAGAGGGGAAATTCCCAAAACCACTCCCGAAATTGGCGAGTTGTGGCGTGCGGAAGGGAACGCCGGAGGGAACTGAACAGATCAACGCTTTCTCGAAATTCGCTCCCAAAACTCCGGAGTCAAGCAACCGAGACTTGGATATTTCTTCCTTCATCTCCTGGGGGGTGAACCGGATGGAATTGTTTTGAAACAGCTTTCTGACTTCCCGTACGTGACGGTTTTCTCGGAGAGCCGTTTTCTTCCCCAAAAGCTGTCGAGCATATGGAATCTCATGTCGACTCCACGTGTTTTCGGACCCCAATCTTGCGGGAATGAGTTGCCATATAAGCCTGGCTGTCGACAAATATTGATGGAATTTCTCTTCCACGAAAATCTATCACAACGAAGAGGATCTGGTTAATCGCGAGAGCGCGAAGTATGAGCACCAGTACAAACGTTTCAACACGAGAATCATCTCCGCGCAAGGTGAGGCTCTTATACATGGCAATCCCGGATTGTCGCTTCCGGAGACGAGGCAGGAAATGTTGACGAGAGGTTCACTCTGCAAACTGCGTTGTTGAGGCTTCTGTGACATCGTCGATGTTGTGGAACCTCTCGAAAGCCGATGAGTCCCGTTTCTCATGGACGTAAGACGAAATCCACTATAGGTTTTGTCGGGAATGCTCAGTGGGTTTGGAGACCTTCATTTAGAATTATTACGGGAGTTTTCGTGAAGCTAGACACAAGTCATAGCTCTATAGCAATCCTCATATCCACGAATCCGATTCCCGAAGACGTTCCGCTTGGGAGCCGCGAAATCGCGAACCGCAGAGAAGTCGAGTAAACAATCGAGATTGTTCCTGTTCCCATAGACTTGGGACATTTGACACTAGATCAGCATATTGTCGGCCATTCTGGCTTTTGGGTCCGAGAACGGAGACATCATGGTCGGAAACGACCATATTCCTTTCAAGAAGCTCTTCGGACTCGATCTTCGATCGATCGGAAGAGTCGACTACTTCCAATACCCTGGCATAACGATTTCGGGAAGGGCACCGGATTTCGGCAGACAGGTCTCCTTGACAATCAAAAAGACCCTTCCCACCAGCCCGAGGCTGTCGCTCTACACCGCTTGATCCGAAACTGCTCCGATTGCATTCCACGGCATCGAGTCAATCTGATTGTGAGTCACGGAATTCTGGTCGAACTACAACCGCGATCCGCGCTTATTCTGCTTGAATGAGAGGTGGACCGTGGATGGGAAATTCTAGTCCTCCAGCTCCGGAAAAAGTTTCAAGTTCCACGGTGGAGAATCTTGAAGCTCGAAATTCTACCTATTGTGTCGAATTCACAAATACTGACATATCCAGAGAAAAAATATCATCAAGCTTTATTAACCAAATTTCCATAATATACAGTTGATGTTTTGACCTTTCCAGCCAAGAAGTTCAGCTCTACTTCGATGCCTTGCTTCGAATGCGCCGCGCCGGCTGTCCGGGCCAGCTGATCGATGGCCACATTACGAGGCATCAGCATTGCAAGATTATTGGTGAATTTTGCACAATGTTGAAGTATGAGCTCGAATCCGGGATCCATCGAGCCGACATCATACACCCCGGCGAGGTAGGCGGGACCACCCCAAGGTGGGCTACAGATGATTGCGTCTACCGGCGTCTTGAACGTCGATGCATCAAGGTCGAAGAAATTACTGACCTTGAAAGACATCTTCGTTTTGGGAACACCGTAGAGTTCCGCCATCATCTTCGCACAATCCACTTCGGCGGCGTCGATGTCGCTTGCGAAAGCGTGCGACACCTCGTCCATGAGGGCTGCCTGGACGATGTTCCCACCCGCCCCGCAGAAGGGGTCGAAAACACGGATTTTTCGTCCGAGTTTCCGACTCAACGAAGCCACGCGTCGAGCGATGTGCTTTGAGATTTCTTCGGGACAGACCGAAAACCATGCCTGGGTGCTCAGCGGCAGAGAGGGCTGGAACCGAGAGATCAGCCTGAACCTCTGCGCGAAATATTTCGCATGGGAATCTCCCGGTCCGGTCACTCCTTTCCTTCGCGGTGCTGATGACGTCCTCACTGAAGTCACCAAAGATTGCACCTCCTTGTTCAGTTTCGTCGCACACTGGGCACAGGGAGCCTTCGTCACCTTCAAGTTCGCCACTGCTCCCTCGTTGAACATGAACAATCCTGCGGCTCGGATCTGTTCGTGACGCGGCACGAGTGGCTGATTCCGAGATTCGGAGCACGTACAGCCTTGCTCCAACTGTGGGGCGCGAGATGGAGCCGTTCGAGGCGTCGTTTGGAATACGTTCTGGCAGTCAACCGAGTATGATCTACTCACCACGAACGGTGCTCCGTCGATACGTCCCTGAAGAACCACTCGGGACATCGGTCCACCCCTGGATCCGCAGATGAAGTGGGAATAGCCTGGCGCAAAGCTTCCCTGATGTCCACTGTGACTGGGCTCGTATTTGAGGACATGAGCGATGTACCGGTCCTTTCCGAGACAAACCTCGTAGTGGCCGGCGCGTCCCTCACGCAGCAAAAACGTGCCTTGCGATGACATCGTCGTGCGGACTGGTTCCGCTATGATGCCCTGGTCTCGTAGGGCGCAAAGCACGGGGGCGGGCTGGACGGTGTCCGGTAATTCGATGTGTAGGATGAGCGATGAAGAGGCGTACGGCTCGGGGTACACTATGGGATCACTGGCGCGAAGGCTCGCCGAGTCACCGGGTCCGGTCAGGAGTTTGATTTCGCAGGTTTTCCGCTCCTGCGGGGCATGCTCAGCTGTCTTGATATTCCAGGCACCTCGAAACACCGGAGGGCGGAGCGGTGCCGACTCGGCATTCCCGCAGCTGGCGATGATTGAAGGCATGGTGTTGAAGCAGTGTTCGATGAGAACTAGCGGTGCGCACGGAAGCTCGATTCCGGAACGGAGGGGTTTTGTTGCACTTTGCCAGGTATGTCGGTTTTAAAGGCATAAGAAGAAGAGGGGTGATGGTCGGGGGAGAGTGGACCCCCAGAACACTCGCCCCTCGGAGCGTGAGATATCGTAATTGCATCAGAGAGCGAACCTCGAAGGCTGAGCGAACCCCGTTCAACCTCAACCCCATGAGATCGTTTAGTCAGGGGGAGGTAGTCATCTTCAAGATCTCAGGACCGATGAGTCGCTGGCGCTCCTAGGAGAACCCTCTGATCACTGATGATGCTTCTGTGAGCTTTGAAACTGCCGGTTCCGAGTTGAGCTCATCTTCGTTAGGACGCTCAGGCAGAAGTCCCTCCTCATACTCGTCTATCAGAGAAGCCTCTTGTGAGATTCATTTGCCCTGAACTCATTGTGGGAGTGCCAATCGGTTTACGCTCTTCGATCGCTCCACATTCCTCTACTTCATGGAGTCGACGATTGGCTACCATGCGTTTGAGGGGCCCAGTTGGTCGAGTCCGTTGATGATCCGCATGAGATCTGAGTTGGAAGCTTGGTGTGGTATATGGTGAGGCATATCCCGGTGGGCTAAGAGCTGGAATGTTCCAATGGTGACCGAACCAGATCGAGACACACATCGTGGGCTCAACGACCTGAGGTATCATGGCGGATAATTTTTCCCCGGTTTGCCAGATGCTTCCAAAGAATATCCATCAATCGTTCAACATTCAGCGGCCACGGTTAGGGGATCCCGATGGACCAACTCGGCTCGAGGCGTCTTACGCGGCTTCAGGCGAGCGTCGACTGACCACCCTCCCACGACATATCCCTGATTCCGGCGATGTGTTGCCGGAGGTGATGGTACCGTCGTTACCTTCTTTCTCTGGCTGCAGTACATGGCCAAGCCTGGCCGTGAGCAGTATTCGTTGCTTGAGATTCTTTGTTTGTTACGGGTTGTACGAAATAACGACCCCCGATCAGAGCGCATGTTGTGATACACAGCCTGTGTACCATGGCTATGTCAAAAACCGATGCGGTCAGAACAAACGCCGCATTGAGGATTCTCTCGACGAACTCTTACACAGTGATACATTGACGGGCTGTAGAGATATGAAGTGACGGGAATTTGTGGTTCAGCATATATTTTCTCTGAATGAAGCTATCATGAGTTTTGAGTGGATACCAAGCTGAAATCCCCTCTGCATACCGGACGCATCGACAACGCTACCGAATAAATGAATAACTCGGAGCCGGAGAGGGAGTCAGTCTTCGCGAGTATGTTCTGAAGTGCCTCGTGAGCTCAGAATTCTTAGTCTTTTGCGGCACCACGTGACTTCGACGGTGGACGTCGAGGCTCCCTCAGGTCAGCTCCTCATCCTAGAGTTCGGTCTGTTTCCCCTGTCCTTGGGGATCCATCCTCCACATCTCGCCCCATTCCGCGCATCTAAGGACAAATGATGAGAGTTCGAGCCTAGTAGATACCATGAGCGATGGCCCGATCGGGGATCTATGATCCTACTCCGCAACCAGAATGGGAGGCCTCACAGTTCTGCTTTTCGTCTTGTTGGATCGACTACCATGTATATGTACTGATTCATTAAGTTCTCGACCGCTTGCAGAATCTCCTGGGAACTTGTCAGGAGGTACACAGCTCTGCGTTCTCATTGGATACTGGAAAAATCGGAATATTCGCGCGAAAATCTAATGGATTACATTTCACCATGCACGACACGCTGATTATCAAGGGTGGACTTCGAACACGCAGTCCCCTCTTGCTTCAAATCACTAAAATCCGGGGCGAGCTTCGATTCTCTCAGTCACTGGCTTTCTCGAACTGATCCTCCGCACACATTCCGGTCTTTTTGAACGACAGAGCTCAACCAGTACAAAGACTTGGTTGAAAAAGCTAGGTTTGGTGCTAGGCTCCTAGGGAAGATCCCGGTCTCTGCAAATTCATAAGTCATGGCGAGAGACGATCCGACTCAGAGCTCGATCTGGAAAGACCCCGCAAACCCCGAGGACGAATCGAAGGCTCGCTTTCCTTCAAGGCGTCGAGGTTTGTCCTAGAGAGCATGTTATAGTACAGCGAACTCTCGGGACCAAAGGCCAGTGGCGTAGCCGGGATCTCATCTGGAGGGATGTTTCTTTTTTTCACAATGGCGTACACTTGAGAAATTCCCCGCGAATCGGTTGCTCAGTCAGAAACCTTGAGTGAGATAGTATGAGCCGATCTCAGACTGACACCGTCGATCGACGCCGAGAGAACGTTGATAACGTTTCAGCGTTTTCTACGAGACGGAGCTAACGAACTGTCCGAATCCAGCTCACTAAACGGTGTTCGAAAATAATCGCGCATGGTCAACGAAGGTTTCGAAATCAGTGTTGGAATGAAGGTGTGCCGGCTTGAGCACTTCCTTGTTCCCAAGCGTGAATGCGCGGAGTTGCACTTGATCAGAGTACTCTGGTTGTAGGTTTCCGAGCACGGCTGTGAAAAGCTCCTGCCGCGGGTAATCGTGTTCAAGTGGCGTCCATCAATTTGAATAATTCCAAAGACAGCTGTGACGTCATGTCCGACAGAAGTGCATCCGTTACATCAGCCCCTAAAACCCCCGCACGGGTAGAACGTGAGCACGAGTGGATCGCGGCTCTTAGGCTGGAAACAAATCGGCGCCCCCTGTAGCGTGTTTCAAATCGATAATCTCATCGCAATTCATATCACAAAATCTTCTTATCTCCTCTTCATCTGGAGTCGGATTGCCATCCCGCACTGGATGGCAAGCAGCGCTCCCGATGCCGCCTCGGCAAATGTTCCGCCCTAGGCTCTAGCCCAAATTACTCAATGGTGTCGCGAGCAGATTGTGATTCACGATGTCCAATTTTCTATATTCTATGAACAAAAGCCCAGACTATTGGTCGACCCCCCGTTTCACAGAGACAACGGCGCCGTCGGCTCGGATGTAAGTAATCCGAGTCCACTTCGTCGAGTCACTTGTTCCACAGAGTTGGAACGGGCAAGTCGCACCGTCCGCGAAGAGGCTCAGCTCACATCAGCCCTACGTGTCATTCTCACATAGTCGTGTGCGACACTTTGGTGTCAGAAGTTGAAGAACAACTAGTTCTACGATCGGACCTCGAGCAATGAAGGGAACAGGCCAACCCCGAGGACTACGCGGCGCTCCAGAGGACCCGGGCGCAAGTTCGTCGGCAAGTGACGATACGCTGCACCGCGGTGGAGGCTATTCTTGAGAGCAGTACCGGAGTCAGCCCAGCGACTGTATTCTCAGAGCAGGAGACCTTGAGGTCGCTTAAAGAGAAGCTGCTCAAGCTAGATTGCGATAGTGTTCGCAGAGCCCTCCGAGGGCGAAGAATCGGATATCCGAGAGAGTTGGTACGACCGTTGTCTCTGGTACGAGATGTCCATCAACGGAGCTCTGGGTAAACTGAAATTCAAAGCTGAATCGCGTCAACCGAGCAAGGCTGAACCCAAAGAAAACCCGATATCCCAGGATGGGTCAAGTGCTCAGCAGGACAGCAAGGATATAAAGCCCGATGCCGAAAATCCTACCGGAGACATTTCGACAGAGGTGGCTGACTCATCCCAACCGGCGGCGGCGGAAGCAGCCAAGCCAAGTACTTCTCAAGTCGTTCAGATCGATCCATGCGAAGTTGTGGTGAAGCAAGAAGAGAAGGTGCCGAAGTTCGCCGGGGACTCCAAGAAGTTCCGTGAGTGGTACGAACACTTTGAAGCACTGGTGGCAGGATGTTCAGGACTAAAGAAGTTTAAGAAGCTGAAAGGCGCACTCGTCGGCGATGCACTGAAGGCGATTTCTCGTATCAGCCTGACAGAGGACCAGTTCGATATAGCGATGGCGATCATCAAGGACGAATTTGGAAATGTCTTCTCCGCGCAATATGCTCACATGGTCGACGTGATGAAAAGCTGCAACTCCAAGAATTACAAGAACGCAGATAAGTGGCATTTGATAGGTCCGGCGATCTCTCAGGACGTGAAAGCGCTCAAAAGCTCAGTTGACCCGATCGACGGCGCCGCGGTGGTACTCTTGCCTCTGACTCTTGAATATCTTGCTGCGGCAGTTAGGGAAACTTTTCCATGCCATGAGTTCTCGCAGTCCGACCCCCTCTAGATCAGTTAGATGCTTTTCTGAAATTTGCGGTGAAGGAGAAAAGATCAAAACATCGAGCTCGCAAGCTAGAGAGAAGTGGGGGTTG
This sequence comes from Lepidoglyphus destructor, assembly GCA_031001835.1. Lineage (NCBI taxonomy): Eukaryota > Metazoa > Arthropoda > Arachnida > Sarcoptiformes > Glycyphagidae > Lepidoglyphus > Lepidoglyphus destructor. Next base: position 308,549 of record JARNKU010000133.1, read on the forward strand.
TATAACGATGAGAAGTTAGCGGTGGATAGATGGCCAAGAAGCCAACCCTTCATCTCGGAATCGAAAGAAAACACGTCTTTCTTTAGTGGCCAATCTAGCGAAGGTGATCACAGCTGCCTATTCTGCGGTCTCAGTAACCATGAGTCCGGAAAATGTAGAAAAACGTTGAGCAGCGAGGAAAGGTTAGTGTGACAAACGGAGGCTCTCCGTTGTGTCTTGGGATTTACCTTAACTATCCATACACCACATGAAACACACTAACAAGAGACCGAAGAGAGAGACGGTGTAGCTAGATAGAAACAACTAGAAGTGACCCAACCAATAGTCGGAGTGCGAATCGAACACGTGAGCGGATCAGTTCCGAAAGTGCCCAAGACCCCGTGTTTTCACTTTCTTCCGAATTCGTCCGCCACAGTTAGGAATCGTTCAGAGGGCCGAAGCGTGTGTGGAGTGTCTGAAGAAAAATGACATGGCATCCAAATGTAGAGCGCGGACCAACTGCAAGGATTGCAACGGCGCTCATCATTGGATGGTGTGTCGGAGGAAAAATTCGCAAAAATCGTCTTCGATGGTTGGAAATGCTGCAGACTGCCCGCCGCCGGGCCCATGATCGATTTTGCGATTGCCTCTCCGTCGTTATGGTCCAGGACACTGCGCTACTCCTCTCGATTCTTCCAAAGTTTAACTGAGGACAGCTCCACATTATCCTCGTGCGCAATGAGTCCAGTCCGAACCTTTGCGCTTGTTCGTGAGACCCGGGGAGGAAGATTTCATTGTCGGAGAGAACCCGGCTCTTCAACACGAGGAATGAAAAATAATTCCTAGGTTGTTTGGAGATCACTGAACAAGAACTGAATATTCACTGGAAGCAGATATTTTATTCCCGCCTGCGCAAACATGTAGCTCTCAACCTTTGCAATCCCAAGAAAAAAATTTTACGACGCTAGTACCAAGGGTACTAGCGAGTAGTTTGGCGGGAAAACGTCTGGGACGGAAAACCGGTGTTGTGTTAGAGGGAGATCTTTTATTGTTTACTCATACTGTCATGTGCTATGTTTGTATGTTACAATTGCTGAGATGAGTCTGTGCTGCACCGGTAATCTTCGACACGATATTTACCAAACGGATTGTGAGTTTTCTTTGTACCGAGTATTGACATCGTGATATGCACCAGCTTATGGGAATATATATGGAAATATATAGCGCAAGATTCGGGATCTTCCGCAACCAAATACCGAGTAAGGCGCTCCAGAATTTGACTCTCTGGAATATCGTCTGCATGTGACTTGAAATTATCCTCAGCCGATATAAAGTTGCAGTAATGTGGGTAAGGCGTCTCGTTCGCACTCTATGTCGAGAATGCAGTAGGCTTGCCGAGTTGCTGGAGCATTGCAAATGAGTAGGGCTGAGAAGTTCAGGCATTTTGCCATAAATGCCTGTGCCTGCCTCAATCAGAGAATTTTCAGTGATTTTGCCTTTTTTGGTTTTTTAGGGCCTAAAGTGCCTATTGTGCAAGTTTTCCTAGCGATTCCCGGCACTTCCGAGAGTTTTTGAGCTTCCAAAGTGACCCCGAACTGATTCTATCGAAGATTCTGGTCTCCTGGAGTTCTCGCTCGAGTCCAGAGTCGCGTAATTCTAGCAAGAGCGCCCCGCCTGTGTGGTGCCTGTCAAAGCTTTTTGCACGTCGACGGCGATCATTCCCCACAGAGAACTCGAACATCGTTCGAGCCCCATTTCGCTCTCACATTGGAAGAGAAACTGGAATTATACGTGCACAGAAGTCGCCGAGGTCGAGCCAATCATGCCTTACCTGCCTATTTTGAGTGCCTTTTTCAACATTTGCTCTCTCATTTGGAGGGGAGTTGGAATTATACGTCCACAAAAGTCGCCATGGACGAGCCTATCATGCCGTTTCTGCCTGATTTGAGTGCCTTTTTCAGCAATTTTGGATGCCTTTTTGCCTGCCTATTTGTCCATTTTCTAGTGCCTGAACTTCGCAGCCCTACAAATGAGTCTTCTTCTCGACTAGCCCAGTTATGCACTGAATTCGGAATAGTCTTCAGGAATGCCTGATTAGTATATATCAAGCGCTCAACGATTTCGCGGTTTTCAATCATACCACGAGGAATATTCTCAGTAGATCGCAAGTAGCGATACATGTGCTCGGACATGCATATCATGTACGGTGTTAATCGCACGTTATTTGCCTCATTGGATCGTATTTCACGTCCCACACCGTAATTCAAGGATGGGAACGAGGGCTCCTCTGCGAATTGATCATATAGGAGACTCTCCGGGGTGCGGTGTTGTCCCGGAGCCATATCTAAGTAAGCACTAATCTTCGTTGAACATGATCGTTTGCTGCATCGGGTGGATGACTCCTGATTCTGACGCCTCATCGGAATTAGATTTTCTATACGCTCTTCCAATGAGTCTCTCGGCGCCACATCAGGGATCGAGTTCCCGAAGACAGACCAATCGATTGAAACGTTATAATGTTTGTAGAGAGGCTGCTCGACCAAGAACCGAAGCCAGGCTTCGATGATGCGCCTTTAAACGCTCGCACCCGAACGCGTTCTCCGTGAACAGACGTTGGAACTGACACGTTGCACGTTTCCATACCTGATCATACTTCTGGTCCCTCAAAACTTAATTCTCAAATCTCGGGGGATTTCCTGATACAGGCGCGATATCGTCGTTACCTTCGTCCATGGGAAGGCTTCCACTGCTCGACGGGGCGGCAGCGCATATGGATGCTTCTGAAGAAGCGTTGCGCCGACGCTCTCGATGGATCCATCAAATACTGGAGAAGACAGCCTCGAAATTACCTGGCAATTGTCAGGTGTCGCTGATGAATTTGAATTTGAATTTGACATAGACGCAATCGTCTCCGATTCTTCATGGTCTCGTCTAGATTCTTTCGGAGGACGTGAAGAATTAGCGGCTCTCTACCTCGCCCTCTTCAAACTCTTCCCTCGTGGGGGAACCATTGAATTTTCCGAATGTACTGTAGTGTCTTGCGACAGCCGAGTCGAAAATCCGTTCCGAGTCAGAACATCGTTGTTGGAAGCGCGGGCAATGCTGCATCATTCTACTCATCTGACCCACAAAATAAATAACTCTCCATCTCCTTCTGTTTCTTTCGAATCAGCATGCGCTGAACCATACCCTAAAAACCATCACTCCGATAGAACCTCACGGAAAAGGCACACCTCGGGGTTCCAAATTCGATTTTTCCATGTCTGTCCCTAAGAATCAATCCGTTGAACGGGTATTTTTTTGCTTCCAACATCATTCCCTTGGAACTTCAAGAGTCCCCCCACTCGAGACACACCCGACATACCTTTCTGTGAGGGCCCGGCCTCGAATCGATCGCTAATGACAAAGAAAAACACTTATTTATGAGAATTCGCGGCAATGATGAGGGGGGTCGGAAATCGGTCCCGTGTGCCTCCTTCAACTATTGCTCTGTCACTGATCTTGGACGGAACCTTCCCACATTTTCCCGTCTCTCAAACCCGACTCGAACTAAATCGATCAAGTACAGACTGAGTTCTGAAGCGTTTTCTGGCGACAATTTTTACCACAAAATCGTTACATGGATGACGAAGTACAATCATTCTGCCCCCTTGATGCCGGGAAAGACGTTTTCCCGTCAAAAAGTCGTGAATAATGCTTCAATTTTTGATCGAATTGGGAATGATGGTAGGAGTGGATCTCTAGTAGGACGGTGGTCGAACACCAATGTTTGGAGCTGTGCTCGGATGTAAATCGGAGCAACAAGGGTCCCTCCACTGTATCTTATGTCGGAACCCTATGCAGATGAACAGCTGCTCATCGCGATTCGGGGAGTTTTTTCCTCCTTGCTGCAGAATCTCACGTGATGAGAGTGTCATCAGTAACCATGAAATCAATCACGACTGGATCTCCAGCCGGAGTATCCCGGATGCATGAGGTCAAGTTCGATACACTGAAACCGCGTCGAGGCTCCAGGCCCCACCAGAAAACGTCCAGGCCCCACCGGTGGGGCCTAGGCCCAACTGGGAGAATCACTGCCTTAGAGACTTCGATGTTTCGCGGGCGCGACGACTCCAAGTTAGGACAAATTGATTATTACGAGCCCGCAGCCTCAGAAGGATTGTCGCGTTCAGTTCGGGGTTAGATTTGGATAACATTGAAATTGATCATCGCAAAAAATGGCTTCATACGAATATCAGAACGACCATCGATTAAGAATAAATAGAGTGATTATGAGCGCAAATTAGATGTTTTGTCCCACTCAAGCCTGATCGGCAATACCATTAGATCTCTGGCGAGTTGGATACAAATGCATCGGGAAGCTCTTCCTGCTGGGTCGGGTGTTACCGCAGAAGGCTTGAGGATTGGATGTGATATATATTCAAAATCAGTAGAACCTCCTTCGCTGACGACCTCCGTAGGGCGACCGCTGACGCAAACGAAATCGCCCAGCTCTTCGGCCGTCTCGGTCTTCTGGTCAACTCCAGCAAAACCAGTGTTGTATTGTTCAGGTCAGACCACCGGCCCCTCGCCCTCCCACCCGTCTCTCTCATGGGCTCTCATGTAGTTCTCCAGGACTCCGCCAAATGTCTTGGGGTTACCTTACACGCAAACCTCAGATGGCACGAACATCTTGACGACATCACTCCCAAATGCTACGCGGTCGTTTCCTCTCTCAGGAGACTCCAGCAATCTGGAGCACCGATTGAAACCCTTCTTCTGGTTTACAAATCATTACTTGTCCCGATTATCACCTACTGTATTTCAGTCTGGGGCGGCGGATACGGGGGCCCGCTGCGTCGAGCTCAAGTCATCCAAAACGACGCTCTCAGAGCCATTTTCAATGTCAGCCGTTCCAAATCCGTCTCAGGGTTCTATTCTTGTCATGGTCTCCTCAGAGTTGAGCAACTTTACAGGCTTAGCGTTCTCCGTCTGGCTTTCAAGCATTCTATCCGTAGGGTTCCCCACGATATCGCATTTACACTCGAGCCAGTCGTGAAGCAACGGCCCTCCCGTCGCCCCACCGTCTTTGCCGCTCCTGCCACTCGAAGTGAGCTTAACAGACAGATGCTGACATACCGTCTTCCCACGATCTGGCAGGTCCTCCCACGTGAACTCCGCTCCCTCGCCACCGCCCGTGCTTTTAACGCCGCGGTCATATCGAGGTTTCTTGCTGAAAACGTTTAGTCGCTAAGTCTGCTCGGCAATAGCCGGAGCATCATTCACCGCGACAAACATTGTGATGTATATTGTGCTATATTTATGTACTATTATCCCTTATTATTATATTGAGAGCTTAAGCTGTTTTGTAAACTTGCCGCTCCGAAATAAACCATTGTTTAAAAGTGAAAAGTGAAAGTGATTTCCGGCGAAAATGTACCCTGCTGTTTCTTCAAAGAGCCGCACCACGCCAATCCGGATGGGAGTCATCAGAGGTAAGAGCTACTACCTCCGTCCCATAATAGTAGTCCCATTTGAGCACAGAATTTTATCCCGAATTAGTGGTCGCATCTGCCGATTTCCACATTTTTCCCTCTCTTACCCAGAACGGAATGATGCCCGCGTTTGGAGTGAACCATGTGATGAAGCATGTGAAGTATATTCATCATTTCAGAAGCTCCACAAAGGTTTCTTAATACCGACTCTCAAAGTCAAATGGGACTACTATTATGGGACGGAGGTGGTAATATCTAATAACCATTTGTGCGTTCCTTAATGCCAAGTCTTCGTCGTGGTGCCACCCGCCTTGGGGAATGGGGAAGAGAGAGTATTTCCGGAAGTCGACTTCCGTCGATGATCGTGCGCGTTGCTCTCTGAACCGCACATCTTCCGGGTCCAATCTGTTCCACCAGCGACTGCCCACACGTCTGCTTTCCCTCAGAACCTCAGAGAGAGAGAATCATCACCCAGATTCACTCTTGAGTGATAACAGTGCGGTCTATGAATGGATTTTTTTCCCCTCAGACGTTCGACCAAAAAACCGGAACGCTCGTTCTGAAATGACATAGATGAACGAAGCCGTAGATTACCACGACACTTGATGAAAGTGTAGACTCCGAGGAGTCTAGGCCACAAGCCCGCCGTGTTTACATCGAGGCGCCATCTTGAAGAGGGAGAGGGAAGAGAAATCGAACGCCGAATTGGCTAAATCGACTCAGTTTTGAGCGTTCCTAACCTAACCTAACCTTTCCTAGCCCATGCGCTGGCTTCGAGCCCCGCGGCTACCTTATAACTAGGTCCGGTTAGCTCGCTGCGACTCTATAATTCATATCCCTTTCTCTCTTCAAAATGGCGCCTCGATGTAAACACGGCGGGCTTATGGCCGCCTCCCGACTCCGAGGGGAAAGGATACAGACGACACAACATCGCGAGCTATCACTTCGTGAAACAGAATCCTCCGACGGGGAATTTCTCTCAAAAGAGCTCAGTCGATTCCAATCCGTGGATCGGACCCATGCAGCTGAGGCGGGGATAGAACTCATGCATCCCGTCGTAGTACAACGAAGCCGCCTTATACAGACTTTCACCTAGGCTTCAATCGCGCCTAAATTCCCGAAACGCCACGTCTTCACGCGCTATTCAGTCCACGGGTATCACAACCATCTCTGTACGACGGACGGCTTCCATACTCCCTGATTGTCAGATTTCTGTATATGCTCTCTATGTGGACAAGGCTGTCCACGCTACCACGCTCTCGAGTGCGAAGCGAGCCCAGGACTCGGGAAACTCGCCGAACAAAATACTACTGTGTGAAATCACATGCAATAAACTGAATTATCGGAGCTAACGATGAACGAACGATTTGATGGAGACCTGCGTTCAGAATATGGATATCTGTACGTTGTGGACAGTTTGCGCATTTTCGAGGTCCCAATCATAGGATCCTAAGCGAACCTGGATGATCCCAGAATCCTGCTGAAGGTGACGCAGTAAATCGGTTGATTTCCAGATATGGATGTGACTAGTGAGTAGTGACGCTAGTCATGCATACATGATATCTTACTCCCACGGACCTCCCGGCTGAAGCGTTTCTCGAAAAGAGATGCCAAGTTGACGCATACCCGAGAGCACCCTGATCTCAAAAAATTCCAAACATGTGATACATGATAAGAAAAACATTTTTATTCTGCCTCTATGCCGCCACATCTCTGTTTCAAAGACCGAATATTTACCAAATATGGCTGCGCAATACCTCGCACAGCCAGGGATCTTGCTCCCTATGAGCTTTGCGCTGAATCATAGTCATATGCTTGCACGGTAGCGCATCAGCATTGACGGGGGCTCCAAACCATACGAATTGAAGAGCCCAATTCCAAAACGTCACATCTCCATTTTTTCCAAAATCGAGTTTCCTGAAGATTCTTGCAGCCATGAAAGGAGGCTACCTATCCATGTTCACGGATTTTGTCGGGAGACCCTTTTTCCTATTCTGGTTAGGGTTTGAAAATGAGGTCCGCATAGGAAACGTATGGAAGCCACAAGAGTTTTTCGCGTTTTTCTCGAAACGCTAAAAATGGAGTTGTGACGTTTTGGAATTGGGCTCTTCAATTTCGGATCCCTGAGGACGTCGCCGAATCCTTCCCCATGACCGTCGAGATCATTCGACACCAATTTCAACGTCAGCTTTCCGTTGGACCTGTCGATTCGGAAAACGAGACTTGTTGGGGTCAACAAGTCCCCCTTCCGTAACACATGCATGGAGGTAGCGATTAAGAAGGCCTCACTCCGGAACGCTCTGAGGTGTAGCTGAAAATTCCGGGCGGCGCTCGGCGTCAGCTCGTCGATGGTCTCCGCCGAGCTGTCGAGAAACTCCCCTCTGATGAGATCAAAGGTGAGTAACCTCAGGCGGTTGACCATCGCGTCCGCTGGAGCCTCTCCGTCCTCATACTCGCAGTACCGGATCGCGATATGAGCCACGTCCTCCACGATGACCATGTCAGAGGTCATTTGGGTTCTCTTCAGGTGTTTTTCCAGGGCGTCTCGGGTTCCCTTCGGCAGTTTGATGATTCGCCCACCCTTGGGCTCCCTGTCGAGGGCAAGCAGGACGCCTAGTTCGGGCACTAAGAGCATTGTCCACTCGCCGCTCACACACAGCCTGTTAGAAGCACTGGACAATAGAGCAGGACAGGTTTCGTCCCACAGGACGGATTCGAGGTCTACCCTCAGGGGTTCCGACTCCCCAACACGAATCCCGTTCTGGTACCGGAGTACCTCCACTCCACGGAAATGGCGCATATCTGCTTCCGCGCCGGCGGTGTCATCTTGAGGGGCGACTAACGGAGCCGCATAGCTGAGATGGGCGACGCAGATCTCAACCTCGCCAACCGTGGGCGGAGCCACGGGGAAGATGTGTCCAGGAAACCTAGCGTGGAGGTCGCCGCGGAGGTGCTCAATCCGATCAAATGTTTCCACTTGATGCATGCCAACAACGTTGACGTACTTCCGTCCGCTCAAACGGAAAGCTTCGTTCCCGAGGCCCACCGCCCGCCGGAAGTCGCTCATGGTATCAGCGAACATTTTGTTGGCCTCAGTCTTGGGAAGCTTCTTGACTCCGCCCAAGGAACAGTACACTCGTACCGTGTCATGCTCGTTGTAGTCCATGACATCCGACTCCGAATGTTTGTAGGTGGGATACGGCATCCCGGTGATGTAGCCGATGGCGTGGACGTGGGCACGCCTGTATTGGCGTCCAGCAAGGATGGTGTCGGATAACTGGCCCCACCGGGGGTACTTCAGGAGAGTACGGAACTCTGGGACTTCGTAGCATTCGGGGTCACGCACACACTTCTTGAAAGACCTCTGCGTCAGATGCGCGAAGCGCACAAAGCGCAGGAGACGCACACGCTCCGATGCTCGGTTCTCCAGTGAGCACCAGAAGTTCACTAGAGACAGGATAGCGTCCTCATTTGGGACCACCAATCTCCTGTCGGCCAAGATTGTCTCGAGGATCTCTCTGGGCATTGCGCGCATCAGGCGAACGTTGTGGGCATTCTCGGATACGCTGGCGAGGAGATGCTCGATGCATTTGGCCCGCAACTCAGCGATGACGTAGTGAGCTGCGAAGTGGAGATTCCCAAACACGTTGTCATCGGTGATGCTCTGAATCCTGAACCGGATGCAGGGCCCCAACAGATCCTCGAATAAGAAGTAGTTGATCATTTCGAAGCAGGCATCGTAGTTTTCGAATATTTCTTCATGGTTCCCGCAACGCAGGCACCTCAGGATGACGCGGAAAACTTCTCGATTCCACGCTCCCAGTTCGACAACTTTGGTCTCGGATTCGCTCCAGTGAACGTCGGACAGCATCGCCGCGAAGTAGGAGCTGCTGGCGATGAGTAGAGTGCGGGGAACCGCCAACTCGGAGTGGTCCTCGAACCTCAGACGAATGAGAACTCCGTTGTATTGGGGAATCACGTAGTTGATTGCTGGCTGCATGTTTCTCACTCGGTGACTCGAAAAACCGAACGAACACGAACTTACTTCTGTACGATCACAAGATGACTTGCAGGCTGAGGGGACGGAGTGCGAGATCGCAGCTCAAGGAACTCACGAGTTCAGTGAGCTCGCATTGTGCTCCGTCGGAGGTTTATGTATTCCGCTCTCCCTCGGAAAATGATAGATGACTCAGAAAGAGAGCCTCACTCTTCTCGATATTGAGGCTGCTCGTTCGAGAGCACCGCACCCAATTGATTGCCGGGCGAGGGTCCCGCGTTTCTTAGGATCGTTCACTAATTGAGACGCAGGATGAGGTGTTGGGAGGGGCATGCGGCAGAAGAGCAAAGTTCACATTAGAGGCGCTCAGGTGCGGGTCGCGAACGGAATCCGATACCTAGCTTTGGGGTTTTGAACAAACACCATTACGAGAACTCTTTTCTTCTAAGATGAAGTCTCAGACGAGCTCATTTTGGCACAGAGGGCGATCGATTTCAACGGCCTCGTTTGTAAATGAGTAATTGATACCTCGTAGAAACACATGGAGAAGCCCCCTCAAGAGCGGACCCGAACACTTCAACGGATTTTCAAGAGCTTGGAGGATTCAAGTGCAGAGGGGACGCATTTCTTAAACGCCACCCAAGGACTCGGCAGGGAACGCGCTGGAATGAACGGGATACGGAGTCAGGTAAACCCTGAGATTTCCAGAGCATCCACGAGAAACCGGAGCTAAATGTCCGACCAATAGCATTCGATGGGAACTGCGAGAGCACATGATGTGATCGCTGGTGTAGATTCCAAGTGGAGCTCTCATATCCGCCGAACTAATTCCATAGTCGGAACGATGAAGGAGTTTTCCTCCATTTCGGAATCGGGGAAGTTAGTTTGACGGAAATGGGAAGCGGCTACCTTTGGAGTAAAGCAGTGTCCGAGCTACGGGGCGAGCCGTAAGAGCCGCAGCGCGGAACCTACCCATGCTGAGGTCAGTGTCGGAACGATCAGATACAGCTGAAGCTGCTGGAGTGCGCCATCCGACTCGAGTATCACCTAGATGTCCGGCTTGGAGCGGTTTCGTTCAAGAGAAATATCGGTGAATATCGGGTCAGGCAGACTCCTCGAACTGTCGACGTGTATGAGGAGGAACCTCGCCGCGACAATTTTGATGGGACCGTGAATGGTGGTTCTCATCGAATGCTCCGGCTGAGTGGAGCTGATAGCCCGAACCATTGATTCGGATCCACGGATGTAGTGATCCTGAAGGTTCGAGATATTTCACCGAATATGTCGGGACGACTTTGCCTAGTTGCTTCTCATTCTTGTCCGATTCCTACGCTGCTATATCTCTCCTTGGAATCTCAGCACGTCTCTGGTGCTCCCGAAACGGGTACGCCAAAACGTACCTATCTCAAGAAGAACTCTTCGCCGCTTACAAGGTATGTTCACGAACTGCCCCCCGCCGATTTCGGTGAGCGATAGCGCGTCGGATAGCCCGTCCCTAGAGAAGTCAAAGCCCACATGACCTATCGCCAGCTGGCCTAACTGGCAATACCATTTGATCTCTCTGAAGTTGGATACAAGATCGGGAAGTTCTACGTCCTTGGTCACGGTGAAAATTCGCCTTTGATGCCGGAGAAGGTTCGCAGATCGGATGTGATTTCCGGCGCAAATGTCCCCCTCTGTTTCTTCAGAGACTCGCACAACGCGAGTTCGTATGGGACTCATCAGAGCTGAAACCTAATACCTAATAATCATTTGTGCCAAGCCAGGCTAAATGCCAAGTCTTCGTTGTCCCTCCCGCCATGGGGAGCGAGAGTGAGAAAGTGTGTCTAAAAGCCGATTTCCGTCGATCATCATGCGCGTGGTTTCTTTGAACCGCACGTCCTCCTGGTCCAATATGTTCTAGCAGCAACTGCCCACAAGTCTGCATTTCCTCAGAACCCCAGAGAGAGAAACTCATCACCCGGATTCACTCTTGAGTGGGAATAGTCAGGTCCGTGAATGGATTTTGATCTCCTCAGACGTTCGACCACAAACTGGGATACTCGTTCTGAAATGACATAGATGAACGAAGCCGTAGATTAGCACGACACTCGATGAGACTCCGAGGAGGAAGGATGCAGACGACGCAACATCGCAAGCTATGATTTCGCGACACAGACTCCTCCGAACGGGAACCCCGCTCGAACGAGCTCATCCGATTCCAATCCGTGGATCGGACCCATGCAGCTGACGCGGGGAAAGAACGCATGCATCCCGCCCCGGTTCTACGTATCGTCGATCAATCGACAACCAGACAGACAGTGAGGTGGAAGTTCGCGTTGCTACGAGCAAGCTTCGGAAACGTGGAACATCAGGGAATCGATAGAGTTTCAGTTGAGAGAGCGACGCATGTGTCATGGCGGCTTTCGCTGACAATAACGACTTACAATCAGATCGGCGAACTGAGTGGATTTTCCGGGGATATCGGCTTCAGACAGCACGACAATCACAGGAACTCCTCAGCTCCCTACTGTTCCTGCCTCAAGAAACATCGCTGCGTTGTATTCTGGTGTCAGCGGTTCATCCAAGACTCTCGCGAAGCATCACAAGTAGGCTTAACAGTGTGATCGGATAAGCTCGCTGCCGACCGTCTTTCATACCCTGGACGCTGAAAACTCTCCGGAAGCCTTCCTTTCAAATCGAAGAGTGATTCTACGCACAAACCTCACCGGATCTGAGCAGCCTCCAGTGAACCTCGGCGACTTCTGGATCGGCCCATGCGGTGGTCGCTCGTGTTCATCGTCGAAGGTGATCAGAGCAGGCCGTCCAATTAAAAAAAGAACAGATCAATCAGACAAGCTGACCTGGGTGAGCTTTCGACGATCAACAATCAAACGGCTCGAGGACAAGGCCAGCTGCGGCGAGGGTCGTTCTGTCTCGCGAGAAATAACGAGTCTCGAGTTGATGTGAATCTCGACAGTCAGGACTGCGAGAAGATGTCGGTGGGTTTGATGTTTTTTGAGAATGAGCCCCCGGCTATATTCTGTTCATCCATGTCGGATTTACGGCTACAATCGAAATTGTCATCAACCCGTATTCTCTCCAGAATCACTGATGGGAGGACTCATAACCGGATCTCATGGGTCCCTTGGTTGAGACGGGATTTACACGCGCCTATCGCAGAACCATGGATGAGTTCTCTCCTCCTCTACCTTTCAATAGCATCGTCAATTTTCTAGAGGGAAATCATGATTCTGTCTTTTTAGGCTCAGCTTGTCCAAGACAACATCTTGACCTGAGGGCAGGGCTAGATTTGAGAAATGGCCACCCTTAGGCTGGAAACAAATCGGCGCCCCCTGTAGCGTATCCCAAATCGATAATCTCATCGCACTTCATATCACAAAATCTTCTCACCCCCTCTTCATCTGGAGTCGGATTGCCATCCCGCACTGGATAGCCAGCAGCGCTCCCGAAAATTTGCCGCCGCTGCAAAGGTTCCGCCGTGGGCTCTAGCCGAACCCACCTAATAGTAAATCCGGCCCTGCCTGAGGGTTCCTCATCATCGCGGGAAGCGGCCTCGGATAACGGCCGTGGAGTGCTCCTCGTGCCCCATTCGCTGCCATGGCGGGGCGAATAGGTTCCGGGCTGTGTAATGGTGTCTTCTGACGTTATTCGAGTATTCATGTCGAGAACACCAATTCGGAATCGACCACCGACGATGGATGTGACACGAGCGCTTGCGCACAGTTCAGACTGTCTAGATAAACGGTATCCCTTCTGAGGCCCCTAAATACCAACTCCTCGGTTCAGCTGAAGTTGAAATAAATTCTCCCCCGAAACTTTCATTCGTATTGTCCTTATTGACAGAAACTGAGCCGCACGGAAGCATGAGCAGTCATTCTCGTTCTTTCACTCAGAACCTCGTCTGGGCAGTAAGCCCCGTGCTGTCTCAAATATGGTCAACCAGCGCTCAGTTGAAAATGTTGGAAAAAGTTTTTCCCGCTGGGTTTATGTTCCGTGGTCACAGCTTACTTATCGAGCTCTCGGATGGCTACAAACCGAGTACTCATAGTCTTCTGCGTGAATCGATACACAGGTCAACTCCTATAGGCCAGCTCCTGCTTCCGTGCAGATAATTATCATTCAGAGAAAAGGCCCCTGGAAGTTGCATCATATTTCACCGAAGAATGCTGCATACATGAGGCTCTGCTACTTCTGCCCGAGTGCATCACTGAGCTCCGACGGGTGACTGACGCTAGTGGCCCCGCTTCCGAACAAACACATGGAGTTCCGTCTCCATTCGGCGAATCTGCCGGAATGCTCAAGCGCTTGATTTTCTGCGTGAAGGCCGTCCTGGGTGCATCCCAATCTACGAATAACTGCGTTCATTTAAATTCCAAGTCAACTGCGTCAGTTTCCAAGTCCGACTGTTTCGATTACTTGTTGATAGGAATCAGTCTCCGAAGATTGTGGAACGGAATCTCAGCGCAATCAAACTGAAATCTATATCCCGATCGGGAGTCTTGCCAATCGAGACGAGGCATTCGAGCGGCCCTGATGTGTTGTGCCTTCGAAACAACTCCATGCGTTGCCGTGTTGATGCATGTGGAGTGCTGCGGAAGCTACGCCCTTCGGGCAGGTACATCATCAGGGACTCGCGAGAGCAGCTCAACCTGTTGTTACTTCTGCTTTGCGTGTTCGCGTTTCCCGGATTCACAGAATGGGACGGAGAACACCGTGGAAAGCGTTCTGCCTGTATCGAGTTTGCCTCCCCCACACTTTCGTTCCTCCTCTGAACGCTTTCGCCAGTCTCCCCGGGGGCATTCCTCTCTCCAATCTCTAGGGACTCTCACAACCATTCGATCGGAGAAAATATTTTCCCGGAAGAAGGATATCATCGATCTGCTTCCGCGATTTCCAGCTCAGTATCTGACGGTCGACTCCTTCCTCAGTGAATTAGACGAGCTATATAGTTTCGTTCCCAGAGCAGAGACCGATATTGAATCGACCAATCGTATTCGGCAAGCTTAACGACGGATCTCACACGAGCAATTTTTTGGCTTGATTTTCGATTGAAACCATTGTGAAAATTTCCGTCAATCGTTCGTCTCGGAGCGATTCACTCAAAATGAGGCGCTTGATTTGGAATAAACTCGTTGCTGAATTTGTCCCTCGTTCTGTCGTTTTCTCGGAAAGAAACTGTGCCTAAGCGAGACACGAAAAGACATCATCGTTCTTTCCTATAGAACTTTGTCTAAACATTGAGACCAGCGCTGTCCAAAGTCAGGCGAACCAGCGCTCAGCGTCAACGCTCCGAAAAGATTGATTAAGTTATCCAGGTCAGAGTTTCGTGGTTACAGCCGTACTCAACAGGCTCTCCGATGGCTACAAACTTGATTCTCTTATGTTTCTCGACTTGATGAAATAGCTTACCAGCTCCGTATTCTGCACAAATGAATATCATGCACAGACAAGGCGCCTGTGTATATGTAGTATCATGTGTTGCTCCGCGTGGCTGATCATGTGGGGCTCTGCCAGTTCTGCTCGATCGCATCGCTGAGTTTCAACGGACGATTGAAACTAGTTGCCCCGATTTCTAACAATTGCATGGAGTTTTCTCTCAATTCGTCAAGTCTGTCGGAATTCTCGAGCTTGTTACTTTCTAACATTCTGGAAGCCCTGAGAACATCCCGATCTAGAAACTCAGGCTTGACTTCGTTCGCTCGTGAGTCGTCCGTCTCCGAATATTTCTCGCGCTCCCCCTCCCTGGAAGCTTTGAAAGATGATAGATCGTCGCCCTCGACTGGGAAGTCCAGTGAACGCTCGATTCGAACACACGAGACCGGAGAATATTCGCATTTTCGCCAGACCTCAAGTGAGAGGGGAAATTCCCAAAACCACTCCCGAAATTGGCGAGTTGTGGCGTGCGGAAGGGAACGCCGGAGGGAACTGAACAGATCAACGCTTTCTCGAAATTCGCTCCCAAAACTCCGGAGTCAAGCAACCGAGACTTGGATATTTCTTCCTTCATCTCCTGGGGGGTGAACCGGATGGAATTGTTTTGAAACAGCTTTCTGACTTCCCGTACGTGACGGTTTTCTCGGAGAGCCGTTTTCTTCCCCAAAAGCTGTCGAGCATATGGAATCTCATGTCGACTCCACGTGTTTTCGGACCCCAATCTTGCGGGAATGAGTTGCCATATAAGCCTGGCTGTCGACAAATATTGATGGAATTTCTCTTCCACGAAAATCTATCACAACGAAGAGGATCTGGTTAATCGCGAGAGCGCGAAGTATGAGCACCAGTACAAACGTTTCAACACGAGAATCATCTCCGCGCAAGGTGAGGCTCTTATACATGGCAATCCCGGATTGTCGCTTCCGGAGACGAGGCAGGATGACGAGAGAGGTTCACTCTGCAAACTGCGTTGTTGAGGCTTCTGTGACATCGTCGATGTTGTGGAACCTCTCGAAAGCCGATGAGTCCCGTTTCTCATGGACGTAAGACGAAATCCACTATAGGTTTTGTCGGGAATGCTCAGTGGGTTTGGAGACCTTCATTTAGAATTATTACGGGAGTTTTCGTGAAGCTAGACACAAGTCATAGCTCTATAGCAATCCTCATATCCACGAATCCGATTCCCGAAGACGTTCCGCTTGGGAGCCGCGAAATCGCGAACCGCAGAGAAGTCGAGTAAACAATCGAGATTGTTCCTGTTCCCATAGACTTGGGACATTTGACACTAGATCAGCATATTGTCGGCCATTCTGGCTTTTGGGTCCGAGAACGGAGACATCATGGTCGGAAACGACCATATTCCTTTCAAGAAGCTCTTCGGACTCGATCTTCGATCGATCGGAAGAGTCGACTACTTCCAATACCCTGGCATAACGATTTCGGGAAGGGCACCGGATTTCGGCAGACAGGTCTCCTTGACAATCAAAAAGACCCTTCCCACCAGCCCGAGGCTGTCGCTCTACACCGCTTGATCCGAAACTGCTCCGATTGCATTCCACGGCATCGAGTCAATCTGATTGTGAGTCACGGAATTCTGGTCGAACTACAACCGCGATCCGCGCTTATTCTGCTTGAATGAGAGGTGGACCGTGGATGGGAAATTCTAGTCCTCCAGCTCCGGAAAAAGTTTCAAGTTCCACGGTGGAGAATCTTGAAGCTCGAAATTCTACCTATTGTGTCGAATTCACAAATACTGACATATCCAGAGAAAAAATATCGTCAAGCTTTATTAACCAAATTTCCATAATATACAGTTGATGTTTTGACCTTTCCGGCCAAGAAGTTCAGCTCTACTTCGATGCCTTGCTTCGAATGCGCCGCGCCGGCTGTCCGGGCCAGCTGATCGATGGCCACATTACGAGGCATCAGCATTGCAAGATTATTGGTGAATTTTGCACAATGTTGAAGTATGAGCTCGAATCCGGGATCCATCGAGCCGACATCATACACCCCGGCGAGGTAGGCGGGACCACCCCAAGGTGGGCTACAGATGATTGCGTCTACCGGCGTCTTGAACGTCGATGCATCAAGGTCGAAGAAATTACTGACCTTGAAAGACATCTTCGTTTTGGGAACACCGTAGAGTTCCGCCATCATCTTCGCACAATCCACTTCGGCGGCGTCGATGTCGCTTGCGAAAGCGTGCGACACCTCGTCCATGAGGGCTGCCTGGACGATGTTCCCACCCGCCCCGCAGAAGGGGTCGAAAACACGGATTTTTCGTCCGAGTTTCCGACTCAACGAAGCCACGCGTCGAGCGATGTGCTTTGAGATTTCTTCGGGACAGACCGAAAACCATGCCTGGGTGCTCAGCGGCAGAGAGGGCTGGAACCGAGAGATCAGCCTGAACCTCTGCGCGAAATATTTCGCATGGGAATCTCCCGGTCCGGTCACTCCTTTCCTTCGCGGTGCTGATGACGTCCTCACTGAAGTCACCAAAGATTGCACCTCCTTGTTCAGTTTCGTCGCACACTGGGCACAGGGAGCCTTCGTCACCTTCAAGTTCGCCACTGCTCCCTTGTTGAACATGAACAATCCTGCGGCTCGGATCTGTTCGTGACGCGGCACGAGTGGCTGATTCCGAGATTCGGAGCACGTACAGCCTTGCTCCAACTGTGGGGCGCGAGATGGAGCCGTTCGAGGCGTCGTTTGGAATACGTTCTGGCAGTCAACCGAGTATGATCTACTCATCACGAACGGTGCTCCGTCGATACGTCCCTGAAGAACCACTCGGGACATCGGTCCACCCCTGGATCCGCAGATGAAGTGGGAATAGCCTGGCGCAAAGCTTCCCTGATGTCCACTGTGACTGGGCTCGTATTTGAGGACATGAGCGATGTACCGGTCCTTTCCGAGACAAACCTCGTAGTGGCCGGCGCGTCCCTCACGCAGCAAAAACGTGCCTTGCGATGACATCGTCGTGCGGACTGGTTCCGCTATGATGCCCTGGTCTCGTAGGGCGCAAAGCACGGGGGCGGGCTGGACGGTGTCCGGTAATTCGATGTGTAGGATGAGCGATGAAGAGGCGTACGGCTCGGGATACACTATGGGATCACTGGCGCGAAGGCTCGCCGAGTCACCGGGTCCGGTCAGGAGTTTGATTTCGCAGGTTTTCCGCTCCTGCGGGGCATGCTCAGCTGTCTTGATATTCCAGGCACCTCGAAACACCGGAGGGCGGAGCGGTGCCGACTCGGCATTCCCGCAGCTGGCGATGATTGAAGGCATGGTGTTGAAGCAGTGTTCGATGAGAACTAGCGGTGCGCACGGAAGCTCGATTCCGGAACGGAGGGGTTTTGTTGCACTTTGCCAGGTATGTCGGTTTTAAAGGCATAAGAAAGGAGAGGGGTGATGGTCGGGGGAGAGTGGACCCCAAGAACACTCGCCCCTCGGAGCGTGAGATATCGTAATTGCATCAGAGAGCGAACCTCGAAGGCTGAGCGAACCCCGTTCAACCTCAACCCCATGAGATCGTTTAGTCAGGGGGAGGTAGTCATCTCCAAGATCTCAGGACCGATGAGTCGCTGGCGCTCCTAGGAGAACCCTCTGATCACTGATGATGCTTCTGTGAGCTTTGAAACTGCCGGTTCCGAGTTGAGCTCATCTTCGTTAGGACGCTCAGGCAGAAGTCCCTCCTCATACTCGTCTATCAGAGAAGCCTCTTGTGAGATTCATTTGCCCTGAACTCATTGTGGGAGTGCCAATCGGTTTACGCTCTTCGATCGCTCCACATTCCTCTACTTCATGGAGTCGACGATTGGCTACCATGCGTTTGAGGGGCCCAGTTGGTCAAGTCCGTTGATGATCCGCATGAGATCTGAGTTGGAAGCTTGTTGTGGTGTATGACGAGGCATATCCCGGTGGGCTAAGAGCTGGAATGTTCCAATGGTGACCGAACCAGATCGAGACACACATCGTGGGCTCAACGACCTGAGGTATCATGGCGGATAATTTTTCCCCGGTTTGCCAGATGCTTCCAAAGAATATCCATCAATCGTTCAACATTCAGCGGCCACGGTTAGGGGATCCCGATGGACCAACTCGGCTCGAGGCGTCTTACGCGGCTTCAGGCGAGCGTCGACTGACCACCCTCCCCCGACATATCCCTGATTCCGGCGATGTGTTGCCGGAGGTGATGGTACCGTCGTTACCTTCTTTCTCTGGTTGCAGTACATGGCCAAGCCTGGCCGTGAGCAGTATTCGTTGCTCGAGATTCTTTGTTTGTGACGGGTTGTACGAAATAACGACCCCCGATCAGAGCGCATGTTGTGATACACAGCCTGTGTACCATGGCGATGTCAAAAACCGATGCGGTCAGAACAAACGCCGCATTGAGGATTCTCTCGACGAACCCTTACAGAGTGATACGTTGACGGCTGTAGAGATATGAAACGACGGGTATTTGTGGTTCAGCATGTATGTTTCTCTGAATGAAGTGATCATGAATTTTGAGTGGATACCAAGCTGGAATCCCCTCTGCATACCGGACGCATCGACAACGCTACCGAATAAATTAATAACTCGGAGCCGGAGAGGGAGTCAGTCTTTGCGAGGATGTTCTGGAGTGCCTCGTGAGCTCAGAATTCTGTCTTTTGCGGCACCACGTGACTTTGACGGTGGACGTCGAGACTCCCTCAGGTCAGCTTCCTTCCTAGAGTTCGGTCCGTTTCCTCTGCCCTTGGGAATCCATCCTCCACATCCTTCAGAACGTCGATCAGCCCTTAGATCCGCATTTACAGTCTGGAGTGTCAGAAGATTTCCAGGAATCCGAATGAACGTAGGGGCTATTTCGTTCGGAAACTGCGCCTTCAGGACATGCGATACTTTTTCCGGTTGACATCGAGCTCTTCCACTCAGCCACGGGGTCTAGAACTGGAATCAACTAGGCTATCGAAAGCACCAGGGATAGGATGTGTCGACGACGAATCGAATTCCGGGGAGCTTGTTGACGGATTACTCCTACAGAATAAAGTTCCTCGTTGAAATAATTGAGGGCGTACCTCCCTTCTGTCATAGGTATCAGATTTGAACTACACAGATGGCTATTCGTGGCAATATTTCTCAGCATTCACCCTCGGATTTTGACGGAGGGCGTCGAGACTCCCTCAGTTCAGCTCCTCATTCCAGAGTTCGGTCTGTTTCCGCTGTCCTTGGGGATCCACCCTTCACATCTCGCCCCATCCCGCGCATCTGAGGACAAATGATGAGAGTTCGAGCCTCGTAGATACCATGAGCGATGGCCCGATCGGGGATCTATGATCCTACTCCGCAATCAGAATGGGAGGCCCCACAGTTATGCTTTTCGTCTTGTTGGGTCGACTACCATATATATATGTACTGATTCATCAAGTTCTCGACAGCTTGCAGAATCTCCTGGAAACTTGTCAGAAGGTACACAGCTCTGCGTTCTCATTGGATACTGGGAAAATCGGAATATTCGCGCGAAAACCTAATGGATTACATTTCACCATGCACGGCACGCTGATTATCAAGGGTGGACTTCGAACAGGCAGTCCAAAAATCCCCTCTTGCTTCAAATCACTAGAATCCGGGGCGAGCTTCGATTCTCTCAGTCACTGGCTTTCTCGAACTGATCCTCCGCACACATTCCGGTCTTTTGAACGACAGAGCTCAACCAGAACAAAGACTTGGTTGAAAAAGCTAGGTTTGGTGCTAGGCTCCTGGGGAAGTCTCTGCAAATCCATAAGTCATATATGGCGAGAGACGATCCGACTCAGAGCTCGATCTGGAAAGACCCCGCAAACCCCGAGGACGAATCGAAGGTTCGCTTTCCTTCGAGGCGTCGAGGTTTGTCCTACAGAGCATGTTATAGTACAGCAAACTCTCGGGACCAAAGGCCAGTGGCGTAGCCGGGATCTCATCTGGAGGGATGTTTCTTTTTTTCCCGATGGCGTACACTTGAGAAATTCCCCGCAAATCGGTTGCTCAGTCAGAAACCTTGACGGAGATAATGTGAGCCGATCTCAGACTGGCTCAAGCCCGCTGAGCTCATACCTGGCTACGCAGCTGCCGAACGCAGAAACCTTGATCCGGAGGGGATTCACCCCCGGAAGCCCGATCATGTGGTTGAGTGCATCAATCAGGAGAGCGCGACCCGTATGAATAGAGCCCTCTCCGCGTTAGCCTAAGGGTTCCATGAACCCCCATGAGCCAATGAGTCTCTCACAATCCGCGAATCCCGGATTCTAAGTTCAGACACCGTTGATTAACACCGAGAGAACGTTGATAACGTTTTCGGCGTTTTGTACGAGACGAAACTGACGAACTATCAGAATACAGCTCATTGAACGATGTTCGAAAAAAGATCGCGCACTGTCAACGAAGGTTTCGAAACTAGTGTTGAAATAAAGGTGTGCCGGCTTGAGCTCTTCATTGTTTCCAAGCGGATGCGCGTGATCAGAGTACTCTGGTCGTAGGTTTCCGAGCACGTCTATCAAAAGCTCCTGCCGCTGGTAATCGTGTTCCTATCAGTGAACTTATGTAGGCTCAGAACTTGAGCGGAAAACAAAGGGGTGACGCCAAGGCGTCCATCAAGTTGAATAATTCCAAAGACAGCTGTGACGTCATGTCCGACAGAAGTGCACCCGATACATCAGCCCCATAAACCACCGCACGGGTCGAACGTGAGCACGGGTAGATCGCGGCCCTTAAGCTGGAAACGAATCGGCGCCCATGTAGCGTGTTTCAAATCGATAATCTCACCGCACTTCATATCACAGAATCTTCTTATCCCCTCTTCATTTGGAGTCGGATTGCCATCCCGCACTGGATAGCGAGCAGCGCTCCCGATGCCGCCTCTGCGAATGTTCCGCTCTAGGCTCTAGCCTAAATTGCTCAATGGTGTCGCGAGCAGATTGCTATCCACGACGTCCAATTTTCTATATTCTTTATACAAAAGTCCAGAGGATTGGTCGACTCCCCGTTTCACAGAGACAACGACGCCGTCGGCTCGGATGTAAGTAATCCGAGTCCACTTCGTCGAGTCACTTGTTCCACAGAGTTGGAACGGGCAAGTCGCACCGTCCGTGAAGAGGCTCAGCTCAGCCCTACGTGTCATTCTTACATAGTCGTGTGCGACACTTTGGTGTCAGAAGTTAAAGAACAACTAGTTCTACGATCTTACCTCGAGCAATGAAGGTTAAACTTAGGGAACAGGCCAACCCTGAGGACTACGCGGCGCTCCAGAGGACCCGGGCGCAAGTTCGTCGGCAAGTGACGATACGCTGCACCGCGGTGGATGCTATTCTTGAGAGCAGCACCGAAGTCAGCCCAGCGACTGTATTCTCAGAGCAGGAGACCTTACGGTCGCTCGAAGAGAAGCTGCTGAAGCTAGACGATGAGATCGCGATAGTGTTCGCAGAGCCCTCCGAGGGCGAAGAATCGAATAACCGACAGAGTTGGTACTCTCTACGAGGAGCTCTGGCTAAACTGAAATTCCAAGCTGAATCGCGTCAACCGAGCATAACTGAACCCAAACAAAATCCGATATCCCACTTCGAAGCACCGGTGGCAGGACGTTCAGGACTGAAGAAGTTTAAGAAGCTGAAAGGCGCACTCGTCGGCGATGCACTGAAGGCGATTTCTCGTATCAGCCTGACGGAGGACCAGTTCGATATAGCGATGGCGATCATCAAGGACGAATTTGGAAATGTCTTCTCCGCGCAATATGCTCACATGGTCGACGTGATGAAAAGCTGCAACTCCAAGAATTACAAGAACGCAGATAAGTGATATTTGATAGTTCCGGCGATCTCTCAGGACGTGAAAGCGCTCAAAAGCTCAGTTGACCCGATCGACGGCGCCGCGGTGGTACTCTTGCCTCTGCCTCTTGAATATCTTGCTGCGGCAGTTAGGGAAACTTTTCTCAGAAGCCATGAGTTCTCGCAGTCCGACCCCCCTCTAGAACAGTTAGAGGCTTTTCTGAAATTTGCGGTGACTGAGAAAAGATCAAAACATCGAGCTCGCAAGCTAGAGAGAAGTGGGGGTTGAATAACGATGAGAAGTTAGCGGTGGATAGATGGCCAAAAAGCCAACCCTTCATCTCGGAATCGGAAGAAAACGCGTCTTGCCAGACGGCACTTCGCCGTGGCCACACATCGGTGCGCCGAGTCAGAATCATCAGATGTTCTCCAGTGAGCTAACGGTACACATGCCCCGCGGCCGGCCGTACAGTAAACGTAAACTAGCCTAACAGTCACAAACCGAACTCTTCGGTAGACTAGCTTAATCCATCGGTCCCAGAGACCCCGTCTCTTTGACCCCGAGTCGATCACTCGTGACCCAACCGATAGTCGGAGTGCGAATCGAAGACGTGAGCGGATCAGTTCCGAAAGTGCCCAAGACCCCGTGTTTTCACTTTCTTCCGAATTCGTCCGCCTCAGTTAGGAATCGTTCAGAGGGCCGAAGCGTGTGTGAAGTGTCTGAAGAAAAAATCCGCAGTGGTAGTCGCGAGGTGACTACCGAGGTGTTTGCGTGAAAACGTGACAGGTAACGCACATGTCGGTTGCCATGATGCGGTATTATTAGTTGTGTATTTATATGATGGAATTAAGATGGTCATGCTTACGATTGAATAATACACATGGAAGGTTTATTCATGTATCAAATAAGGGATTAATGAAATTTCGGAAGATCAAAGGAATTCGTAAACTTTTTCTCATCCGTTCAAGGCGAACCATGCGTCGAGGGCTTCAATTTCTGCCCTTACGACGTCATGTTGGCGGTGGATGATGGTATCTGGAGTTGTGTACAAGGTCTTTCTCTCGTTCGTACTCCGAAGGTTGACCGTTTGAAGGAGTACTGCGCGGCCTTGTAGGATGTCGAGGGATCCGACGAATGTGGCGTGAAGTGACACCGTAATCGCTCTGAGGGTGTCGTCTACTGGGGTAACGGTTTGGCGTCGACCGTTCTCGTCGTTGGTGGGGCGTTGGACGTCGAACACGATTCCCACTAAGTCCACGTTCCGACTTATTCGTATGTTGGCGATCCGGGCGAGCGTCGATGGTTGGAATGTTAGGGGTCCTATGTAGTTGCCGTCGATCCGCTCGATGCCTCTCGCGATGCCCAGTTCACGTGAGAGATACCATGCGGCTTCCTGCGCAGACATTTCGACGTTATTGAGAATTTTCAGACCCACTTTCGAAAGAAGCTGCGCTTGGTCGAATTCAGGGCTGGCTTCATGGATCTTTGTGAGCTCTCGATGCAAGTGACTCAGTCCTCGCTCGGACTTATTGACGTAGTCTACGACGTAAGCAGCACATGAATAGGTATCAAGAATTTTTTGTAAATCCATGTTGGACTTCAATACGGAATCTATCCGGGGATTAAATGTATTGATGTAGATTTGTGTCATGTCCCTCTTGAAGTACACGGTAGCCCGTTTCAAAGTCGACCTGATCATGTCGAAGTACTGATCATGATCACACCTGATATCGTCCAAGAATTCCTGGATCGAATCGTACGCCTCGGTTTCCAATTTCACACGAGCGCTTTCCACTTTCTCCTTGAGGAGCTCGCGTCTCCCGTCGTCTTCACTCAAGGGTATCAAGGGTATGAGCAGTTTAGCATGAAACATCGGCCAGTAGGGTATATTGAATCGGCAATGTTGTTCGCCTCGCTTTGTACAGGTGAACGTATGAGCGTGAGTTTGATTCGCTATCATCTCGGAATCCGCTAAATCCTCTTTGTCAACACTACATGGATCAGTGATCCATTGTACTGTAAGCGGCATATCCTCTGACAGATCTCCCTTGGGTGAATTCTCCAACCAGAGTAGTATGTGGGCGTGGGCGCTACCTCGCTGTTGGAACTCGATACGGACGAAATAGTCTAATACGCGATGTTTTCGAAAAGGATTATGAGACTTTTTTGCACTCAGGATAGACAAAATTGTACGCACTAGCTTGTTGAAATAGATAGCGCAGGTAACCGGATCCTTCACCACCAAATGAGCCCGCTTGTAACGATCCAACTTTTCGAAAATGTCCCCCTCCAGAATGTCTTGTCCCAATGATTTATACTCATCGGATAGCCGGTGCAGAATACGGAGCAAATGCGCTCATGGTTAAGAAAGCCGTCGGTTTACCGAGTTGACGGATCATCGCAAACAAATCTCTCTTTCGATCAGCCCAATATTGTACAGAATTTGAAATCGATCTTAGAAACGCTTGATTCGTATCTATCAACCGCTCTACGAATTCTCGATCTTCGATCATTTCTCGGGTGATAGTATCTGTGGTTCGTATACATCGGTGCATGTTCTGAATACCGTCTCGAACCCGGATCCGAAGGATCTTCATCGCCATGTACAGTACGTGTTGGGGCGTCACTCCACGGCGATCGCACCTGCGGATCTCGGATGTACACATGGTGTATCACTTGAACGAACAGTGCTCGAGTCACTCGATTGGATGACACGAGCCGTTCCAAGATATATCGCAGGAAATGACAGCTCTTCGGCATAGTTATCAAAAAGCAGACTTTCAGGCGTACTATGTTGACCAGGAGCGATGTCCAGACAATGTTCTTCGTTCCACAGCATGGTCTGCTGTCTGGCATGGATCAGTTCAGACTCCGGAACGGTATCCGGACACAAACTCTCAACGCCATCTTCTGGAACGATTTGAGAATTAACTTCAGGAATGGAATTTCTGATTGTGATGTTATAATGCTTTTAGAGCGGCTGTTCGACTAAAAATCTGAGCCACGCTTCAACGACCTTCTTATGGACAAATCCACTGATATACGAAGATTTGTGGATCAGGTTCTTCTTCAAATTAACATTGAAAGCGTCGTCGTCATCGAGGGAACGGGGAAGAGAGGTTACCATGGTATTCACATCGACGGGCACATTGATAATCTGACCCACGATACCGTAACATCCGTCGTGACGCAACCGACGAATCTGCATAAACGGGATCTGAGGTGAAATAAGACGTTCAGTTAGGGGATCCAGCTCTGGTAGACCCTGCGGCTTCAACGGATATCGATATCCATTACTCTTGCTCATACTCGGGATCTTCTGAGACTTGCAAACCTTGAGACAGTTTGCACAAAGCCTAAATTTGGTGTTGTGTTCGTCTGGGAAAAATTCAGCCAGAAAGTTCCCGACCCTCGAATCTACGGCCTTCAAGTCCCTTTCATACCATAACCGATCACATACATTACACACATGTCCAAAATCATTCTGTAGAAACATTTTTTGGAACTGGACTGTCGCTCGTCTCCAAGAATCAATGTACTGCGAATTTCGGAACGGTTCAGAAATACCCTCGTGATGAGCTTCAGAAGTTGTCTGATGTGTATTTTGAACCGCGTCATGCAGTCCTTCGAGCGCATCCGCGTGGACGTTCCGTCGACGCTCCCGAAATGCTTGAATTCTCTCGGCGGACGTTTACGGGTTTTTTCTAGGCTGACTGAATCTTGTCTCTGATCGTCTCTTGGCTTGCCGGAGACTTCTCGTTGTCGGTCGCGCCATTCCGATGCAAATCGAAGATCACTCGACCTAACCAAAATTTCTGGGTCCGCCAAGGAAGCTTCGACCACCCATAAACTCAACCTCAGTGGAAGAGCAACCTCGTTGTTTGAGCCTCCATCAAACAACGAATTTAACTTCACACATCGAAGACCGAAATTCTGTCAGTTAGCGCCCAATTCCACAGAAACTCACGGATGTGATGACCAACTTAGCTACGGTCCCGACCCAGAATACTGCTGAGTCCATTTTGCCACCAAAACAAGAAGCCTGCATCAATTCGTTTCCCAGAAGAACACTTATTTATGACGTTTTTGGATATGCTCAGGAGGGTACGGGGTTGTCCCACAGTTACGCAACCCCGATACGTATCATTACCACAGTTGAAGGACGGCTTGTCCTGACCCAGCAGTATAACCTGCGGGAGACAAAAATGTTCTCCTTCAACCGTGGATCACAGTTGAAGTCCTTGAAACGCTTCAACTTTCGTTACATGAAGGCCGAAGTTCAATCGGATTGTACCGCCAGCGCGGAGAGAGACGTTTTCACGTCAATAACATGGCATCCAAATGTAGAGCGCGGACCAACTGCGAGAATTGCCACGGCGCTCATCATTGGATGGTGTGTCTGAGGAAAAATTCGCAAAAATCGTCTTCGATGGTTGGAAATGCTGCAGACTGCCCGCCGCCGGGCTCAAGACCGATTTTGCGATTGTCTCTCCGTCGTTATGGTCCAGCACACTGCGCTACTCCTCTCGATTCTTCCAAAGTTTATTTGAGGACAGCTCCACATCATCCTCGTGCGCAATGAGTCCAGTCCGAACCTTTGCGCTTGTACGTGAGACCCGGGGAGAATGATTTCATTGTCGGAGAGAACCCGGCTCTTCAACACGAGGAAGAAAAATAATTCCTAGGTTGTTTGGAGATCACTGAACAAGAACTGAATATTCACTGGAAGCAGATATTTTTTTCCCGCCTACGCAAACATGTAGCTCTCAACCTTTGCAATCCCAAGAAAAAAGTCGTAAATAATGCTTCAATTTTTGATCAAAATGGGAATGATGGTAGGAGTGGATCTCGAGTAGGACGGTGGTCGAACACCAATGTTTGGAGCTGTGCTCGGATGTAAATCGGAGCAACGAGGGTCCCTCCACTGAATCTTATGTCGAAACCCTATGCAGACGAACAGCTGCTCATCGCGATTCGGGGAGTTTTTTCCTTCTTGCTGCAGAATCTCACGTGATGAGAGTGTCATCAGTCACCATGAAATCAATCACGACTGGATCTCCAGCCGGAGTATCCCGGATGCATGAGGTCAGGTTCGATACACTGAAGGCTCCAGGCCCCAACAGAAAACGTCCAGGCCCCACTGGGAGAATCACTGCCTTAGAGACTTCGATGTTTCGCGGGCGCGAAGACTTCAAGTTAGGACAAATTTATTATTACGAGCCCGCAGCCTCAGAAGGATTTTCGCGTTTAGTTCGGGGTTGGATTTGGATAACATTGGAATTGATCATCGCAAGAAACGGCTTCATACGAATATCAGAACGACCATCGATTAAGAATCAATACCGTGATTATGAGCGCAAATTAGATGTTTTGCCCGACTCAAGCCTGACCGGCAATACAATTAGATCTCTGGCGAGTTGGATACAAATGCATCGGGAACCTCTACTTCCCGCAAATGCCGGGTCGGGGAGAAACTTCGCCTCTCATAGCGAAGAAGGCTTGAGGATGGGATGTGATTGCCGGCGAAAATGTACCCTGCTGTTTCTTCAAAGAGCCGCACCACGCCAATCCGGATGGGAGTCATCAGAGGTAAGAGCTAATATCTAATGACCATTTGTGCGTTCCTTAATGCCAAGTCTTCGTCGTGGTGCCACCCGCCTTGGGGAATGGGCAAGAGAGAGTATTTCCGGAAGTCGACTTCCGTCGATGATCGTGCGCGTTGCTCTCTGAACCGCACATCTTCCGGGTCCAATCTGTTCTACCAGCGACTGCCCACACGTCTGCTTTCCCTCAGAACCTCAGAGAGAGAAAATCATCACCCAGACTCACTCTTGAGTGATAACAGTGCGGTCTGTAAATGGATTTTTTCCCCTCAGACGTTCGACCAAAAACCGGAACGCTCGTTCTGAAATGACATAGATGAACGAAGCCGTAGATTACCACGGAACGCGTCAACTCGGCCACGGGGACAACCCGGCCACTGCGACAACTCGGCCACCACGTAGGTATGGAGGTTGGGGTTTTCCTCCGGTTTTTTTGCCATGCTCACGGAGGTTGGGTTTCCCCTACTTCTAAGGTATGGAGGTTGAGTCTTTTCTACGTTTTTTTGCTACTTTTCTTCGTTTTTTCTACCTACGCGGTGGCCGACTTGACGTACTGGCCGAGTTGTCGTAGTGGCCGGGTTGTCCCCGTGGCCGGGATGACGTGCACCCAGATTACTACGACACTTGATGAAAGTATAGACTCCGAGGGGAAAGGATACAGACGACACAACATCGCGAGCTATCACTTCGTGAAACAGAATCCTCCGACCGGGAATTTCTCTCAAAAGAGCTCAGTCGATTCCAATCCGTGGATCGGACCCATGCAGCTGAGGCGGGTATAGAACTCATGCATCCCGTCGTAGTACAACGAAGCCTTCTTATACAGACTTTCACCTAGGCTTCAATCGCGCCTAAATTCCCGAAGCGCCACGTCTTCACGCGCCATTCAGTCCACGGGTATCACAACCATCTCTGTACGACGGACGGCTTCCATACTCCCTGATTGTCAGATTTCTGTATATGCTCTCTATGTGGACAAGGCTGTCCACGCTACCACGCTCTCGAGTGTGAAGCGAGCCCAGCACTCGGGAAACTCGCCGAACAAAATACTACTGTGTGAAATCACATGCAATAAACTGAATTATCGGAGCTAACGATGAACGAACGATTTGATGGAGACCTGCGTTCAGAATATGGATATCTGTACGTTGTGGACAGTTTGCGCATTTTCGAGGTCCCAATCATAGGATCATAAGCGAACCTGGATGATCCCAGAATCCTGCTGAAGGTGACGCAGTGAATCGGTTGATTTCCAGATATGGATGTGACTAGTGAGTAGTGACGCTAGTCATGCATACATGATATCTCCCTCCCACGGACCTCCCGGCTGAAGCGTTTCTCGAGTGGAGATGCCAAGTTGACGCGTTCCCGAGAGCACCCTGATCTCAAAAATTCCAAACATGTGATACATGATAAGAAAAACATTTTTATTCTGCCTCTATGCCTCCACATCTCTGTTTCAAAGACCGAATATTTACCAAATATGGCTGCGCAATACCTCGCACAGCCAGGGATCTTGCTCCCTATGAGCTTTGCGCTGAATCATAGTCATATGCTTGCACGGTAGCGCATCAGCATTGACGGCGGCTCCAAACCATACGAATTTCGGATCCCTGAGGACGTCGCCGAATCCTTCCCCATGACCGTCGAGATCATTCGACACCAATTTCAACGTCAGCTTTCCGTTGGACCTGTCGATTCGGAAAACGAGACTTGTTGGGGTCAACAAGTCCCCCTTCCGTAACACATGCATGGAGGTAGCGATTAAGAAGGCCTCACTCCGGAACGCTCTGAGGTGTAGCTGAAAATTCCGGGCGGCGCTCGGCGTCAGCTCGTCGATGGTCTCCGCCGAGCTGTCGAGAAACTCCCCTCTGACGAGATCAAAGGTGAGTAACCTCAGGCGGTTGACCATCGCGTCCGCTGGAGCCTCTCCGTCCTCATACTCGCAGTACCGGATCGCGATATGAGCCACGTCCTCCACGACGACCATGTCAGAGGTCATCTTGGTTCTCTTCAGGTGTTTTTCCAGGGCGTCTCGGGTTCCCTTCGGCAGTTTGATGATTCGCCCACCCTTGGGCTCCCTGTCGAGGGCAAGCAGGACGCCTAGTTCCGGCACTAAGAGCATTGTCCACTCGCCGCTCACACACAGCCTGTTAGAAGCACTGGACAAAGAGCAGGACAGGTTTCGTCCCACAGGACGGATTCGAGGTCTACCCTCAGGGGTTCCGACTTCCCAACACGAATCCCGTTCTGGTACCGGAGTACCTCCACTCCACGGAAATGGCGCATATCTGCTTCCGCGCCGGCGGTGTCATCTTGAGGGGCGACTAACGGAGCCGCATAGCTGAGATGGGCGACGCAGATCTCAACCTCGCCAGCCGTGGGCGGGGCCACGGGGAAGATGTGTCCAGGGAACCTAGCGTGGAGGTCGCCGCGGAGGTGCTCAATCCGATCAAATGTTTCCACTTGATGCATGCCAACGACGTTGACGTACTTCCGTCCGCTCAAACGGAAAGCTTCGTTCCCGAGAGCCACCGCCCGCCGGAAGTCGCTCATGGTATCAGCGAACATTTTGTTGGCCTCAGTCTTGGGAAGCTTCTTGACTCCGCCCAAGGAACAGTACACTCGTACCGTGTCATGCTCGTTGTAGTCCATGACATCCGTCTCCGAATGTTTGTAGGTGGGATACGGCATCCCGGTGATGTATCCGATGGCGTGGACGTGGGCACGCCTGTATTGGCGTCCAGCAAGGATGGTGTCGGATAACTGGCCCCACCGGGGGTACTTCAGGAGAGTACGGAACTCTGGGACGTCGCAGCATTCGGGGTCACGCACACACTTCTTGAAAGACCTCTGCGTCAGATGCGCGAAGCGCACAAAACGCAGGAGATGCACACGTTCCGATGCTCGGTTCTCCAGCGAGCACCAGAAGTTCACTAGAGACAGAATAGCGTCCTCATTTGAGACCACCAATCTCTTGTCGGCCAAGATTGTCTCGAGGATCTCTCTGGGCATTGCGCGCATCAGGCGAACGTTGTGGGCATTCTCGGATACGCTGGCGAGAAGATGCTCGATGCATTTGGCCCGCAATTCAGCGATGACGTAGTGAGCTGCGAAGTGGAGATTCCCAAACACGTTGTCATCGGTGATGCTCTGAATCCTGAACCGGATGCAGGGCCCCAACAGATCCTCGAATAAGAAGTAGTTGATCAATTCGAAGCAGGCATCGAAGTTGTCGAATATTTCTTCATGGTTCCCGCAACGCAGGCACCTCAGGATGACGCCGAAAACTTCTCGATTCCACGCTCCCAGTTCGACGACTTTGGTCTCGGATTCGCTCCAGTGATCATCGGACAGCATCGCCGCGAAGTAGGAGCTGCTCGCGATGAGTAGAGTGCGGGGAACCGCCAACTCTGAGTCGTCCTCGAACCTCAGACGAATGAGAACTCCGTTGTGTTGGGGAATCACGTAGTTGATTGCTGGCTGCATGTTTCTCACTCGGTGACTCGAAAAACCGAACGAACACGAACTTACTTCTGGACGATCACAAGATGACTTGCAGGCTGAGGGAACGGAGTGCGAGATCGCAGCTCAAGGAACTCACGAGTTCAGTGAGCTCGGATTGTGCTCCGTCGCAGGTTTATGTATCCCGCTCTCCCTCGGAAAATGGTAGATGACTCAGAGAGAGCCTCACTCTTCTCGATATTGAGGCTGCTCGTTCGAGAGCACCGCACCCAATTGATTGCCGGGCGAGGGTCCCGCGTTTCTTAGGATCGTTCACTAATTGAGACGCAGGATTAGGTGTTGGGAGGGGCAAGCGGCAGAAGAGCAAAGTTCACATTAGAGGCGCTCAGGTGCGGGTCGCGAACGGAATCCGATACCTAGCTTTGGGGTTGTGAACCAACACCGTTACGAGAACTCTATTCTTCTCAAGATGAAGTCTCAGACGAGCTCATTTGGGCACAGAGGGCGATCGATTTCAACGACCCCGTTTGTGAATGAGTAGTTGATACCTCGTAGAAACACACGGAGAAGCCCCCTCAAGAGCGGACCAGAACACTTCAACGGACTTTCAAGAGCTTGGAGGAATCAAGTGCAGAGGAGAAGCATTTCTAAAACGCCACTCAAGGCTTCGGCGGGGAACGCGCTCGAATGAATGGGATACGGAGTCAGGTAAACCCTGAGATTTCCAGAGTATCGGCGAGAAACCAGAGCTAAATGTCCGACCGATCGCATCCGATGGGAACTGCCAGAGCACGTGATGTGATCGCTGGTGTAGATTTCAAGTGGAGCTCTCATATCCGCCGAACTAATTCCATAGTCGGAACGATGAAGGAGTTTTCCTCCATTTCGGTATCGGGGAAGTAAGTTTGACGGAAATGGGAAGCGGCTACCTTTGGAGGAAAGCAGTGTCCGAGCTACGGGGCGAGCCGTAAGAGCCGCAGCGCGGAACCTACCCATGCTGAGGTCAGGGTCGGAACGATCAGGTACAGCTGAAGCTGCTGGAGTGCGCCATCCGACTCGAGTATCACCTAGATGCCCGGCTTGGAGTGGTTTCGTTCAAGAGAAATATCGGTGAATATCGGGTCAGGCAGACTCCTCGAACTGTCGACGTGTACGAGGAGAAACCTCGCCGCGACATTCAGAACCTCGTCTGGCCACTAAGCCCCGAGCTGTCTCAACCAGCGCTCAGTTGAAAACGTTGGAAAAAGTTTTCCCCGCTGGATTTATGTTCCGTGGTCACAGCTTACTCATCGAGCTCTCGGATGGCTACAAACCGAGTACTCATAGCCTTCTGCGTGAATCGATACATAGGTCAACTCCTATAGGCCAGCTCCTGCTTCCGTGCAGATAATTATCATTCAGAGAAGAGGCCCCTGAAAGTTGCATCGTATTTTACCGAAGAATGCTGCATACATGAGGCTCTGCTACTTCTGCCCGAGTGCATCACTGAGCTCCGACGGGTGAATGACGCTAATGGCCCCGCTTCCGAACAAACACATGGAGTTCCGTCTCCATTCGGCGAATCTGCCGGAATGCTCAAGCGCTTGATTTTCTGCGTGTAGGCCGCCCTGGGTGCATCCCAACTACGAATAACTGCGTTCATTTAATTCAAAGTCAACTGCGTCAGTTTCCAAGTCCGACTGTTTCGATTGCTTGTTGATAGGAATCAGTCTCCGAAGATTGTGGAACGGAATCTCAACGCAATCAAACTGCAATCCATATCCCGATCGGGAGTCTTGCCAATCGAGACGAGGCATTCGAGCGGCCCTGATGTGTTGTGCCTCCGAAACAACTCCATGCGTTGCCGTGTTGATGCATGTGGAGTGCTGCGGAAGCTACGCCCTTCGGCCAGGTACATCATCAGGGACTCGCGAGAGCAGCTCAACCTGTTGTTACTTCTGCTTTGCGTGTTCGCGTTTCCCGGATTCACAGAATGGGACGGAGAACACCGTGGAAAGCGTTCTGCCTGTATCGAGTTTGCCTCCCCCACACTTTCGTTCCTCCTCTGTACGATTTCACCAGTCTCTCCGGGGGCATTCCTCTCTCCAATCTCTGGGGACTCTCACAACAATTAGATCGGAGAAAATCTTTCCCCGGAAGAAGGATATCATCGATCTGCTTCCGCGATTCTGATTATGCTTTCCAGTTCAGTATCTGAATGGTCGACTCCTTCCTCGATGAATTAGACGAGCTATATGGTTTCGTTCCCAGAGCAGCGACCGATATTGAATCGACCAATCGTATTCGGCAAGCTCAACGACGGATCTCACACGAGCAATTTTTTGGCTTGATTTTCGATCAGAACCATTGTGAAAATTTCCGTCAATCGTTCGTCTCGGAGCGATTCACTCAAAATGAGGCGCTGGATTTGAAATAAACTCGTTGCTGAATTTGTCCCTTGTTCTGTCGTTTTCTCGGAAAAAAACTGTGCCTCAGCGAGACACGAAAATACATCATCG
The DNA here is from genome assembly GCA_031001835.1 of Lepidoglyphus destructor. Taxonomy (NCBI): domain Eukaryota; kingdom Metazoa; phylum Arthropoda; class Arachnida; order Sarcoptiformes; family Glycyphagidae; genus Lepidoglyphus; species Lepidoglyphus destructor. The sequence continues at coordinate 342,780 of JARNKU010000133.1, forward strand.
TTCTTTCATATAGAACTTTGTCTAAACATTGAGATCTTCGCTGTCCAAAGTCAGGCGAACCAGCACTCAGCGTCAACGCTTCGAAAAGATTGATCAAGTTATCCAGGTCAGAGTTTCGTGGTTACAGCCGTACTCGACAGGCTCTCCGATGGCTACAAACTTGATTCTCTTACGTTTCTCGACTTGATGAATCGGCTTACACTTGTAGACCAGCTCCGTATTCTGCACAAATGATTATCATGCACAGACAAGGCGCCTGTGTATATGTAGTATCATGTGTTGCTCCGCGTTGCTGATTATGTGGGGCTCTGCCAGTTCTGCTCGATCGCATCGCTGAGTTTCAACGGACGATTGAAACTAGTGGCCCCGATTTCTAACAATTGCATGGAGTTTTCTCTCCATTCGTCAAGTCTGTCGGAATTCTCGAGACTGTTACTTTCTTACATTCTGGAAGCCCTGAGAACATCCCGATCTAGAAACTCAGGCTTGACTTCGTTCGCTCGTGAGTCGTCCGTCTCCGAATATTCCTCGCGCTCCCCCCCCCTTGGAAGCTTTGAAAGATGATAGATCGTCGCCCTCGACTGGGAAGTCCAGTGAACGCTCGATTCGAACACACGAGACCGGAGAATATTCGGATTTTCGCCAGAGCTCAAGTGAGAGGGGAAATTTCCAAAACCACTCCCGAAATTGGCGAGTTGTGGCGTGCGGAAGGGAACGCCAGAGGGGACTGAACAGATCAACGCTTCCTCGAAATTCGCTCCCAAAACTCCGGAGTCAAGCAACCGAAACTTAGATATTTCTTCCTTCATCTCCTGGGGGATGAACCGGATGGAATTGTTTTGAAACAGCTTTCTGACTTCCCGTACGTGACGGTTTTCTTGGAGAGCCGTTTTCTTCCCCAAAAGCTGTCGAGCATATGGAATCTCATGTCGACTTTACGTGTTTTCAGGCCCCAATCTTGCGGGAATGAGTTGCCAGATAAACCTGGCTGTCGACAAATGTTGATGGAATTTCTCTTCTACGAAAATCTATCACACACAACGAAGAGGAACTGCTTAGTCGCGAGAGCGCGAAGTATGAGCACCAGTACAAACGTTTCAACACGAGAATCATCTCCGCGCAAGGTGAGGCTCTTATACATGGCAATCCCGGATTGTCGCTTCCGGAGACGAGGCAGGATGACGAGAGAGGTTCACTCTGCAAACTGCGTTGTTGAGGCTTCTGTGACATCGTCGATGTTGTGGAACCTCTCGAAAGCCGATGGGTCCCGTTTCTCATGGACTTTGAACGAAATCCACTATAGGTTTTGTCGGGAACGCTCAGGGGATTTGGAGACCTTCATTTAGAATTATTTCGGTAGTTTCCGTGAATTTAGACACAAGTCGTAGCTCTATAGCAATCATCCTATCCACGAGTCCGATTCTCGACGACGTTCCGCATGGGAGCCGCGAGGTCGCTAACCGCAGAGACGTCAAGTGAACAATCGAGATTGTTCCTGTTCCCACAGACTTGTGACTTTTGACAGTAGATCAGCATATTGTCGGCCATCTTGGCTGAGGGGTCCGAGAACGGGGACATCATGGTCGGAAACGACAATATTCCTTTCAAGAAGCTCTTCGGACTCGATCTTCGATCGATCGGAGGAGTCGACTACTTGCAATACCCTGGCACAACGATTTCGGGAAGGGCACCGGGTCTCGGCAGACAGGTCTCCTTGACAATCGAAAAGGCCCTTCTCACAAGCCCAAGGCTGTCGCTCTGCACCGCCGTGTCATTGTTTGATCCGAAACTGCTCGGATTGCATTCCACGGCATCGAGTCAATCTGAGTCACGGAATTCTGGTCGAACTACAACCGCGATCCGCGCTTATTCTGCTTGAACGAGAAGTCGACCGTGTATGGGAAATTCTAGTCCTCCCGCTCCGGAAAAAGTTTCAAGCTCCACGGTGGAGAATATGGAGGCTCGTAAGTCTACCTATCGTGTCGAATTCACAAATACTGACATATCTAGAGAAAAAATATCATCAAGCTTTATTAACCAAATTTCCATAATATACAGTTGATGTTTTGACCTTGCCGGCCAAGAAGTTCAGCTCTAATTCGACGCCTTGCTTCGAATGCGCCGCGCCGGCTGTCCGGGCCAGCTGATCGATGGCCACATTACGAGGCATCAGCATTGCAAGATTATTGCTGAATTTTGAACAATGTTGAAGTATGAGCTCGAATTCGGGATCCATCGAGCCGACATCATACACCCCGGCGAGGTAGGCGGGACCACCCCAGGGTGGGCTACAGATGATTGCGTCTACCGGCGTCTTGAACGTCGATGCATCAAGGTCGAAGAAATTACTGACCTTGAAAGACATCTTCGTTTTGGGAACACCGTAGAGTTCCGCCATCATCTTCGCGCAATCCACTTCGGCGGCGTCGATGTCGCTTGCGAAAGCGTGCGACACCTCGTCCATGAGGGCTGCCTGGACGATGTTCCCACCCGCCCCGCAGAAGGGGTCGAAAACACGGATTTTTCGTCCGAGTTTCCGACTCAACGAAGCCACGCGTCGAGCGATGTGCTTTGAGATTTCTTCGGGACAGACCGAAAACCATGCTTGTGTGCTCAGCGGCAGAGAGGGCTGGAACCGAGAGATCAGCCTGAACCTCTGCGCGAAATATTTCGCATGGGAATCTCCCGGTCCGGTCACTCCTTTCCTTCGCGGTGCTGATGACGTCCTTACTGAAATCACTAAAGATTGCACCTCCTTGTTCAGTTTCGTCGCACACTGGGCACAGGGAGCCTTCGTCACCTTCAAGTTCGCCACTCCTCCCTTGTTGAGCATGAACAATCCTGCGGCTCGAATCTGGTCGTGGCTCGCACGCGGCACGAGTGGCTGATTCCGAGATTCGGAGCACGTACAGCCTTGCTCCAGCGGTGGAGCGCGAGATGGAGCCGTTCGCGGCGTCGTTTGGAATACGTTCTGGCAGTCAACCGAGTATGATCGACTCACCACGAACGGTGCTCCGTCGATACGTCCCTGAAGAACTTGTCGGGACATCGGTCCACCCCTGGATCCGCAGATGAAGTGGGAATAGCCTGGCGCAAAGCTTCCCTGATGTCCACTGTGTCTGGGCTCGTATTTGAGGACATGAGCGATGTACCGGTCCTTTCCGAGGCAAACCTCGTAGTGGCCGGCGCGTCCCTCACGCAGCAAAAACGTGCCCTGCGATGACATCGTCGTGCGGATTGGTTCCGCTATGATGCCCTGGTCTCGTAGGGCGCAAAGCACGAGGGCGGGCTGGACGGTGTCCGGTAATTCGATGTGTAGGATGAGCGATGAAGAGGCGTACGGTTCGGGGTACACTATGGGATCACTGGCGCGAAGGCTCGCCGAGTCACCGGGTCCGGTCAGGAGTTTGATTTCGCAGGTTTTCCGCTCCTGCGGGGCATGCTTCGGTGTCTTGATATTCGAGGCACCTCGAAACACCGGAGGGCGGAGCGGTGCCGACTCGGCATTCCCGCAGCTGGCGATGATTGAAGGCATGGTGTTGAAGACGTTGTTCGATGAGAACTAGCGGTGCGCACGGAAGCTCGATTCCGGAACGGAGGGGTTTTGTTGCACTTTGCCAGGTATGCAGGTTTTAAAGGCATAAGAAAGGAGAGGGGTGATGGTCGGGGGAGAGTGGACCCCCAGAACACTCGCCCCTCGGAGCGTGAGATATCGTAATTGCATCAGAGAGCGAACCTTGAAGGCTGAGCGAACCCTGCTCAACCTCAACCCCATGAAATCGTTTAGTCAGGGGGAGGTAGTCATCTCCAAGATCTCAGGACCGATGAGTCGCTGGCGCTCCTAGGAGAACCCTCTGATCACTGATGATGCTTCTGTGAGCTTTGAAACTGCCGGTTCCGAGTTGAGCTCATCTTCGTTAGGACGCTCAGGCAGAAGTCCCTCCTCATACTCGTCTATCAGAGAAGCCTCTTGTGAGATTCATTTGCCCTGAACTCATTGTGGGAGTGCCAATCCTCTACTTCATGGAGTCGACGATTGGCTACCATGTGTTTGAGGGGCCCAGTTGGTCAAGTCCGTTGATGATCCGCATGAGATCTGAGTTGGAAGCTCGGTGTGGTGTATGACGAGGCATATCCCGGTGGGCTAAGAGCTGGAATGTTCCAATGGTGACCGAACCAGATCGAGACACACATCGTGGGCTCAACGACCTGAGGTATCATGGCGGATAATTTTTCCCCGGTTTGCCAGATGCTTCCAAAGAATATCCATCAATCGTTCAACATTCAGCGGCCACGGTTAGGGGATCCCGATGGACCAACTCGGCTCGAGGCGTCTTACGCGGCTTCAGGCGAGCGTTGACTGACCACCCTCCCACGACATATCCCTGATTCCGGCGATGTGTTGCCGGAGGTGATGGTACCGTCGTTACCTTCTTTCTCTGGCTGAAGTACATGGCCAAGCCTGGCCGTAAGCAGTATTCGTTGCTCGAGATTCTTTGTTTGTGACGGGTTGTACGAAATAACGACCCCCGATCAGAGCGCATGTTGTGTTACACAGCCTGTGTACCATGGCGATGTCGAAAACCGATACGGTCAGAACAAACGCCGCATTGTGGATTCTCTCGACGAACTTTTACACAGTGATACATTGACGGGCTGTAGAGATATGAAGTGACGGGTATTTGTGGTTCAGCATGTATGTTTCTCTGAATGAAGTGATCATGAATTTTGAGTGGATACCAAGCTGAAATCCCCTCTGCATACCGGACGCATCGACAACGCTACCGAATAAATGAATAACTCGGAGTCGGAGAGGGAGTCAGTCTTTGCGAGGATGTTCTGAAGTGCCTTGTGAGCTCAGAATTCTTAGTCTTTTGCGGCACCGAGTGACTTTGACGGTGGACGTCGAGACTCCCTCAGGTCAGCTCCTCTTCCTAGAGTTCGGTCTGTTTCCTCTGCCCTTGGGAATCCATCCTCCACATCCTTCAGAACGTCGATCAGCCCTTAGTTCTACATTTACAGTCTGGAGTGTCAGAAGATTTCCAGGGATCCGAATAAACGTAGGGACCATTTCGTTCGGAAACTGCGCCTTCAGGACATGTAATACTTTTTCCGGTTGATATCGAGCTCTTCCACTCAGCCCCGGGGTCTAGAACTGGAATCAACTAGGCTATCAAAAGCACCAGGGATAGGATGTGTCGACGACGAATCGAATTCCGGGGAGCTTGTTGACGGATTACTCCTACAGAATGAAGTTCCTCGTTGGAATAGCTGAGGGCGTACCTCCCTTCTGCCATAGGTATCGGATTTGAACTACACAGATGGCTATTCGTGGCAATATTTCTCAGCATTCACCCTCGGATTTTGACGGAGGGCGTCGAGACTCCCTCAGGTCAGCTCCTCATCCTAGAGTTCGGTCTGTTTCCCCTGTCCTTGGGGATCCATCCTCCACATCTCGCCCCATCCCGCGCATCTGAGGACAAATGATGAGAGTTCGAGCCTAGTAGATAACATGAGCGATGGCCCGATCGGGGATCTATGATCCTACTCCGCAACCAGAATGGGAGGCCTCACAGTTCTGCTTTTCGTCTCGTTGGATCGACTACCATATATATATGTACTGATTCATCAAGTTCTCGACCGCTTGCCGAATCTCCTGGAAACTTGTCAGAAGGCACACAGCTCTGCGTTCTCATAGACTGTTGAATTTGCGATCCTTTTCTCCTTCCGATTTTGTGACTCATCAAAGGGGCCAAGATCTAGAATCGACTAGAATCATGGATTACTGGGGAATCTGCGGGAGGGAGGACATTGGATACAGGAAAAATCGGAATATTCGCGCGAAAATCTGATGGATTACATTTCACCATGCACGACACGCTGGTTATCAAGGGTGGACTTCGAACACGCAGTCCAACAATCCCCTCTTGCTTGAAATCACCAGAATCCGGGGCGAGCTTCGATTCTCTCAGTCACTGGCTTTCTCGAACTGATCCTCCGCACACATTCCGGTCTTTTCGAACGACAGAGCTCAACCAGAACAAAGACTCGGTTGAAAAAGCTAGGTTTGGTGCTGGGCTCCTAGGGAAGTCTCCCGGTCTCTGCAAATTCATAAGTCATGGCGAGAGACGATCCGACTCAGAGCTCGATCTGGAAAGACCCCGCGAACCCCGAGGACGAATCGAAGGTTCGCTTTCCTTCGAGGCGTCGAGGTTTGTCCTAGAGAGCATGTTATAGTCCAGCAAACTCTCGGGACCAAAGGCCAGTGGCGTAGCCGGGATCTCATCTGGAGGGATGTTTCTTTTTTTCCCGAAGGCGTAGACTTGAGAAATTCCCCGCAAATCGGTTGCTCAGTCAGAAACCTTGAGTGAGATAATATGAGCCGATCTCAGACTGGCTCAAGTCCGCTGAGCTCATACCTGGCTACGCAGCTGCCGAACGCAGAAACCTTGATCCGGAGGGGATTCACCCCCGGAAGCCCGATCATGTGGTTTAGTGCATCAATCAGGAGAGCGCGACCCGTATGAATAGAGCCCTCTCCCCGTTAGCCCAAGGGTTCCATGAACCCCCATGAGCCAATGAGCCTCTCACGATCCGCGAATCCCGCATTCTGAGTTCAGACACCGTCGATCGACGCCGAGAGGACGTTGATAACGTTTTCAGCGTTTTCTACGAGACGGAGCTAACGAACTGTCCGAATCCAGCTCACTGAACGGTGTTCGAAAATAATCGCGCACTGTCAACGAAGGTTTCGAAATTAGTGTTTGAATGAAGGTGTGCCGGCTTGAGCACTTCATTGTTCCCAAGCGTGAATGCGCGGAGTTGCACTTGATTCTGTCTTGAGGCTGTCAAAAGCTCCTGCCGCGGGTAATCGTGTTCCTATTAGTAAACTCATGTCGGCTCAGAACTTGAGCAGAAAACAAAGGGGTGACGCCAAAGCGTCCATCAAGTTGAATACATAATTCCAAAGACAGCTGTGACGTCATGTCCGACAGAAGTGCATCCGTTACGTCAGCCCCATAAACCACCTACGGGTAGAACGTAAGCACGGGTAGATCGCGGCCCTTGGGCTGGAAACAAATCGGCGCCCCTGTAGCGTGTTCCCAATCGATAATCTCCCGCACTGGATAGCAAGCAGCGCTCCCGATGCCGCCTCTGCAAATGTTCCGCCCTAGGCTCTAGCCTAAATTGCTCAATGGTGTCGCGAGCAGATTGCTATTCACGATGTCCAATTTCCTATATTCTTTGAAGAAAAGCCCAGAGGATTGGTCGACTCCCCGTTTCACAGAGACAACGACGCCGTCGGCTCGGATGTAAGTAATCCGAGTCCTTTTCGTCGAATCACTTGTTCCACAGAGTTGGAACGGGCAAGTCGCACCGTCCGGGAAGAGGCTCAGCTCAGCCCTACGTGTCATTCTTACATAGTCGTGTGCGACACTTTGGTGTCAGAAGTTAAAGAACAACTAGTTCTACGATCGGACCTCGAGCAATGAAGGTTAAACTTAGGGAACAGGCCAACCCTGTGGACTACGCGGCGCTCCAAAGGACCCGGGCGCAAGTTCGTCGGCAAGTGACGATACGCTGCACCGCGGTGGATGCTATTCTTGAGAGCAGCACCGAAGTCACCCCAGCGACTGTAAACTCAGAGCGGGAGACCTTAAGGTCGCTTAAAGAGAAGCTGCTCAAGCTAGATTGCGATAGTGTTCGCAGAGCCCTCCGAGGGCGAAGAATCGAATATCCTAGAGAGTTGGTACGACCGTTGTCTCTAGTACGAGATGTCCATCAATGAAGCTCTGGGTAAACTGAAATTCAAAGCTGAATCGCGTCAACCGAGCAAGACTGAACCCGAAGGAAATCCGATATCCCAGGATGGGTCAAGTGCCCAGCAGGACAGCAAGGATATAAAGCCCGATGCCGAAAATCCTACCGGAGACATTTCGACAGAGGTAGCTGACTCATCCCAACCGGCGGCGGCGGAAGCAGCCAAGCCAAGTACCTCTCAAGTCGTTCAGATCGATCCATGCAAAGTTGTGGTGAAGCAAGAAGAGAAGGTGCCGAAGTTCGCCGGGGACTCCAAGAAGTTCCGTGAGTGGTACGAACACTTCGAAGCACTGGTGGCAGGACGTTCAGGACTAAAGAAGTTTAAGAAGCTGAAAGGCGCACTCGTCGGCGATGCACTGAAGGTGATTTCTCGTATCAGCCTGACGGAGGACCAGTTCGATATAGCGATGGCGATCATCAAGGACGAATTTGGAAATGTCTTCTCCGCGCAATATGCTCACATGGTCGACGTGATGAAAAGCTGCAACTCCAAAAATTACGAGAACGCAGATAAGTGGCATTTGATAGGTCCGGCGATGTCTCAGGACGTGAAAGCGCTCAAAAGCTCAGTTTACCCGATCGACGGCGCCGCGGTGGTACTCTTGCCTCTGACTCTTGAATATCTTGCTGCGGCAGTTAGAGAAACTTTTCTCAGAAGCCATGAGTTCTCGCAGTCCGACCCCCTCTAGAACAGTTAGAGGCTTTTCTGTTTGCGGTGAAGGAGAAAAATCAAAACATCGAGCTCGCAAGCTAGAGAGCAGTGGGGGTTGAATAACGATGAGAAGTCAGCGGTGGATAGATGGCCAAAAAGCCAACCCTTCATCTCGGAATCGAAAGAAAACACGTCTTTCTTTAGTGGCCAATCTAGCGAATGTGATCACAGCTGCCTATTCTGCGGTCTCAGTAACCATGAGTCCGGATAATGTAGAAAAACGTTGAGCAGCGAGGAAAGGTTAGTGTGACAAACGGAGGCTCTCCGTTGTGCCTTGGGATTTACCTCAACTATCCATACACCACATGAAACACACACTAACAAGAGAGCGAAGAGAGAGACGGTGTAGCTAGATAGAAACAACTAGAAGTGACCCAACCAATAGTCGGAGTGCGAATCGAACACGTGAGCGGATCAGTTCCGAAAGTGCCCAAGACCCCGTGTTTTCACTTTCTTCCGAATTCGTCCGCCACAGTTAGGAATCGTTCAGAGGGCCGAAGCGTGTGTGAAGTGTCTGAAGAAAAATGACATGGCATCCAAATGTAGAGCGCGGACCAACTGCAAGAATTGCAACGGCGCTCATCATTGGATGGTGTGTCTGAGGAAAAATTCGCAAAAATCGTCTTCGATGGTTGGAAATGCTGCAGACTGCCCGCCGCCGGGCCCAAGATCGATTTTGCGATTGTCTCTCCGTCGTTATGGTCCAGCACACTGCGCTACTCCTCTCGATTCTTCCAAAGTTTAACTGAGGACAGCTCCACATTATCCTCGTGCGCAATGAGTCCAGTCCGAACCTTTGCGCTTGTTCGTGCGACCCGGAGAGGAAGATTTCATTGTCGGAGAGAACCCGGCTCTTCAACACGAGGAATGAAAAATAATTCCTAGGTTGTTTGGAGATCACTGAACAAGAACTGAATATTCACTGGAAGCAGATATTTTATTCCCGCCTGCGCAAACATGTAGCTCTCAACCTTTGCAATCCCAAGAAAAAAGTCGTAAATAATGCTTCAATTTTTGATCGAATTGGGAATGATGGTAGGCGTGGATCTCGAGTAGGACGGTGGTCGAACACCAATGTTTGGAGCTGTGCTCGGATGTAAATCGGAGCAACGAGGGTCCCTCCACTGTATCTTATGTCGAAACCCTATGCAGATGAACAGCTGCTCATCGCGATTCGGGGAGTTTTTTCCTTCTTGCTGCAGAATCTCACGTGATGAGAGTGTCATCAGTCACCATGAAATCAATCACGACTGTATCTCCAGCCGGAGTATTCCGGATCCATGAGGCCAAGTTCGATACACTGAAACCACGTCGAGGCTCCAGGCCCCACCAGAAAACGTCCAGGCCCCACCGGTGGGCCTAGGCCCAACTGAGAGAATCACTGCCTTAGAGACTTCGATGTTTCGCGGGCGCGAAGACTTCAAGTTAGGACAAATTGATCATTACGAGCCCGCAGCCTCAGAAGGATTGTCGCGTTCAGTTCGGGGTCGGATTTGGATAGCATTGAAATTAATCATCGCAAAAAATGGCTTCATACGAATATCAGAACGACCATCGATGAAGAATAAATACAGTGATTATGAGCGCAAATCAGATGTTTTGCCCGGCTCAAGCCTGACCGGCAATACCATTAGATCTCTGACGAGTTGGATACAAATGCATCGGGAAGCTCTTCGTGCTGGGTCGGGGAGAAACTTCGCCCCTCATACCGAAGAAGGCTTGAGGATGGGATGTGATTTCCGGCGAAAATGTACCCTGCTGTTTCTTCAAAGAGCCGCACCACGCCAATCCGGATGGGAGTCATCAGAGGTAAGAGCTAATATCTAATAACCATTTGTGCGTTCCTTAATGCCAAGTCTTCGTAGTGGTCCCACCCGCCTCGGGGAATGGGAAAGAGAGAGAGTATTTCCGGAAGTCGACTTCCGTCGATGATCGTGCGCGTTGCTCTCTGAACCGCACGTCTCCCGGGTCCAATCTGTTCTACCAGCGACTGCCCACACGTCTGCATTCCCGCAGAACCTCAGAGAGAGAAAATCATCACCCAGATTCACTCTTGAGTGATAACGGTGCGGTCTGTGAATGGATTTTTTCCCCTCAGACGTTCGACCAAAAACCGGAACGCTCGTTCTGAAATGACATAGGTGAACGAAGCCGTAGATTACCACGACACTCAATGAAAGTATAGACTCTGAGGGGAAAGGATACAGACGACACAACATCGCAAGCTATCACTTCGTGAAACAGAATCCTCCAGCCGGGAATTTCTCTCAAAAAGCTCAGTCGATTCCAATCCGTGGATCGGACCCATGCAGCTGAGGCGGGGATAGAACTCATGCATCCCGTCGTAGCTCTACTCATCGTTGATTGATCGACAACCAGACAGACAGTGAGGTGGAAGTTCGCGTCGCTGCAAGCGTGCATCGGAAACTTCTCCCGTCTCCTCTCTGAGATATGGGAGGCGGTAGACGACTGTGCTCTGATCAATATTTCTAGACTAAGTTTTCGATGGCAACCATTGTGAAAGTCTCCAATGACTCGCTCTAGGAGAGGCTCTGAAGTTGAACTCAAGTTGCTGCACAGGGGCGGGGGCGCCGCGGCCGGCTGACGAGATCATGAACCGATGTTGGGGTTCTGCCGGTTCTGATTGAGGTGATTCAATGAAAACGCAATACCTCTTACACGCCGGGAACCCGCCCTCCAGGATATCAATACGATCGGGGCTCTCAGCCCGTTTGCTCTTGAGGCGTTCGTGCGGCACACAGACTCGATCAAAACTATGCCTTCGTCAGAATCGCACACCGCCATGAGTATCATGATCCCAAAGCTAACGATATGTAAAGGAAAATCGCTAGAAATCACATCCGCAGCGGAATATCTCGGGATACGACTTCAAACCACCAGACCCTGTTTTACAGGACACGTCGAGGAAACGTGCTGTAAAACGATCACCATTATGTACGCCGAGACGGGAGATTTATATCATTGGTCTTTAGAAACCGCCCTGAAAGTCTTCTACATCAAGGCGACGCCTAAGTTGAGCTACGGAATGAAGCGGCTTTGGAAACAACTCACCACACAAAACTTTCTGGCATTCGAAAATCGCTTTTAGGCGTACACGAAGAGAGTCTTCAGAACGCCCAAGAACTCGCTCAACAGATACGTATTGTAGCGTTGAGGGGACTAGGTGGTGGGAATGATCAGTATATTGTACAACGAAGCCGCCTTATACAGGCTTTCACCTAGCCTTCAATTGCGCCTAAATTCCCGAAGCGCCACGTCTTCACGCGCTATTCAGTCCACGGGTATCACAACCATCTCTGTACGACGGACGGCTTCCATACTCCCTGATTGTCAGATTTCTGTATATGCTCTCTATGTGGACAAGGCTGTCGACGCTACCACGCTCTCGAGTGCGAAGCGAGCCCAGGACTCGGGAAACTCGTCGAACATACTACTGTGTGAAATTACATGCAATTAACTGAATTGTCGGAGCTAACGATATCCGAATGATTTGATGGAGACCTGCGTTCAGAATATGGATATCTGTACGTTGTGGACAGTTTGCGCATTTTCGAAGTCCCAATCATAGGATCCTGAGCGAACCTGGATGATACCAGAATCCTGCTGAAGGTGATGCAGTAAATCGGTTGATTTCCAGATATGGATGTGACTAGTGAGTAGTGACGCTAGTCATGTATACATGATCTCTCCCTCCGACGGACCTCCTGGCTTGAGCGTTTCCCGAGTGGAGATGCCAAGTTGACGCATTCCCAAGAGCACCCTGATCTCAAAAAATTCCAAACATGTAATACATGATAAGAAAAACACATTTATTCCGCTTCCATGCCTCCACATCTCTGTATCAAAGACCGAATATTTACCAGATATGGCTGCGCAATACCTCGCACAGCCAGGGATCTTGCTCGCTATGAGCTTTGCGTTGAATCATAGTCATATGCTTGCACGGTAGCGCATCAGCATTGACGGGGGCTCCAAACCATACGAATTTCGGATCCCTGAGGACGTCGCCGAATCCTTCCCCATGACCGTCGAGATCATTCGAGACCAATTTCAACGTCAGCTTTCCGTTGGACCTGTCGATTCGGAAAACGAGACTTGTTGGGGTCAACGAGTCCCCCTTCCGTAACACATGCATGGAGGTGGCGAAGAGGAAGGCCTCACTCCGGAACGCTCTGAGGTGTAGCTGAAAATTCCGGGCGGCGCTCGGCGTCAGCCCGTCGATGGTCTCCGCCGAGCTGTCGAGAAACTCCCCTCCGATGAGATCAAAGGTGAGCAACCTCAGGCGATTGACCATCGCGTCCGCTGGAGCCTCTCCGTCCTCATACTCGCAGTACCGGATCGCGATATGAGCCACGTCCTCCACGATGACCATGTCAGAGGTCATTTTGGTTCTCTTCAGGTGTTTTTCCAGGGCGTCTCGGGTTCCCTTCGGCAGTTTGATGATTCGCCCACCCTTGGGCTCCCTGTCGAGGGCAAGCAGGACGCCTAGTTCGGGCACTAAGAGCATTGTCCACTCGCCGCTCACACACAGCCTGTTAGAAGCACTGGACAAAAGAGCAGGATAGGTTTCGTCCCACAGGACGGATTCGAGGTCTACCCTCAGGGGTTCCGACTCCCCAACACGAATCCCGTTCTGGTACCGGAGTACCTCCACTCCACGGAAATGGCGCATATCTGCTTCCGCGCCGGCGGTGTCATCTTGAGGGGCGACTAACGGAGCCGCATAGCTGAGATGGGCGACGCAGATCTCAACCTCGCCAACCGTGGGCGGAGCCACGGGGAAGATGTGTCCAGGAAACCTAGCGTGGAGGTCGCCGCGGAGGTGCTCAATCCGATCAAATGTTTCCACTTGATGCATGCCAACAACGTTGACGTACTTCCGTCCGCTCAAACGGAAAGCTTCGTTCCCGAGAGCCACCGCCCGCCGGAAGTCGCTCATGGTATCAGCGAACATTTTGTTGGCCTCAGTCTTGGGAAGCTTCTTGACTCCGCCCAAGGAACAGTACACTCGTACCGCGTCATGCTCGTTGTAGTCCATGACATCCGACTCCGAATGTTTGTAGGTGGGATACGGCATCCCGGTGATGTATCCGATGGCGTGGACGTGGGCACGCCTGTATTGGCGTCCAGCAAGGATGGTGTCGGATAACTGGCCCCACCGGGGGTACTTCAGGAGAGTACGGAACTCTGGGACGTCGCAGCATTCGGGGTCACGCACACACTTCTTGAAAGACCTCTGCGTCAGATGCGCGAAGCGCACAAAACGCAGGAGATGCACACGTTCCGATGCTCGGTTCTCCAGCGAGCACCAGAAGTTCACTAGAGACAGAATAGCGTCCTCATTTGAGACCACCAATCTCTTGTCGGCCAAGATTGTCTCGAGGATCTCTCTGGGCATTGCGCGCATCAGGCGAACGTTGTGGGCATTCTCGGATACGCTGGCGAGAAGATGCTCGATGCATTTGGCCCGCAATTCAGCGATGACGTAGTGAGCTGCGAAGTGGAGATTCCCAAACACGTTGTCATCGGTGATGCTCTGAATCCTGAACCGGATGCAGGGCCCCAACAGATCCTCGAATAAGAAGTAGTTGATCAATGCGAAGCAGGCATCGAAGTTGTCGAATATTTCTTCATGGTTCCCGCAACGCAGGCACCTCAGGATGACGCGGAAAACTTCTCGATTCCACGCTCCCAGTTCGACGACTTTGGTCTCGGATTCGCTCCAGTGATCGTCGGACAGCATCGCCGCGAAGTAGGAGCTGCTCGCGATGAGTAGAGTGCGGGGAACCGCCAACTCGGAGTCGTCCTCGAACCTCAGACGAATGAGAACTCCGTTGTGTTGGGGAATCACGTAGTTGATTGCTGGCTGCATGTTTCTCACTCGGTGACTCGAAAAACCGAACGAACACGAACTCACTTCTGGACGATCACAAGATGACTTGCAGGCTGAGGGAGCGGAGTGCGAGATCGCAGCTCAAGGAACTCACGAGTTCAGTGAGCCCGGATTGTGCTCCGTCAGAGGTTTATGTATTACGCTCTCCCTCGGTAAATGGTAGATGACTCAGAGAGAGCCTCACTCTTCTCGATATTGAGGCTGCTCGTTCGAGAGCACCGCACCCAATTGATTGCCGGGCGAGGGTCCCGCGTTTCTTAGGATCGTTCACTAATTGAGACGCAGGATTAGGTGTTGGGAGGGGCAAGCGGCAGAAGAGCAAAGTCGATCTGCTTCCGCGATTCTGATTATGCTTTCCAGTTCAGTATCTGAATGGTCGACTCCTTCCTCGATGAATTAGACGAGCTATATGGTTTCGTTCCCAGAGCAGCGACCGATATTGAATCGACCAATCGTATTCGGCAAGCTCAACGACGGATCTCACACGAGCAATTTTTTGGCTTGATTTTCGATCAGAACCATTGTGAAAATTTCCGTCAATCGTTCGTCTCGGAGCGATTCACTCAAAATGAGGCGCTGGATTTGAAATAAACTCGTTGCTGAATTTGTCTCTTATCCTGTCGTTTTCTCGAAAAAAAAACTGTGCCTCAGCGAGACAAGAAAATACATCATCGTTCTTTCATATAGAACTTTGTTTGAACATTGAGATCAGCGCTGTCCAAAGTCAGGCGAACCAGCGCTCAGCGTCAACGCTTCGAAAAGATTGATTAAGTTATCCAGGTCAGAGTTTCGTGGTTACAGCCGTACTCAACAGGCTCTCCGATGGCTACAAACTTGATTGTCTTACGTTTCTCGACTTGATGAATCGACTTACACTTGTAGACCAGCTCCGGGTTCTGTACAGATGATTATCATGCACAGAAAAGGCGCCTGTGTATATGTAGTATCATGTGTTGCTCCGCGTGGCTGATCATGTGGGGCTCTGCCAGTTCTGCTCGATCGCATCGCTGAGTTTCAACGGACGATTGAAACTAGTTGCCCCGATTTCTAACAATTGCATGGAGTTTTCTCTCAATTCGTCAAGTCTGTCGGAATTCTCGAGCCTGTTACTTTCTTACATTCTGGAAGCCCTGAGAACATCCCGATCTAGAAACTCAGGCTTGACTTCGTTCGCTCGTGAGTCGTCCGTCTCCGAATATTCCTCGCGCTCCTCCCCTGGAAGCTTTGAAAGATGATAGATCGTCGCCCTCGACTGGGAAGTCCAGTGAACGCTCGATTCGAACACACGAGACCGGAGAATATTCGCATTTTTCGCCAGACCTCAAGTGAGAGGGGAAATTTCCAAAACCACTCCCGAAATTGGCGAGTTGTGGCGTGCGGAAGGGAACGCCAATGGGAACTGAACAGATCAACGCTTCCTCGAAATTCGCTCCCAAAACTCCGGAGTCAAGCAACCGAAACTTGGATATTTCTTCCTTCATGTCCTGGGGGATGAACCGGATGGAATTGTTTTGTCGACAAATGTTGGTGGAATTTCTCTTTTACGAAAATCTATCACAACGAAGAGGAACTGGTTAATCGCGAGAGCGCGAAGTATGAGCACCAGTACAAACGTTTCAACACGAGAATCATCTCCGCGCAAGGTGAGGCTCTTATACATGGCAATCCCGGATTGTCGCTTCCGGAGACGAGGCAGGATATGTTGACGAGAGAGGTTCACTCTGCAAACTGCGTTGTTGAGGCTTCTGTGACATCGTCGATGTTGTGGAACCTCTCGAAAGCCGATGAGTCCCGTTTCTCATGGACTTTGAACGAAATCCACTATAGGTTTTGTCGGGAACGCTCAGGGGATTTGGAGACCTTCATTTAGAATTATTTCGGGAGTTTTCGTGAATCTAGACACAAGTCGTAGCTCTATAGCAATCATCCTATCCACGAATCCGATTCTCGACGACGTTCCGCATGGGAGCCGCGAGGTCGCTAACCGCAGAGACGTCAAGTGAACAATCGAGATTGTTCCTGTTCCCACAGACTTGGGACATTTGACCGTAGATCAGCATATTGTCGGCCATCTTGGCTGAGGGGTCCGAGAACGGAGACATCATGGTCGGAAACGACAATATTCCTTTCAAGAAGCTCTTCGGACTCGATCTTCGATCGATCGGAAGAGTCGACTACTTCCAATACCCTGGCACAACGATTTCGGGAAGGGCACCGGGTTTCGGCAGACAGGTCTCCTTGACAATCGAAAAGGCCCTTCTCACAAGCCCAAGGCTGTCGCTCTGCACCGCCGTGTCATTGTTTGATCCGAAACTGCTCCGATTGCATTCCACGGCATCGAGTCAATCTGATTGTGAGTCACGGAATTCTGGTCGAACTACAACCGCGATCCGCGCTTATTCTGCTTGAATGAGAGGTCGACCGTGTACGGGAAATTCTAGTCCTCCCGTTCCGGAAAAAGTTTCGAGCTCCACGGTGGAGAATCTTGAAGCTCGAAAGTCTACCTATCGTGTCGAATTCACATATACTGACATATCCAGAGAAAAAATATCATCAAGCTTTATTAACCAAATTTCCATAATATACAGTTGATGTTTTGACCTTGCCGGCCAAGAAGTTAAGCTCTAATTCGACGCCTTGCTTCGAATGCGCCGCGCCGGCTGTCCGGGCCAGCTGATCGATGGCCACATTACGAGGCATCAGCATTGCAAGATTATTGGTGAATTTTGCACAATGTTGAAGTATGAGCTCGAATTCGGGATCCATCGAGCCGACATCATACACCCCGGCGAGGTAGGCGGGACCACCCCAAGGTGGGCTACAGATGATTGCGTCTACCGGCGTCTTGAACGTCGATGCATCAAGGTCGAAGAAATTACTGACCTTGAAAGACATCTTCGTTTTGGGAACACCGTAGAGTTCCGCCATCATCTTCGCACAATCCACCTCGGCGGCGTCGATGTCGCTTGCGAAAGCGTGCGACACCTCGTCCATGAGGGCTGCCTGGACGATGTTCCCACCCGCCCCGCAGAAGGGGTCGAAAACACGGATTTTTCGTCCGAGTTTCCGACTCAACGAAGCCACGCGTCGAGCGATGTGCTTTGAGATCTCTTCGGGACAGACCGAAAACCATGCTTGTGTGCTCAGCGGCAGAGAGGGCTGGAACCGAGAGATCAGCCTGAACCTCTGCGCGAAATATTTCGCATGGGAATCTCCCGGTCCGGTCACTCCTTTCCTTCGCGGTGCTGATGACGTCCTCACTGAAATCACCAAAGATTGCACCTCCTTGTTCAGTTTCGTCGCACACTGGGCACAGGGAGCCTTCGTCACCTTCAAGTTCGCCACTGCTCCCTTGTTGAACATGAACAATCCTGCGGCTCGGATCTGTTCGTGGCTCGCACGCGGCACGAGTGGCTGATTCCGAGATTCGGAGCACGTACAGCCTTGCTCCAACTGTGGGGCGCGAGATGGAGCCGTTCGAGGCGTCGTTTGGAATACGTTCTGGCAGTCAACCGAGTATGATCTACTCACCACGAACGGTGCTCCGTCGATACGTCCCTGAAGAACTTGTCGGGACATCGGTCCACCCCTGGATCCGCAGATGAAGTGGGAATAGCCTGGCGCAAAGCTTCCCTGATGTCCACTGTGACTGGGCTCGTATTTGAGGACATGAGCGATGTACCGGTCCTTTCCGAGACAAACCTCGTAGTGGCCGACGCGTCCCTCACGCAGCAAAAACGTGCCTTGCGATGACATCGTCGTGCGGATTGGTTCCGCTATGATGCCCTGGTCTCGTAGGGCGCAAAGCACGGGGGCGGGCTGGACGGTGTCCGGTAATTCGATGTGTAGGATGAGCGATGAAGAGGCGTACGGTTCGGGGTACACTATGGGATCACTGGCGCGAAGGCTCGCGGAGTCACCGGGTCCGGTTAGGAGTTTGATTTCGCAGGTTTTCCGCTCCTGCGGGGCATGCTTAGGTGTCTTGATATTCGAGGCACCTCGAAACACCGGAGGGCGGAGCGGTGCCGACTCGGCATTCCCGCAGCTGGCGATGATTGAAGGCATGGTGTTGAAGCAGTGTTCGATGAGAACTAGCGGTGCGCACGGAAGCTCGATTCCGGAACGGAGGGGTTTTGTTGCACTTTGCCAGGTATGCAGGTTTTAAAGGCAAAGAAAGGAGAGGGGTGATGGTCGGGGGAGAGTGGACCCCCAGAACACTCGCCCCTCGGAGCGTGAGATATCGTAATTGCATCAGAGAGCGAACCTTGAAGGCTGAGCGAACCCTGCTCAACCTCAACCCCATGAAATCGTTTAGTCAGGGGGAGGTAGTCATCTCCAAGATCTCAGGACCGATGAGTCGCTGGCGCTCCTAGGAGAACCCTCTGATCACTGATGATGCTTCTGTGAGCTTTGAAACTGCCGGTTCCGAGTTGAGCTCATCTTCGTTAGGACGCTCAGGCAGAAGTCCCTCCTCATACTCGTCTATCAGAGAAGCCTCTTGTGAGATTCATTTGCCCTGAACTCATTGTGGGAGTGCCAATCCTCTACTTCATGGAGTCGACGATTGGCTACCATGTGTTTGAGGGGCCCAGTTGGTCAAGTCCGTTGATGATCCGCATGAGATCTGAGTTGGAAGCTTGGTGTGGTATGTGACGAGGCATATCCCGGTGGGCTAAGAGCTGGGATGTTCCAATGGTGACCGAATCAGATCGAGACACACATCGTGGGCTCAACGACCTGAGGTATCATGGCGGATGATTTTTCCCCGGTTTGCCAGATGCTTCCAAAGAATATCCATCAATCGTTCAACATTCAGCGGCCACGGTTAGGGGATCCCGATGGACCAACTCGGCTCGAGGCGTCTTACGCGGCTTCAGGCGAGCGTCGACTGACCACCCTCCCACGACATATCCCTGATTCCGGCGATATGTTGTCGGAGGTGATGGTACCGTCGTTACCTTCTTTCTCTGGCTGCAGTACATGGCCAAGCCAGGCCGTAAGCAGTATTCGTTGCTCGAGATTCTTTGTTTGTGACGGGTTGTACGAAATAACGACCCCCGATCAGAGCGCATGTTGTGTTACACAGCCTGTGTACCATGGCGATGTCGAAAACCGATACGGTCAGAACAAACGCCGCATTGTGGATTCTCTCGACGAACTTTTCCACAGTGATACATTGACGGGCTGTAGAGATATGAAGTGACGGGTATTTGTGGTTCAGCATGTATTTTCTCTGAATGAAGTGATCATGAATTTTGTGTGGATACCAAGCTGAAATCCCCTCTGCATACCGGACGCATCGACAACGCTACCGAATAAATGAATAACTCGGAGTCGGAGAGGGAGTCAGTCTTTGCGAGGATGTTCTGAAGTGCCTTGTGAGCTCAGAATTCTTAGTCTTTTGCGGCACCCAGTGACTTTGACGGTGGACGTCGAGACTCCCTCAGGTCAGCTCCTCTTCCTAGAGTTCGGTCTGTTTCCTCTGCCCTTGGGAATCCATCCTCCACATCCTTCAGAACGTCGATCAGCCCTTAGTTCTACATTTACAGTCTGGAGTGTCAGAAGATTTCCAGGGATCCGAATAAACGTAGGGACCATTTCGTTCGGAAACTGCGCCTTCAGGACATGTAATACTTTTTCCGGTTGATATCGAGCTCTTCCACTCAGCCCCGGGGTCTAGAACTGGAATCAACTAGGCTATCAAAAACACCAGGGATAGGATGTGTCGACGACGAATCGAATTCCGGGGAGCTTGTTGACGGATTACTCCTACAGAATGAAGTTCCTCGTTGGAATAGCTGAGGGCGTACCTCCCTTCTGCCATAGGTATCGGATTTGAACTACACAGATGGCTATTCGTGGCAATATTTCTCAGCATTCACCCTCGGATTTTGACGGAGGGCGTCGAGACTCCCTCAGGTCAGCTCCTCATCCTAGAGCTCGGTCTGTTTCCCCTGTCCTTGGGGATCCATCCTCCACATCTCGCCCCATGCCGCGCATCTGAGGACAAATGATGAGAGTTCGAGCCTAGTAGATACCATGAGCGATGGCCCGATCGGGGATCTATGATCCTACTCCGCAACCAGAATGGGAGGCCTCACAGTTCTGCTTTTCGTCTTGTTGGATCGACTACCATGTAATATGTACTGATTCATCAAGTTCTCGACCGCTTGCAGAATCTCCTGGAAACTTGTCAGAAGGTACACAGCTCTGCATGCTCATAGACTGTTGAACTTGTGATCCTTTTCTCCTTTCGATTTCGTGACTCATCCAAGGGGCCAAGATCTAGAATCGACCAGAATCATGGATTACTGGGGAATCTGCGGAAGGGAGGACATTGGATACTGGAAAAGTCGGAATATTCGCGCGAAAATCTGATGGGTTACATTTCACCGTGCACGACACGCTGATTATCAAGGGTGGACTTCGAACAGGCAGTCCAACAATCCCCTCTTGCTTGAAATCACTAGAATCCGGGGCGAGCTTCGATTCTCTCAGTCACTGGCTTTTTCGAACTGATCCTCCGCACACATTCCGGTCTTTTCGAACGACAGAGCTCAACCAGAACAAAGACTTGGTTGAAAAAGCTAGGTTTGGTGCTAGGCTCCTCGGGAAGTCTCTGCAAATCCATAAGTCATATATGGCGAGAGACGATCCGACTCAAAGCTCGATCTGGAAAGACCCCGCAAACCCCGAGGACGAATCGAAGGTTCGCTTTTTTCGAGGCGTCGAGGTTTGTTCTAGAGAGCATGTTATAGTACAGCAAACTCTCGGGACCAAAGGCCAGTGGCGTAGCCGGGATCTCATCTGGAGGGATGCTTTTTTTCCCCGATGGCGTACACTTCAGAAATTCCCCGCAAATCGGTTGCTCAGTCAGAAACCTTGACTGAGATAATATGAGCCGATCTCAGACTGGCTCAAGTTCGCTGAGCTCATACCTGGCTACGCAGCTGCCGAACGCAGAAACCTTGATCCGGAGGGGATTCACCCCCGGAAGCCCGATCATGTGGTTGAGTGCATCAATCAGGAGAGCGCGACCCGTATGAATAGAGCCCTCTCCCCGTTAGCCCAAGGGTTCCATGAACCCCCATAGGCCAATGAGTCTCTCACAATCCGCGAATCCCGCATTCTGAGTTCAGACACCGTTGATTAACACCGAAAGAACGTTGATAACGTTTCCAGCGTTTTGTACGAGACGAAACTGATGAACTGTCCGAATCCAGCTCATTGAACGGTGTTCGAAAAAAATAGCGCGCTGTCAACGAAGGTCTCGAAATTAGTGTTGAAATAAAGGTGTGCCGGCTTGAGCTCCTCATTGTTTCCAAGCGGATGCGCGTGATCAGAGTACTCTGGTCGTAGGTTTCCGAGCACGGCTGTCAAAAGCTCCTGCCGCGGGTAATCGTGTTCCTATTAGTAAACTCATGTCGGCTCAGAACTTGAGCAGAAAACAAAGGGGTGACGCCAAGGCGTCCATCAAGTTTAATAATTCCAAAGACAGATGTGATGTCATTTGCGGCAGAACTGCATCCGTTACATCGGCCCCATAGACCACGTCCGGTCGTTGGCGTAGGCGGGAATTATTTCTCATGGGGGCGATTAGACACTCCGTGCTCAGCCGTATAGGGAATCGAGATGAGAAGGAAAAATTACCTCGCTACGTCATTGCATCCGGTTGCGCAGTTTCATCGAGTAGGATATCCCGGGAGAGCTTGACGAGGCGCCTGACTCAGAATAAACTCTCCTCTGGATTGGTCGTTCGTAGTGTCTTTATCATTGGAGACTAGGTAGACGCGGAGCACGAATAGACCTCCTCGTTCTTTCATGGGGAACTTTATGGGGTCAGGAAGATCCGCGCTGCCAGAGAACAAATGAACGAGCGCACAGTTGGGAACGCCGTGAGATTCGTAGAATCGGATTCCATCCCGGAAGGCCGATCATCCCGAATAGTTGTTCGACCATGACACGTAGGTATCTTCTCGGGGGTCGAAAGTCGGCGGTCGAGTGTAGGACGGAGAGTTTCCCGACAACCTCCTGCTCATACCTGAAACGTCTGGTCTTTGATTCCGGCGTCACTCGAGACGAGAGCCTCGTCTCGGGTTACCGCATCGCTAATGCGACGTTTGCGGTGTGATACGCGCAGACGAGTGAACCATGCCATTTGTCGAGGGTCAAAGAGAAGTTTCGCATCTCACACTGAAAAATATTCGCGCATGGCGCGCGATTCCCAAAGTAAATGTGCTCCGTTGTTTTCTCAAAGAGTAGTATCACGCGACTCGCATCAGATGGCGGGTCTATCCCAATGTCTCGCGAGAGAATTTTCTCTGCGATGGTCATGTATTTTACTGTCCCGCAGAGCTGAAAAGACAATCGAAGAGGCGGATTTATTCTCGTAACGTCGAAACGTGACGTCGTTGGGACACAAAGCATTGACTATTCACTCGCTAGGAATAAATGGAGATGTTGACACTGGGGGTCCGATTGGCGATCGTATAGTTCCAAATGCACCTGCTTTTTAGGAGGACAGAAAAAACACGTCGGAGATGGTGTAGGACTACAGAAACAGTGACGAGGAAAACCTCGTCATTTTTTATTCGTGAAGATGATGTAGCGCCAGCGACTCCAGCGCCAGCCTCCATTTTTAAATGCCCTCAGTAGAAACGCTTTTCACGGATCTAATTTTTCGACACTCCCGCCGGAAACGAGTGATCGTTTCAGCCTTCCTTCCTGATTGACATTTGCGTTTAGGATTTGATGGTAGTGGATGTGTTCAAATCAACTTGGCTTCTGATTTCTAGAGGATACAGAAGTTGCGCAGCTCGTCGGCTGGTGTTTCCGTTTGCGAAGCGCACGGTATATGTTCGGACTGCGCCGTCTCGCCCCTCATGTGCTTCCATTACTCGGACAAGTTCCCACTTGACCCGTGGTTTGTTATCATCGCGCACGATGCAAACTTCACCGGTCGCAATGGGGACGGCTTGTCGTCCCATGGTCTGATTCGCTGATCTGAGCTGGAGTAAATACTCGCGTTGCCATCGAACAGCCAAATTCTTGAAGTAGGTCGTCCTTTCCTTAAATCTGGATCGAAGCTCATCCTCGGGCGGTGCACCGTTCGGACCCAAACGGTCGATGTCGATCATCGCCGCTAGTGGACTAGGCTGAGGTCCACCGCGCAGAAATTGAGCCGGGGATAACGCACATGGGACGTCTACGTCAGTTGAAGCAGCGACGAGAGGTCTATCGTTAATTATCGCGGCGATTTCGGCGATAACGGTTCTGAACTCTTCGTATCCGATGAGACTGCGACCAAGGGTCTTGACAAGCGCCGATTTTAAGGTGCCCACCATTCTTTCCCAGAATCCTCCGTGCCATGGTGCGCGTGGGCAAATGAACTCCCAGTCGATACCTCGACGAGCCAGCACTTCTCTGACGTCCTTGTCTCTCACGGAATTGAAGACTCGTTTTATATCAGTTGCTGCTTTAACGAATGATTTGGCGTTGTCCGAAACGATCTTTGAACAGGCAGGGTACATACTCAGGAATCGTCTCAGAGCTAGATGTGTTTGCGGTGTCGACTGTGACGGAACAGCTTCAACGTGAACGGCCCTAACGCTGGTGCACGTGAATATTGCGCAATATATCTTCAACGTTCCCTCGCGACATTTGACGTAAAATGGACCACAAAAATCCAGACCAGCAGTGGTGAACGGTGATTCCAGCGTGACTCGGTTGCGAGGAAGCGGAGCTTCTATCTGTTGAGCAGATGCAGCTTGGCGCTTGCGGCATATGATGCACTGTTGAAGAAGGCTTTTGATCACTTGACGTCCCCGAGTTATCCAAAATTTTCGCCTGATGATATTGAGCACGGTATTGACGCCGAAATGGGCGTTCGCGCGGTGAGCGTCGAAAATAAGCATGGTTGCTAGTCGAGAATGTCCCGCAATGACGATAGGGTTCCTCTCGGAATATGTGAATTGGGGGCCTTCGGTCAGTCTTGTCCTGGCTCTCAGTAACCCATCCGTGTCGACGAAGAGTCGGAAAGCAGCGATCTTTGAAGTACTTCGGACGCGCTCCCCGGCCCGCACGGCACGGATCTCGTCGGGGAAAGATTTTTGCTGATCCCATCTTATGAGGAAGTTTTCCGCCCTCCGCGATAGCTCCGCAGTCAGCGGCATCGTCTGTTTTCGAGCAAGGTGTATGAAGCGGAGAACAAATGCCAAAACTCGGGTCGCTTTTGCGGCAGAGTTGAATTTCTCGAAGTTACTGATCCCGGATACCATGATTGCGGCCGCAGCGTTGGCCCTGATCTCGACGATCACGGGATCTAATCCGGTCTTCTCAAGTTTGGGACGTGATACGGGTTGCTGCTCCTGCGGCAGGCGCAACCAAGAAGGTCCGGTCCACCACATCGGCGATTGGGCGAGGTCTCTTGCCTTGATTCCTCGCGTAGCAAGATCTGCTACATTTTCTTCGCCTGGTACGAAGAACCAGTCGTTGACTGTTGAACGGCGTTGTATCTCAGCCACTCGATTGGCAACGAAAGGCTTCCATTTACCTGGTGTAGTGGCAGAGACCCAGTGGTAAGCTATCATCGAATCCGTGTAAAGGCTGATCTTCTCAAAAGACAGCTCGAGACGCTCCACCAAGAAATCTTTCAATCGGCTGGCAAGGAGGGCGGCTAGTAATTCAAGACGCGGCAAGGTCTGCGCGTCTTTCGGTGCTAGGCGCGATTTACTCATTATCAGGGAAGTTTCCACCCCACCATGCTCGAAGCGGGACTCGATGAAGGCGGCGCAAGCGTACGCCGAAGGTGACGCGTCACCGAAAACGTGGAGTCGGAACGCGTGCGGCTCTTGATTATCGTTCGAGTAGCGACGGTTGATGTTGAAATTTTTCAGCTCTGTCAATTCGCTCGCCCATTGGAGAACCTCCTCGCGTTTCTCAGCACTTATCGGGTCATTCCAGTCGAGGTTTTCCGTCCACAGTTGCTGGATTATCAGTTTCCCCCTCAATGTGAAAGGGTTCAGCAGACCGAGTGGGTCAAAAATCGATGCCACAAGACTGAGGACCGAGCGTTTAGTGCCACAGCCGCACAGAGGGAGATTTGGCCATTCTAGGAGGAAAAAAGTCGACTCGGCATCTGGGAATACTGCTCGGCGGGATTGAATCCTAGTTGGCGCAAGGTTCAGATGCAACGGGTCCCGTTTGATTGTGCTGACTTTTTCCGTCTCTGGAGAAGCTCAAAGTCAGTGCATTTTGACCCGAGAATCGACGACTTTCTTCGTTTCATTACGCGAACCGCTCGTAACTCATCCAGGACACAAGCGAGTGGACTCGCCTGAACTGAAAACTTCAATTCGATGGCGGAACATCATTTTGTAAGCGGGAAGCGATCGGAGTTCTACTTTCCAGTCGTCCAGTTAGCCTTACGAAACAACGTCAGAATTCACTGATTTCGGCAATTTTGAGCGCGCGCGGAAGTTATGCTAGGTAGCCTTAGGCGACACGAAACCTGTGCGAGAATCTTGGCCATCCTCTCACCTTTCCACTGTGTCTCGCTTGGGGTGCGCAAACCCGCGCAAAAAATCTAGAGCGCTTCTCGTAAAGGGTTCGAAATCGAGGTCGACCGGGTTGGTGATTCCAGAGATCCCTCTAGCGCTCAAACAAAAGTGCCGGACGCGAATCTTTTTGGTGCAGAGGGCACTCTGGGATTCTAATTCTCGGAGCTTTGTGCGTCTTTCATTGCTAGAGCTCGGTTTTCCTTGCGGAACCGATCAAGGCGGATCTTTGGAAACCCTATCTGTGGCACACATCTCAACTCATTTCGAGCGAAAGCTCTCCGGACGCACGAGCTCAAGTCCGAACATTGGCAATATTGTGACTCCGAGTCTTCTGGATCTGAGGAGCGTTCGGGGAACGATTCTGGCTCCAAGTCACGGAACGATCCTTCAGATGACAAAGATGGCTTGGATGGTTTCCTCAAAGTAGAGACTGATGAAGAAGGTGAGCTAGGCTAGCAGATTCAATAGCTTGGTGGCCGATCTTTTTCACACAGTAGAAGCAAATAGATCTCGGTCAGATTGATTCAGCATGACTTTCGCAATTATGTCCCGAAAATATCGAAAACCGCCCCTGGCGCACTGCCGATTCCGACATTTTCAATAATTCTTCTTTCTCCATGTTTTCCTCAAGCTTCCAGAGGTAACTAACATAAAAATTGCGGTGAAATAGTTTTTTCCTCCTAAAATGGCCAAATCTCCCTCTGTGAGCCGTCTTTCTGGGCTCGAGTGATGATATCGGCGAGGTTGAATTTCAGGAAATCGGAGTCCGGATCCCACATTACTCCGAGGACTTTGAAAACGGAACTCAGAGTTGTGTCAATCGATGTCGGTTCGACCCCGGTCTCAATCAGATGCTCGCTCACGGCGTGTGAATTTGTCTTCCACTTAGCCAAGTTCATGTCGGCTGTTTTCAGGGTTTTGCGCAGGTTGTCAGTGAACGAGATAGCTTCATCCTCATTTTTGAAACTTCGCAGGAAGTCATCTGCGTAGAGGTAGTCTCCGAAACGGTATTTGGTGAGTTGGGACGTCCGCTTGAAATGCTCCCGCAGGGTTGCTGCCAGAATGAATGAGCTCGAAGCGGCACCCCACGTGACTCGCGTCATCTGGAACATGGTGTCTTGAGACTCATTGGGAGGTCTCCACAGAAAACGGAAATAGCGCTGATCTTCCTCGTTGACTGCGATGCGCATGTATGCTTTCGTGATGTCAGTCGATACAGCTATTGCATTGATTCGAAAGTTCAGCAAGAGGGTGACCAGGTCTGGGTTCAGATTTGGACCGGGGATCAAGGCCTCGTTAAGTGAATGTTTTCCAGCCTCTTTTGCCGAGCAATCGAATACAATCCGATGTTTTTCATTCGGTGCCGTTCCCGTCACGACACATTGGTGTGGCATGTAATATGAGGCGTCACACTGGCTCGGCGCTCCCCGCGGAAATTCGCCGATCTCGACGGCATATCCGTCCTCGACGAATTTCATGATTTCCCGATGATAACGGTCATATCTCTCAGGATTGCGCTCCAGTTGTCGAATTTTCTTGGCAAGTCTTTCTGTTGCCAACGTTCTGTTGTTGGACAGGCTACTTATTGACGCTCTTTTCGGGAAAGACACCGTGTATCGTTGACCATCGTAGCTCAAACCTCTTCGGAACTGTTCCAGAGCGCTCTCGTCCTCAAGAGACAACGAGGATTGTTCGGGGCTCGGCTGGATTCCGATAGCCTCGATGTTCCATAATCGTTCAAGAGCCTTGGCCGGTGGCGAGAGCGTTGCTTTGCAGCAAGTTACTCGTATGGCGGTAACAGTCGCCTTCAAGGATGGACTTCGGACCGGTCCGCCTACGGCCCAACCGAAGATTGTCTCTACGGCCCTGATGTCCCCTATGACGGTTTTCGGTGCTCGGACATGCAGCATGCCATTGAGGCAGTCCAGCCCGACCAGCATCGCCGGCTCGTGTCGAGGCCACTCGCCGAGTAGCGACCTATCAGCGATCGGATTGGACAGATTGAATTTCTTTATCGCGTTGGTTACGGATGTGGGATGCTCATTATGCGGATCGACTCCGAAGTCGTGTTCATACGCCATACACTCGATAACCGCGTCGCTGTACGTGCTTGCCAAGCGGATCTTGTACTTGTCGAGGTTGAGCTGATGATCACCGCCGAAGGCTTGCGTTGTCATCGTAGCTCGATAGAGTGGACGTTCGTCGGTCAAGAGTTTACGGATTTCAGGACTGATGAAGGTGTCGGAGCTCCCAGCGTCGAGGAAGAGACGGACAGGGATCCGGCGCCCACCATTGACTATGAATGCAGAAGCTGTCTGCATGATAGCTCCTGTCGTGCCATCTGGCAACTCCGGTAGAACTGCGGCAACGATTGGCTCGCTCGGCTTGCGGTCGCCTGCCGCGGTCTGCGTCGAATGCATGGTAGTATAGTGCAGAGTGGACTTGCATACCCCACATGGGTAACGGGGGCCAGTACACTCGTTGACGTCGGAGTGTTCAGGTCGGAAGCATTTGACACATCGCTTCAGCTTTTTGAGCATCTCACGACGTTTGTCGATAGGAATCTTTGCTGTACATCTGGACGATCTGTGGTCGTCGGTATTGCAGAAGAGACAGGGTAGCTTGGCTCGTTTCGTGGTTCGACTCGCCCCCACTCCAGCCACGGTAGCGGTGTGACCCTTATGTCGAGAATCTTTCTCGGGCCTTTTGGGAGTTGCGTCGTGCTCTTTGTTGCTTGAAGGATTCAGAGCCTCGTCGATGAAGATTGCATCTTCGTTCTCGATGACATGTCTTCTTAGGAACTCGATGAGGCGCTTGGTTTCTTTCGCGTTCGGCTCCTTGTCGGTTAGCGAGTCGATCGAGCGGGTAGTGTCCTCAGTCGAGGTCTCGCTTGAGCCCTTCAGACGCTGGAGCCTGAGCTCGATGTCCTCCATCTGATTTTGACGATGGCAGTCAGATCTGAATTTTTGACGTACCTCCAAGGGCAACGCAGCTTCGAGCGATGACTTCACGAGCAGCGCGAATGATTCGAATGACACCTCCATGGCGATGAGGCTAGCGATGTGTCTTTGAACTAACGTGAGCAGCTTTCGAAGACCGGTGACGTCGCTCGCCTTCTTAACGCGTGGCAAGTTTCGGAGCTCAGCGAGAATTCTCTGTTTCTCAGTCTCGACTCGGGCGTAGTTTTCCTCCAACACGCCAAGAGCTACGCTGTAATTGGCGTCTGTAGGCTCTAACGCTTCTATGAGATCTCTAGGTTCGCCGCGGAGATATTTGATCAGAATCGTTAGTTTCTCCTGATCAGTCAACTCCGGGTACTTCGAAATCCAGCTTTTAAACAACGTTATGAATCGATTATAACGAAGGCGGCTGCCGTCGAACTTTTCCGGCGCTGTATCTAGCTCCTTGTAGAACCGAGCCGGCTGCATAGGGCTCGATTGCTGCATGGGAGGCGAGTTTAATTGCGGTGAGAGATGTTGTTTTCCTGTAGGCTTAGGGGTTGAGTGATGGGGAAGGTTCGATCCAGGAGAATGTGCTTGGATACCGGGAACGTCTTTTGTTTGAACACCACCGAGCGGCGTTGCGGGCTCGGAATGCACTTGTGGATTTGCGAGACTCGGTGTGCTGGATGATGCATCTTCGAGAGAACTCGGCTCTTGCATAGTGCTGGCGTACGTTTGCAGAAGAGCATGGAGCCGCGCGATCGCGGTTTTCGCACGGGTCTCGAACTCCCCTGCCAATTCGATCTCATCCTCAAGCTCTTGCTCGTCCATGTCCTCGTGGGTGAACAGTTCAAGATCGAGCAATTCCAATTTTTCGAATAGAGATGTGATCAAATTGAGCGTTGTCCGCATGTTGACCCCTCCATCGAGAGTCGCTGAATCGAGCGTGATATTCTCGATGAGCTCAAGCTGCCTTGCTAGGGTGTTACGGAGCTTCGTTCGCTTGCACCTGAGGGCCCTTTTACTCATCACCTTTTGACTTGACGACATGATGTTCAAGGATTTATGCACTCGGGGCTTCTGAGCAAACACGTGGTCGGATCACTTTCAAGTTTTTAGACGATTTCTGTAGGAATTCCGTCGGAATTTCTGCGATGCACTTGTTATCCTGGTCGCGGCACCAAACTGTTGACACTGGGGGTCCGATTGGCGATCGTATAGTTCCAAATGCACCTGCTTTTTAGGAGGACAGAAAAAACACGTCGGAGATGGTGTAGGACTACAGAAACAGTGACGAGGAAAACCTCGTCATTTTTTATTCGTGAAGATGATGTAGCGCCAGCGACTCCAGCGCCAGCCTCCATTTTTAAATGCCCTCAGTAGAAACGCTTTTCACGGATCTAATTTTTCGACAGGAGATATTTTCCCGTCGAGTGACTTCGTCTATCAATCGACAACTATGTTCGGCGGTGAGGTGGAAGTTTGCGTCGCTGCAAGCTTGCATCGCAAACCTCGAACATCAAGGAAGAGGTGGAGATCAGCTGAGAGAACGCCGGAAGTGTCATGGCGGCGTTCGCTGATCATCACGACTCAGATCGGCAAACTGACAATGAGTGAATGGTCCGGAAATATCGACTTCAGTCAGCGCCACGATCACAGAAACTTTTCGGTTCTTCCTCTCCTGCCCAACGGAACTTCGTCGCGTTGGATCCCGATCTCAGCGGTGCAGTGCATCCAAGAGTCTCGCGGAGCAATACAAGTAGGCCTCACAGTTCGAGCGAAGTAGCTCGCTCCCGACCGCAAGTTACCACTTCCGTAACACTGAAAACTTTCTGAATGCCTTCCGCTCGAATTGGGAAGTGATCCTACGCACAAACCGCAACGCATCTCAACAGCTTGCAGTTCACCGTTGCGACTTCTAGACCAGCCCATGACGATGGCTGAGGCTGTTGCACGTGTTCACCATCGCTCTGAAGAGCTCTGGTCTCGACAAATGCGCGACCTTCTGGATAAGTTCATGCGACCGAGTTAGGCAGCAACGTCGACTCTCCAGCCCTCCTGATAGCGGCTGCGAACGATGAGGTGAGCGGAGCCGTATCGCTCCGGTTCTCAGATTCATGAATGGAAAGTCCAGAACCTCTCCCGACTTGACATCTAAAATCTTCTTTCGATTTCCAGCTACGCACTGAGATCTGGCGGACTAGATCCTCTGAGCTGACGTTGCGTTCCCCGGTCCACGAAGCGACCATCCGCAGAGTCCGCGTCACTGAGCTCACGCCGGGTTGGCTGCTTTCCGCTCGCCTAGCCATCCAAGGAAAAGATGATCAGGACTCCGAGGAGCTGCCGGTGAGTTTGCTGCTCTTCGAGACAGTCTGCTGTGTCTGAACCATTCAAAGTCAGATATTCCCTAGGCTTGAGATCCTCATCAAAGAACATTTCCCTCTCAATGACGAACTTCATGATGATACGCGGGGCTATAAGTAGATTTTCGCTACCCTCAGGTTGAGGAAAATCGGCACCAGGAAATTCTGAGAGGAGACCGTACCCCGACATCGCCGAAAAAATCTCGAACCTTAATAGATCTGCTGTAAGCGAGCTGAGGAACCCCGCCGAGAAATCTATTGCTTCCCCAAACAGACAGGATTGTATTTCTCGGGGGAATCATGAAAGCAACCACGTATTCCAGGGAATTCGCTGCCCCAGGAGGATTCGCCGTCCGTGGACAAAGTAAATCTGGCCGCAAAGACTTGAAGTCTTGGGTCGCGCGGAACGATGCTACGCGGAACGAAGAAAAAATAATCCGGGTTCGTCTGTTTGGTTGAATTTTTTCTTCGAGATCATTCTTCCACATCCTCCGTAGCAACCTAACAGGATTCGTTCCTTCCAGCCCTGTGACATTTTGATCAAGAGGGATCACCGTTATCGCGAAGATCGACCAGGTATTCACCCGGCGGAGATCGCAACACCAGTCACGCCCGCGCAATCGAAATGTGCCCTCAATTCCCAGCTACGCTATCAGCTCTGCAATGGGGAGATCCAGTCGTGAATGATCATCTCGACTACGCTCGCTTGACCATCCAAGGAAAGACGCTTCGTGGTTGGCGTCTATTTGTCCGCGCTGAAGTTCCTGAAGTACCGACGAGTCTCGTTCACGAGTGCCTTTTGTGCCCTTTTCATTATGATGGGAGGACATGAAGTATGAAACTCGCTGGGCATGCCTTACTTCTGAAAGAAATACGTAAGATGTCTGTGTCCACGGCCGCTATATGTAGATGTCGACTCGACGCGACCAAGCGCTCAGAAATTCAGCTAGAAATTGGAACTCCAGTGCTCCCAAGTTTTTTGCCATTCTCACCGACGGGATTGTGACGCCCGACATGGGAAACACGGGAACTGTTGAAAAATGGTCACTCATTCCTCTTCCTCTATGAGATACGGATGGCGATACAAGACTGTGCTCCGATCAATACTTCTCGACGTAATTTTCGCTGAATCCCAATGTGAAGGTTCCCCACAATCGTTTGTCTCGGAATGATTCACTCAAAATGAGGCGCTGAATTTGAAATAAACTCGGTACTGACTTTTTCATTCGAGCTGTCGTTTTCTCACGGAAAAACTTTCCCGTAACAAAACCCGAGAAGACATCCTCGTTCTTCCATGTAGAACGTTGTCTGGACAGTAAGATCCGCGCTGTCTCAAATCAGCTGAGACAGCGCTCATTTGTAAACGCGTCGAAAAGTTTGTTCAAGTCAGCCAGCTCAGAGTTTCATGTTACACCTGTACTCGACAGGCTCTCGGATGACTACAAACTGGATCCCCTTAGCCGTCTTCGTAACCTGATGGATCGGCCGACTCCTGTAGGTCAGCTCTGGATTCTGTATAGATGATTTTCATGCGAAGAAAAGGCGGCTGTGAATTGTATCGTGTTCCACTTCACATGACCAACAACGGGGGACTCCGCTCGTTCTGTTCGATTGCGTCAATGAGCTCCAACAAATGACTGAAACTAGTGGCCCCGTTCTCTAACCATGGCATGGAGTTCCGTCTCACTTCGCCAATCTGTCGGAATTCTCGAGCGTGTAACTTTCCTACACGCTGGATACATTGAGAGCATCCCGATACAGGTATTGGTGCGTTCCGTTAGCATTCCGTCAGAAATTCGTTTCTGAAACTTGAATCCTGTTACGCTAGTTGGTCTATCTCCGAGTGCTCAAAACATGTTTGTTGAAATTGACCTTGACACGGAAGAATGTGTCCCAGAGGTGGACACTTGGCCTTTATTTATTTTTTCTTCTGGCATCGCGTCTCATTGATGGAATCGTTGTCGTGAAGTGTTTACAGAACCGTCTTCGTATTTGTAACGCTTTCTCATTCGGTATAAAAGCAGCATGGGTTGAACACACTTTGAGGAACCCTAGATTCTGCAACACCGGACTTCTGTCTCCTTGTATGTCGAGCCATTATCTTCTAGAGATTCTACTACCTCGGTTGTTCAACTCTGCACTGAACCAGCCAGCGAGTTCGTTGGATGAACGACATATCCAAACAGACTAACAATAAGTTTCAGGTGGTTTCAGTCGAGGAGTCCAGAGGGCTGTCCCACAGCGTGGAGTCTCGGTTGTTGTGTCTAAAAGTGCTTCTTTCGCGTTGCCATGTTGATGCATGCGGAGTGCTGCGAGAACTGCGCCCTTGGGCCATGAACATCATCGAGGATTCGCGGAACGGGACGGAGAACACTGTGGGAAGCGTTCTGCCTCAATCGAGCTCGCCTCCAACGGCCTTCCATTCCTCTTGATCGTATCTATTCTGTTGATGAACAGTTCGGCATCCGGCGGATATCGTGCGGATCCGGATCCGCGGATCCAGATGCGCTGGGAAGCCTACACGCGACATCGTGGAACCACCAAGGGTTCCGTTCGCATTTACAGGTACTGTTCGCGGAGGATGCGTTCGCGAAAGTTTAGGCATCTGACCCATTAGCTGGGCAGCAGTCTGATTGGAGCTAGAAAAGTGTCCTATGGAGTCCAACGAGTCTTTGAGCCAAACCAAAATGTTGCCGATTCAGGGATTTTCGTATGTTTTGGTGGTTCCCGCAACGTGTGTTGGGATCATTCCCTCCCGAGCGAATCCTGTCGTGCTCGCGTGAGTTGCTCCGAATCTAATCTACATCTGGCTGGGCTGCTGCGATCGGTTCCGTACCGCAGTGGGGACAGAAGAGTTCAACAGGAAGTATGTCGGAAATCTCATCGGACCCATCTCCGTTCGGATGAAGTCAGCATGTGTTCTCGTGAAGTGAATCCGGATCTGGCAGACTCCAATCAAGAGAGATTCGAGCTGGAAAATCCACCAAGCTGCTGAATCACCACGCTCTGCTCCGTAGTTCTGTCTAGTGCACGGAAATCTACATTCCATTCTTCAGGATCCTTTTATAGTTCTCCCCCATCCGACGCTTGACGTGGCTAGTATCTGATCTCGTGAATATGAGCCCTCAGCCTGGACGTGATGTCGTGTGAGCCCGAAAAGCATTTTCAGATTCAACACCATTCTTTTGCGCCGCAGACGAGGAATTTCTTCCTTGGAGGGTTGGTATATCGAACAGCTTGTTCTCGGTACCAGTCGCAGCCGGCAATAGTACCCATCGCCGCTGAATCCCGAGATCGCTCCGGATTCCGCGGCAGCCCACTCCTCGTAAAACATTTGCGTCGGAGTTCGCCGGAGCAACCAAGTCTAGACGACGCGCTGCGGGTTGCAACTCGGATGAACCCGATCCATGGATGTCCCAATTGCTTGGCTTTCAGATATGTGGTGGGATCTTCCGGCATCTCCTGGACAGCGGCTCACGAAGTTTTGAACGGAGCTTTCGGAATCACGATTGGGGATCCTGATGCTTCACCCGAATCTTTCCAGCGGGATTGCGACTCCGATTCTTAGTCTGGAATAACCCTCTTCCATCCTCTTTCACTTCCCAGAGTTCTGTGCCTCTGGGAAGCTTCGGGTCATTACATCAATCATGCAAAACTTCAGTCCGTATTAAAGTCTGCTTTAACATTGTAGCGGCCAGGCGCGTCGCCAGGATTTTCCCTGGGGGAGGGCTGAACTTTTTCCCTAAGGGGGTACCCTTGTTAAATTCTCCGAAAATCGGTTGCTTAACCAGAAACCTCAACTGGGATAGTATGAACCAAGGGGTCCTGGGGGGGGGGCTAAAGCCCACTCAGCCCCCCTGGCGACGCGCCTGGTAGCGGCACATCTCCTGCGGTCCGCCGATCTGAGTTCCATCAGCTCCTCCTCGAAACTGTGAATAGAGAAACGTTGTTGGATCATATTCTTCAACTTCTCCAGCGGAAACCCCCAACGGCAAAGCCGTTCAGGCACTCATTCCATGAACCGAGCGCATATTGCTGTATATCATCTTCAGCATGCCACTCTGACATAGATCGGGTGACACGCGGTACATTTCCAACAAATATCGCCCGTCTGGGCGTAAGAGGGCGCTGATTGCAGTCGGACCGCAGCCATAGATCTTTGGAGAGCACACTTACTTGTCCATTCTAGTTCGGTGTGCGTCGGATCGTGCCGACGGCTAGTTGCAGCACGCGTTCAGTTCAGTCGCGCCCGAAGCGATACGGAGTCAGTGCGCGATATTTGGTTCAGAAACTCGAGGTTGTGTTGATGAAACACGAGGAAACAGTGGGTCAGAGAATTCCCGTCCCGGGTATTCCGATCCTGTCCGCGGAGGAGCCTGCGAGGAAAGTGGTCGTTGTTCGCAAAGTGCACATCAAAGTCCCCAATCCGCTTCAGTCGAGAAGGGAAGATCCCGGCGCGGAGAAGTACGGACCAGCACTCCGAATTCCTGGTTGACGGAAAACTCTGGCATTGACCTGAGAGTTCGAACATGAGCGATCTGCCAGCAGCCAAGCAAATCGGCTAGCGCGGCGCAGCCCGAGCTAGTGCGGCGAGATCGCGGAAGAGGCGACTGACGACGAACATCAATCAGCTTGAGTGAAGTTCGGCAAGGGGGAGTGAACCCGCTCGGAAGGGATATCATCGGAATCTACGGCAAGGAGGACATCGCTCGAAAAGTTAAGTCATACAATCAAATCAGTCAGGTCTCATTCGATGTCGAAACTCACTTCGGGTCAGCGAATGTCGTCGGTTTCCTCGGAGCGGATACCGAAGGCTAACAACGAAGCGAATTGCTCCGAGAAGTCAAATTCAGAAACTCCCCGTTTGAACGAAGATAGATACTCGAGTCCGCTCAGAAACAAAGCACGATTCGATCGCGCGCAGCCGCCAGTCATCTACAGTGAGCCATTTCGGGACGATTTCCAACGGGCGAGACGCCGGCCGTAGACAGATCCAAGTCGTCTCCTGTTTCTCCTTCGCTCCCTCACTCGGTATCGATTGTTTGTTGTCAATTTTCGCTGCAGAAATGGAGCGGACATGGTGCTAACTCTGGCAACAGACCGGATTTCCTGAACGGAATCCTCCCTCGCCTTCCACTCGTCGAGTGATATACTCATGTATTCCTGTAGGGAATACCGAATCCCGCTTCAGCTCTGGTTTTGCGCCTCCTTACTCTTAGTTTGGCTATTCAGGCTACGCTTTCCCCAGAGATCATGACGTCAGTGTGCAGTTTCCCGAAGCTGCGAGTATAAGGATACATCGCAGAAAATCGCGGCTCGCGAAAAATTTGCAGCACTTGTCATGCGTGAACAACCCCCTCATGGACGACCGAATTATCGTTCATGACCGCGACAAGGGTGGTTGCCGCGACTGACAGCGGCCCCCAAAATCAACCAAGGCGCATGCGTCATCCACGATTGCGGGGTGCCTGCAGGCGAAGAGGAACTTGGGATACCAGGACTCAGGGAATGCCCGTAGCTCTCCGCCTGTCGGGAGTGTCGTACAGCGGGACCGCGAGGGCTCCGATTCGCTTCTGGAGGGAAACAGCTTCGATCGTCAATGATAATGGTCCCAGAGGAACAAACTTTTATAGATGTCCCCATGAAATGGTGGCGAGGCGTTCCCTGAATCGAGAGATGGGTCGACCACCTGCCCAACTGTGTTCTATCGAAATTGACATTCTGAATACTCACATATGCGAATTTTCGCTTCTTTCAAGGTGCCGTCTCATCGATGGTACGTCCGTATGATGTCCTCTCCCTCTGCCTTCATTCCCAAACGGACTTCGCGGACACTTCTGATGGATTCCCTCCATAGCTCTGATGAGACGCTCGTTCATTCACGCTGCATCGGTCAGTACCATGTCAGACGGGTGTACCTTGGGGTGAATCGGATTTTCCCTCAGAAATAAAAAAAACTCCCCAGTTTCATGATCAGCGCATCAAGTGATTTCACGTTCCCACGTGAAAGTCCGAAAAATGCAAAATCTTGTTCGTTTATCCCAGATATTCCTCGGGTTGTCAGAGAACGTGAGAGAATGTGCAGAAGTGTTATGGACGCACACGAGTGTACCGAGTGGATTCGGAATCGTCGCCAATCAATTTTCCGCCTCTATTTCACTGGCGGATTCCACGACGAAGATCCCGAGCCGAGAATACCGCCGCAAAAATCTCACGACGAAGTAACTCCACGGTGGAGAATTCCGCGCAACATGATCCCGCTAGCGGAATCGAGCAAGGAACTGCCTCTCCGGAATGGCGAATTTGCGCCTCGGAATTCTCGGCCTGGAATTATTGCCACGGGATTCCCCCAAAATGTCCAATTTATTTGAGTGTCTCCAAAGGTGACAATTATGCACATGTCGAGAGGAAGGTGATCATGGCCTGAATCATTTGTCAATGAAGTACGCAACAACAATAATTGTTTATGAGAAAGTCGAATTATAGTCAACGGGCAAGCAACGAGAAGTCTTCTGAGTGACCTCAACCTTGCGTTGCCCAAAGAGCAAATCGGGGAGTAGGTGGTCGACCAGATCGAAGTTGGTACAGCCCGAGCAAGAACGTGGACAATTTCGCAAAAGCACAATCGCCGGTCAGCAAAAAGATCATCTCTGTCTACTCTGGAGGAAGGAAGTTTCTAACACTTGTCAATGGGATCGATGGAGTACCCGGGAGGATATATTGAAGGATGATACCGGAAGAGCCTGTTTCAGTGAACGAGAAGCCAGGGACGATCTATCTGACCCACCTCACCCCTGATGCATGCAACGCTGAAGGGTCTGAATCAACTTGCGTGGGATCGGATTGCGAAAGGAAAAACCAGAACCTCACGCTGGACTCATCCGACTTCTCAATGGTGGATAATTGATCCGCCGAGTGAACTCAAAAGAGTCGCCTCTACGCCATCATTTCGAGGAAACCGACAGCGAAACGTCGTCCCTCGGAGCATTTGTCGGGAATAGGCATGGAGCTTCCGTCTTGTCACATCGAGGCCATTACGATATTTGAGAGCATCGAGTCCGAGTTGCCAACAGTCGGCAGTGGAGTTCTGAGCAGGGACAAGGTACGTCCTCAGCGGGCACGTGCCTACGGGAAACCCTTTCTCACAAGTTCCGTATGAAGTGCAACGGGAGGGTCGAAGATGCGCCAGAGAATATTTGGATGATGATCACGAAAATGAACCACTTGCCACACGATATGGAGAGTCGTCTTCTCGTGGGTGTCCAATGCCGCGCGGACACATTCAGAGAATATTCAGATTGCGATGGTGGCGGACCCACAGCAGGTCACGGGCAGCCAGAATGATCTGGAAAGCAAGAGTGGCACAAGGCCGATAGCCAAAGCGTTCGTTGGAACACTTGCGCCGCCGAAGATGGACTTCGATGCCAATGACTACTTGGAAGTGGTGGACTAGGAGGAAGAGAGGCTAACCTCTCCGCCAAGTGCAGCGATACTCCCGTGGTTCGCTGAACGCTGATTCTGGGAGCTCATTTTCTCTGGACATCGACGAATCGAGCCGTGGCTTATTCCCGGAGGAGGTGCTATTATTATCATCGGCGATGCGTAGCTCAGTGCTCAATGGTTCCCAGACGTGATAACCAGCCCGGCAAGGAAGCCAAACAGCGGGTCGGAGAAGACGCAGATGTCTTCATGGGTCTCCGTAGTGCTCCCAAGTCCTGCGAAGAGACTGCGCCATAGATTCAAGACTTCGTTCGAGGTGCCGAATGATGGTGATGGTTTATCATTGTTGACATGTGTCTGTTGTCGGGTTCTGCTACAGATAGTTACGGTTTTTCCAAAATCAGACTCTGGGAACTCGGCAGAACGTGTCACTGGCCTCCCCGCGCATATATTCATAGTTTCGCATCAAAATCTCGATGAACTGAGATAGGAGGAATCACGTAGGAGCAGCACCGGACTCCAATTTCGCGGTGTTCACACCGAGCAGCGCGCTCTAGCGTCGTGCCTGTGCGGGCGAATTTTGGCCGCCGCCGACCAGCGCAGGTGTATGAAGCTCCGGAGCTGTAAGCTTGAACAGCGAAGCTCCATTGCCGGCACCCGATTTTCGGCTTTTGAAGCCAGGAACACACCACAGTGGTGATTCCACGAAGCTCGGTCCCCCGACTCACCTTCTCCTCGCGGCGAGAAAATTGTAAACAGACCAGACGGAATCTGGGGTGGAAAGTGAGATTCGCATGAGTTGTCCGCTTGAACTGTTCAGAGGCCTTGCGCGGTGGGATTCTGATCTGTGTGCCAGGATCAATCCAATCGGCTCAGCTGCAATTACTTCGGTGACGAGGATTCTACACGCCACATCAGGCCTTCGAACAGCTGCAGCCGTCGAACGAGACCCCGCGGCCTGACGCCAGGAGGACTACAACGCCGCGATCGTAGAACGATCTCTCCAACCCTGGTCCGCCGTGAAGGACAAAGTCTACTTCTCATGGAAAACAGGCGGTTTCCGTGCCCGGACTGCTCGGTCAGATCCAGCACGAAGGCTCAACTGACTCTTCACATGCGAATCCACTCCAGTGAGCCCTCAGGGTTTGTCTGCGACGAGTCGCCTACGAATTGCGCGAGTTCAAGTAGTGCCAAGAAGCATAAGGGGAAACACA
The DNA here is from genome assembly GCA_031001835.1 of Lepidoglyphus destructor. Classification (NCBI taxonomy): domain Eukaryota; kingdom Metazoa; phylum Arthropoda; class Arachnida; order Sarcoptiformes; family Glycyphagidae; genus Lepidoglyphus; species Lepidoglyphus destructor. Next base: position 382,744 of record JARNKU010000133.1, read on the forward strand.
CCGATGAGAAATCGTTCCATTGCAAACAGTGCGACAGAACTTTCAAACGATCCAGGTACCTGAAAGTGCACAGGCGAATTCACACCGGAGAAAGACCGTTCAGTTGCAATGAGTGCAACAGAACCTTCACACGATCGGATCACCTGATGGCCAATAGGCGAGCTCACACCGGGAACAAGCCGTTTGCTTGTAACGAATGCGACAAAAGTTTCGCCGAATTGGGCACGCTCATGAGACATAGGCAAGTTCACACCGGCGGTAAACCGTTCAGTTGCGACGAGTGCGACAAAAATTTCGCTCACCTGGGCAGCCTGATGAGGCATAAGCGAGTTCACACCGGTGAGAAACCGTTCAGTTGCGACGAGTGCGACAAAACTTTCACAATGGCATGCAACTTGATACAGCATAGACGAATTCACACCGGTGAAAAACCGTTCCGTTGCGACGAGTGCGACGAACTTTTTGCCGTGTCGCGTAGCCTGAAGCGGCATAAGCGAAAACACACAAAAGAGCAACTGTGATCAGCGTCGAGTATCCTGAGACTTTCCACCTGTTAACGGGTTTTCACGGAGACCAATAGTGAGCTTTGGTCAATGCTCTTTTAGCATGCGTGGAAATGGATTCTAACATTAACAAGAGTTTAGGTAGGCTCAAGCGATAAATCTTCTCAAACAATCGTCTCCAACCTGGCATCTGAGGAGAATCATGGTGTTCATATTGATTACTTATGTAGATGGAATTGTGCTCAATCGAAAAGTGGAATGACGCTGATATGGGAAACGACGTTGATTGTGCCAGGATGGTGTGCCGCATGATCTGACCCATGAGTTGAAAATAAAATTCATAATTGTGAGCCTCGAGAGAATGACTTTGCCTCACGGGAGCCCGACCGGCTACAGTGATGTTGTTGAGACCGACTGAACAAATACGTTGTCGATCGAAGCCGTTCTTGGCAACGCTCTTCGAATTCGCACAGTTTGCTCCCGGGCATCACTGAGCTGGTAGTGTCAATAAACTCGTCCCGCGCTTACCTGACAAGAGCTCAGATATCGCCGCGAAGCCCCGTCCTGGGAATTCGTAAAGGTTCTTGCGGGTTTTGTGCTGCGAAAAATCTGTGAGGCCGAATTCTGCAGCGCTATCGAACACTTGGACATTCACGTATAGGGAGCTCCGAATGGTATAGCACCAACAACATCCTCCAACCGTCTTCTAAATCGGGGTGCTATGGGATTCAAGAAAATCAGTGAATTGTGGGATGGCCCACTCCGTGCGAGGGTGGTTGACTTTGAACTTGGAGTGTTCAGAGGCGTTGCACGGTGGAATGTCGCTGGTGTATCGATTGTTGGCTCTCGGATGGCTACAAACTGGATCCCCTTAGCCGTCTTCGTAACCTTATGGATCGGCCGACTCCTGTAGGCAAGCTCCGGATTCTGTACAGATGATTTTCATGCAGAGAAGAGGCGGCTGTGAATTGTATCGTGTTTCACTTTACGTGACCAATAACGTGGGACTCCGCTAGTACTGCTCGATTGCGTCAATGAGCGCCAACAGATGATTGAAACTAGTGGCTCCGTTCTCTAACAATTGCATGGTGTTCTGTCTAAATTCTGCGAATCTGTTGGAATTCTCGAGCAAGTAACTTCACTAAATGCTGGAAGCACTGATTGTGAGAGCATTCCGATCCAGGTATCAGGGCGTTTCGTTTGCATTTTGACAGGGATTCGTCAAAGAAATTCGTGGAATGGGATCTCAGCGCGGCGAAACTAGAATCCTGTTACGCTAGTTGGTCTATCTACGAATGCTCAAAACATGGCTGTTGAAATCGACCTTGTACGCGGAAGAATGTGCTCCAGAGGTGGATACTTAGCCTTCAGTATTTCCTTCTGGCATCGCGTCTCCTCGATAGAATAATTGTGGTGAAGTGTTTACCGCACCGTCTTCGTATTTGTAACGCTTTCCCACTCGATATAGGAGCAGCATTGTTAGAGCACACTTTGCGGAACCCTCGATTCTGCAGCACCGGATTTCTGCCTCTTTGTTTGTCAAGCCATTATCTTCTAGCGATATCACTACCGCGGTTGTTCCACTCTACACTGAACCAGCTAGCGAGTTCGTTGGATCATCGACATCTCCAAACAAAACAAGTTCCAGATGGGAGCAGTCGATGAGTCCAGAGGCTGTCCCACAGCGTGGAGTCTCGTTTGCTGTCTCTAAAAGGGTTTCTTTCGCGTTGCCATGTTGATGCATGCGGAGTGCTGCGAGAGCTGTGCTCTTCGGCCATGACCATCATGGAGGATTCGCGGAACGGGACGGAGAACACTGTGGAAAGCGTTCTGCCGGAATCGAGTTCGCCTCCCTCAGACTTCGCTTCCTTATGTACGTTTTCGTCATTCCCTTTTTCCCTGCAGCTTCCCGATCTCAGGTGAATCCCGGGAGAAGGATACCGTCTCAATGCATCAGGCGAGCTTTATGGCTTCGTTCCCAGAGCGAGAACTGATTAGGTGCAGCTCGGCTAGAAACGCTCCATTGAAATTTACCCACGGCGTTTCTCCGGCGATCACAGCTCATTTCCAACAAATATCGCCAGTCTGGACGCAAGAGGGCGCTGATCGCAGTCGGGTAGCGGCCGTAGATCTTCGGGGAGCACACTTGCTTGTTAATTATAAATCGGTGTGCGTCGCATCTTGCCGACGGCCAGTTGCAGTGCGGTTTAGCTCAGAAACTCGAGGTTGTGGTGATGAAACACGAGGCAAACAGTGGGTCAGAGGTTTCCCCTTCCGGGTACTCCGATCCCGCTCGTGGAGGAGCCTGCGAGGAGAGTGGTCGTTGTTCGCAAAGTGCACATCAAAGTTCCCAATCCGCTTCAGTCAAGAAGGGAAGATCCCGGCGCGGAGAAGTTTGGAGCTGTACTCCGAATTCCTGGTCTTAGAAAAACTCCGGCATTGACCTGGGAGTTCGAACATGAGCGATTTGACGGCTGCCAAGGATGAATACAGGTTCCCCGCAGCAAATCGACGAGCTGGTGCGGCGAGATCGCGAAAGAGGCGACTGACGACGAAAATCAATCAGTTTGAGTGAAGTTCGGCAAGGTGGAGTGAGCCCGCTCGGAAGGAATATCATCGGAATCTACGGCAAGGAGGACATCGCTCGAAACGTTGAGTCGTACAATCACATCAGTCAGGTCTCAGTCAATGTCAAAACTCACTTTGGGTCACAGGCTGTCGTCGGTTTCCTCGGAGCGGATACCGGAGGCTGAAAACGAAGCGAATCGCCCCGAAAAGTCAAAATCAGAAACTCCTCGTTTGAACAAAGATCAGACAGAGCTCAGAGACAAAGCATGATTTGATCGCCCGCAGCCGCTAGCCATCTACAGCGAGCCATTTCGGGACGACCTCCAACGGACGAGACGCCGCGGCGCTCAAGTGGGGTTGTGCTTGAATTGACGAGCACCGAAACTGCCCTCGAATCTTGTGGGCTGGGTTGAATCTGCGGTCGGCTTGGTTGGCTCGAATGCGATTCACATGGGAAGTCATGGAACTTATGAGCGAGTTGGAAGCTCATGGTCCTGCGGGGAAATTGTGGTGAAATTTCAGTTCGGTTTGATTGCTTCGAGCCGAAGTCTTCACGACATGCTGCGGATAGCACTCAGAGAAGTTTCGGCAACAATCGAGACGACATCATCGCAGAGGTTCGACGATATCTGGCAGTCGGAAAGGTTCCAACTCATTCCATATCTGACTCGCACATCCGCGGAATTTTCTTTCTCACGATGCTAGGGGCCGCAATTTTGCGGAAGGGGAGTTGAGGGAAAAGATTCGCATATCAGCTGAATTTTTCCCGCCACTCGCCCGTTGTGCGCGAGCTGGCTTGTACGTGAGGCGCCGCGGCACCCCGCAGCGGCGAATTTGCGCGAAGTCTCAAGAGTTTGGGTCCGGGGAGGTGCTTTTATCGGCGATGCGTAGCTCGATGCGTGCAAGCAGCGCATGAGAATGGCTCCCGGACGTAACAACCCGCTTGGCGAGGAAGCCAAACAGCGGGTTAGAGAAGATGCAGATGTCTTCATCGGTCTCCGGCGTGCTCCAGAGTCCTGGGAAGATACTGCGCTATAAATCTGAGACTTCGTTTGAGGGAATGATGATGATGATGGTTCATTGTTGTTGTCATGTGTCTCTTGTCGGGCTCTGAGAAAAATCAGGGTCTAGGAATCTGGCAGAACGTGTCACTGGCTCTTCCGAACATTTATTCACAGTTTCGTATCGAAATCTCGATGAACTGCCATAGGAGTAATCATGTAGAAACAGCACCGGACACTGATTCCGCGCGTGTTAAGTGCGAGCAGCAGCGCGCTGTAGCGTCGTGCCTCTCCGCGCGGATTTCAGCCGCCGCCGGCCGGCGCAAGGAGTACGAACCTCTGGAACTGTAACCTTGAACAGCAGAGCTTCATTGCCGACACCCGATTGTCGGCTCCTGAAGCTAGGGACACACCACAGTGGTGATTGCATGAAGTGGTACTGTTCCGATGTGCGCCCGACTGAGCTCGTTCCCACATTCACCCTCTCCTCGCGGCGAGAGAATCGTAAACAGACCAGACGGATTATGTGGTGGAGAGTGAGATTCGCATGAGTTGTCCGCTTGAAGTGTTCAGAGGCCTTTCACTGTGTAATTCTGATCTGTGTGCCAGGATCAATCTGATCGGCTCAACTGCAAGTGCTTCCGTCACGAGCATTCTACACACCCCGTCAGGCTGTCGAACAGCTGAAGCTTTCGAACGATCCTCTGCGGCCTGACGCCAGAAGAACTACAACGCTACGACCGTGGAACAAACTCTCCCACCCTGGCCCGCCGTGAAGGACAAGCCCTACTTCCCATGGAAAATACGCGATTCCCGTTTTCGGACTATTCAGTCAGATCCAGCACCAAGGCTCATCTGACTCGTCACATGCGAAGCCACACCGGTGAACCCTCAGGGTTCGTCTGCGACGAGTCCCCTAAGACTTCCGCCAGAATTAGTTTCAAAAAGCATAAGGGAGAACACACCGGTGAGAAATGGCTCCGTTGCAAACATTGCGACAGAACTTTCAAACGATTCAGCTCCCTCATACTACACACGCGAATTCACACCGGTGAAAAACCATATGGTTGTGACGAATGCGACAAGAATTTCACACAACGGGGCACCCTGATGAGGCATAAGCGAGTTCACAGCGGGGAGAAGCCGTTTGCCTGTAACGAGTGCGACAAAAGTTTCGCTGAATCGGGCAACCTGATGAGGCATAAGCGAATTCACACCGGCGAGAAACCGTTCACCTGCAACGAGTGCGACAAAAATTTCACAAGTTCAGGTCACCTTATGGTGCATGAGAGATATCACAGTGGAGAGAAGCCGTTTAGTTGCTACGAGTGCGACAAAAGTTTCGCTGAATCGGGCAGCCTGATGAGGCATAGGCGAGCTCACACCGGTGAGAGACCGTATAGTTGCAACGAGTGCGACAAAAGATTCGCTGCATCGGGCCACCTGACGGTGCATAAGAGAATTCACACCGGGGAAAAACCGTTCAGTTGCGAAGAGTGCGACAAAAGTTTCATAACATCGAGCAACCTGGTGATCCATAGGCGAGTTCACACCGGTGAGGAACCGTATCGGTGCGACAAGTGCGGCAAAACTTTCACAAGAACGGGCAGCCTGACATTGCATAAGCGAATTCACTCCGGGGAGAAGTCGTTCAGTTGCAACGAGTGCGACAAGGCTTTCACGCAATCAAGCTCCCTGAGACGACATGAGCGAACACACAGGACACAGGTGAATATTGTTGACCTACGTTGAGTACCCAAAAACTTCCATCTGTTAACGAGGCCCCACGAAGACTGATAGTTGATAGTTAGCTCTAGTGAATGCTCTATCCAGCTTTCGTGAGCATGGATTGTTACATTACCAATAGTTTGGGTGGGGTCAGGCGACACAATCTTCCTGAATATTAGTCTCAAACTCGGCTCCGGATTGGCGACTTTTGTAGTTGGTATCAAGTTCGATCGACAGCCGGAAATACGGGAAAATGAAGGAATACGTTGCTTCTGTGTGCATGGTGCGCTACATGATCGGACCCATGAGCTGATAATAAAATTAATAATTGTGAGCCTCTGGATCATGACTTTGGCTCACTGAAGCCTGACCGGCTAGATAGACGTTTTTCACAGATACGTACGATTGGGGTTTTCCCATGAGCGCTCGATCGACCACCCGAAATATTGGAGCTCGTAACCCTCGGAATTCTGGAGCTTCCGCCAGCGTCTCAAGATGGAGTCCCAAGTTCCGAGCGGGAGTTGTCACGCCGCATAACTTGAGAGGGGAGATCCGATTCCGATTCACAAATTGCTGTCACTACTGTGACATCTTTCGAAGAAGACTGGCATCACTATGCTTGAAGGATGTGGGCTGTTCAAGATAGCCATGCCCAACGATATTCCATCGTCAATTTTTACTTCAACGTAATGAAGCGATTCGGCTTCTGCGAGCGGCAAGCGAATTCGTTCCCTTTCAGAGTTTTCTACATTCAATTCAGAGCATGTTGGAATCCAAATCCACGTAGCTATGTCGCCATGATTGTTCTACGCAGGGAGCACCAGACAGAGGCTTCCTCCGCCCTCTACACCGATACCCAATGTGTATGAAGAGGGTCGAGGTTACAACAGATTCACCAACGTGAGGCTCTCTATTGGATCCGACTGTCTTGGCTGAGTCCCGTGATAATTGAACAGAACCATCCCACGATCTCAAAAATTATCCTAAATTGCCGAAGTGAATCTATGTGCCATTCGAACCGGACGCAGAACAAACTGTCGGCCATGCGCTACCGAAATGAGAGAACGGCACAGTCACGTTTGCGAGACCTGTGACACCACGCCATTCTGAACACCTCATATGACGCGTTGATCGCCAAACCGCAATAAGTCCACTTTCGTCGATTTCTGGATTATTATGGAAATCGAATCTGGATCGTGTCCTGTACCTTACGCGGCTGTCGGTTCTATGACATTCGTCCTTCTTCCGCAAGAAAACAGCGAATCAAAATCATGCTGACCATAGACTCACAGCGTCGCCTGGGAGATAGAATCGTACTTTTCTCGAAACTGAAAAAATGGACTTATTGCGGTTTGGCGATCAACGCGTCATATGAGATCCGGAATGACGTTCCTCTCCTCCATTTTCGTGAGGTGAGAGTCCCTGGTACAGCGAAACACCGAATGAGTCGCGAAATGTGATGATTTCCGCACCAACCTCATGGGCGGAGCACACTGAAGGTGACTAACTAACTGATCAAAGACCGCGCAAGTGCAGTTCGTGTCTCCCTCCATAGAGCCGTCATCGATCCAGTCCACGGAGAAGAATGGACGGCAAAAAAGGCCCTAAAGTGCGAGATTCCCGGTATTCCCAGCCATTGCCGAAAATCTCAAACATTCTGAATGCCGCCGGAAATCACTGAAAATCGCGGCTTTCGCGAAATCCGCGATTTCTTCCAGCCTTGATCACGCCTGATCACAGGATTTTAGCGAGGGCCAACCACTTTCGGAGTACCCGCCGAGGAGCATGATCGCTCTCGATGAGACTGCTGTTCGGACCAACCGTCGACACGGCACTGGGATCGGCGACTCCGATCGACGGACGAAACTTAGCCGAAACTGCTGTTTTCAAGCACGAGGAAATCAGTCCTCTGTTTAGAGCCGCAATGGTGCGACAGTTGGCTACTAAACATAGTTGCGATTTTACTCACGAAGACTTCGACGAAGCGAAATGATCGATCTCCGATTGCTTCCTTTGATAGCTTCAGAATGCAATTATTCTCCCAAAGGCAACTTGGGAGATATCCGCAACAGCTTCCGATGGCGGAAAAATGGAACCCGCTGATCTGTCTTTCAAGGTCATCTTCTCGCTGGACAGCTTCGATTTTGAGTAGGCCTTCCTCTCCAGGCGCAGAGCACCCGTGATTGCTTGACATCTGCTGAACCTCTCGTGCATCGCTTACACATCACAGAAGTCAGTTACTCCTGATAGGAACGGAATACATTCGGGCCAAAGGAAATCACTGCCAAATTCAGAAAACACAAAATCCTCTAGAAAAATCCAAAGAATCACGTCGGATTCCTCTGGAGCCAAATGGAGCCGGCTCATGCCGTCCAGTGCGATACAAAACTGGTAGCGGATTTTTTTACCGTATTTCTTTTTAGGGAATTACCGTGGGACGTCCTTCAGTATTCGATCTCCCGAGGCCGACAAAGGTCTCATTCTTCTCTCGATCTTGAAATCAAACGGGCATGCTCGGCGGGCACCAATTGGACAATCGAAATAATCAACGGGATTGCCCTTCAAGTAGAAGATATACGGTGCATACCTCGAATTGCGCGTTTGGAGAGGGTAATGCTAACTTGCCCCTGGTGCCAACTAGCCCCGGTCTCCCCTATTCATATTGCATATTCGAGTGTACAATGCATATTTTAGTGCATAATGCATATTTCTCGGGGGAGGGGAGGGAGCGATGGGAAGGAGGGTTGACCAAGCGCGGGGAGGAGGGGGGACGGAGCAATCCGGGCCGAATAAGCGGGTGGCCCGTTTATCCGAAGTCCCGTTCACATTACCTTCAATCGGGGAGCCTCACGGCTCCGCATATCCTGATCATGTGAAATAAAGTCCTCATTTATCGGGGAGAAATATTCGGGTGGGAGAATCCGGGGCCGAATAAGCGGGTTCGTCTGTTTCAGAAAGCCGTGTTGAGCCGGTTTCCGGGACACGCCAGCGTAATTGTAGACGGAGTGTTCCCAATCTGTCGGTTTGATGCTGCTCTTCGATCAATCATCTAGGGCCCGCAAAACAGCAAGACCGATGGAGAGCACTCTCGCCACCGGACGCTACAGTGGCATCAAAGATGTGGATCTTGTCGAATTTTTCGCTCCCCTGGAATTGTTCCCAATGAATCAGTTCCGATCTCAATGATCCATTCAAGTCCCTGCGGCGGCGTCGTCCGCTCCACCAATTCACAAATGTTTTCTTCCCTCTCAGTCAGATCAAGCCCCCGGTCACAGCGTGTCTCTTGTTAGGGGGCCAGCGTGTGATCATGCAGATTGATATCACCAAGAGGGTATGTCGCCTCACGGATGTCGGCTGCGAGGCGCGTTCATACAGGAATAAGATCCTTCTTTCAGTATGAGCCGAGCTCGTGATACTAGACATGACTACATTGCTCGTTGATAGCGGCACACCTGCCGCCTTCGTGGGTGAAGTCACTGTTGAATATTGTGTGGCTTTGGGATTCAGCTCGAAGCTCTGAGTGGCGGTGGAGAATCCGGCACGGGTGCCGGGCGTGCTCAGTCAGTCAGTCTCCGTTTTCGCAGACCCTGCAGCAGAAGTTTGGCAGGAGAAACACGGCCAATGATCCGATGAAGAGCTGGATGAGGCTGTACGGCGTAATCTGATTCTATCCGGCTGCTCTATTGGCCATCGACCCCCAGGGGTTGAAAACGATCCGTTCCGAAAATTTCTGGTGATTCTGGAGCAGTGATTCTAAACGGGGGTCTTTGTAGACCGACGGATGCAGTTGCGATCTCATGAAAAATGGTCACCCGAGCCCACCTTCACCTGAGTTCATTGTTGTGGTTACCCACGCTTTGATGTCATCCTTGTTGTTGCGGTCGGTATGGCAAGCTACCGGATCGTCTCAATCTCCGGAGAACACTGGAAAGTTCTACGCGATCCATCATTCCAGAACCCCTGATCTGATTGGAACAGGACGTCTTTTTCAGGCGGGACCAGAGATTTCTCGGGAGATTGTCTAGGAATGAGACTCCGCTCTGGATGAATAATTTCCCCTGATAGCGAACGTCGGCGTCCAGTCGGACCCAAAAGATCCGCATTGATTCGAGCACCTGTTTCCTTCCTTGTTGCATTCCGTTAATAATTCCAAGCTCGAGCATATTTGGACGGTAACCAAGTTTCCATTTTCTTCGAGGTGAAACATGTTCTGCTGCCATTCAAGATCGTACCGTCGACGTGGCGGGCTACTCATATAGGGCAGACTATTTGAATTCGCCTGAACTCACTTGGAATTTCCATGCGACCCATCATTTGAGAAGCACTGCACCGATTTGACCGCGTTCGTCGCCAGACTCAGCGCATCAGGCATGCACAGCCATCACCGCAATCTTCCAGTGTTGCTTCCAGCCATTCTGATTTGGATGTCAGATTTGTTGCCGGAATGCAGCGGACAGGAAGCCCATCCTATGAGCGTTGTGGCAACAGCTGAACAAATCATACAAGATCATAAGATGGAACTGTCATCCGTCCTGTTTCTAGACCTCGGAGGCGTTCTCACGCAGGGAAGTTTGAACACGCGGGCATCTTTACTGTCTCTGCGACCACCCTTACCTCGGGGACGCTTCGTCGATGTCCACATGGACCTTTGGCGAGCCCTGGCGGTGCCTCTCAAGATTGTCGTGGTCGTTTCGCAAGACGAATGTTTGAAAAACATGAAATTCTATCGGTACGATTTCACGCAAAACATCCGACATAAACTTCTCTTCCTCCTAGTGACCAGAAGCGTCGATCAAGGCCTGGAACTCGGTTCAAGATTTGGGGTTTTCCATCAACCCACGGTTGTTTGGTCAGGCAACGAACAATGGAAATGGTGGTGCTACGAAAACCGTGATCATCTCTTCTGGGAGCTCGGCCGTAAGCCGTTCAACGCGTGCGCCCTTAAGCCTACTGGATGCAAAGTCGAAGGACTGTGGGAAAAGACTGGACCCATTACTACGAGCCCGTTGACAGGATACACGCTAGGAGTATTATGCAACGTCACCAGAGTCAAACTCCGTTACGGCATCATATATGCCGAGAAGTCGAACGAGAATCTGAAGTTGGTCACCATGTCGCTCCTGAGGTTGGTGGCTTTGGAAGCTTCGAGTTGTCGTTCCTTGGTTCCATTTGTAACTGTTGACGTCACAGCTCTGTTGAAACCCTTCGAATTAGGAGTTTGGTACCTCATGCTTGCGAATATTCTCACCCTAGCAGTCGCATGGTCACTCATAGTTAGGCGATCAACTCTGGAGTTCTTGGGCGAAATCTTGCTCAGCACCGTAACCGTTCGAGCTCTGACCTTGAGCCCGACGAGCTTCTCCAGCACGATGCTTGGGTGCGTAGCGGTTGGATTCACCTTTCTGATCGGAATTCTCTACTCGAACACTGTAATGTCGTCATTCCTCGATCCGTCAATGGACGTGCCTAGGTCGATACCGCCGGTTTCGTGTCAAATGAATACGTGGTGCTACAACGAAAAGACTCTGAACCGTTTGTTGAACGCTTCGGCTGTTTGTTCCATTCCCCATCAGATGCTGACCCTCATGAAGAGGCCTATGCGCAGATTCAGACCGATCAATGAGGGGATGTCCCATGAGTGGATGGGCAATTTCTACCGGTTGCGCAGTATAAATCCCGCGTTAATACAAAACACCATCCGCCCGCTCCCCCTCGTGCCGACCCAACCAAGCGAAGCCTTCAATCGAATTTTGGAGCACGGTATCATTTCGCCTGCGAGACTGAAAATTTTCGAGCAAAGATGGTTCCTCGCGTCTCGAGCGCGACGCGGGTACCGAAGAGAAACCGCCGAGGTTATCGATGAGTTCTTCATAGAGTTCTTTCGGGTGTATCATGGAGTCGCGGCAACGCTCCCGTTCGAGCCGGCTTCGAACACCCTATCAAGAGAGAATTTCGATGCCGAAAGTTTCCTGAAGATCCATCCGCTGTTTGAAGCTTGCTTGTTCTTTGTCATGAGCGCTATCACCATTGAGTTGTGGCGCGCGGAGCAGAACAAATACTGCGCTGGAATCGTTCTCTGTTTCGGAAGCATTCGCCGGGGAGTCTCAACTTGGATCGGGAAACTTCAAAGAGTACCTTACTCCGATTATTTCTCCCGACGAATACTCCAATTCATGCCGACTCGCGGTCGTTGGGGAGCTTTTCGAGCAGCAACCAAAGCCTCATCCGTTCCTGGTATGAGGTTGTTACGAGAGAGGAGGCGAAATGACGCTTCGGTCGTCCCGAGCCTCAGGAAGGGTGCCGGGGTTCCAAAAGTGAGTGTTGTGATGCCTCTCGAACGGAGCGGCGGGCGTCTCACAACTCGGCCAGGCGCCTACGGCCATGATCATTGAAAGATTGTTTCTCTGCGGAGGATGTGATCCGGGAAGTGAATACTGACAACCCTGAAATTAGGAACCACCGGAAGTGAGACCACATCGAGCAGGGCATCATGAGAGTACCGCTTCTTCTGCCGCTTTTGCGGCGAACCTCTGATGGAAACTGGCCCAACCCGACGCTGAATCTTTACAGTTGCCCGCAAGTCGGTCGTCCATCCTTCTCCGCAGTACCTTTGTTCACTCACGGAAGCCTGTGAATAAGCGTGGAAATATATGGCAGTGTTCGGAAGACGCTATTCCTTCAGGATCAACGGCGCGATTGCATAGTCATTAGGGCATACTCTTTTCTGCAGTGATCCGCGCTGGTATCGAGAAGCTTCTTCCGAGTGCCGTCGCCAATCACGTCAAAGACGAATTACCAGTACCCGAATCAAAAGAGTAAGACTCGACACATGTTTTCCGCGTCGAAATGTAACACCGGCCCCATTTCCGACTGGCAGCATGAGTACTATATACCGTGTCTGCCTCATTATAAGACATACCCTGAAAGTGAGACACCCCCCAGTTTTCCGAACATTCCGGCAGTACAAGACATATCCCGAATATAAGAGACATCCCGAAAATGAATTATATCCCGAATAAGAGGCCTGTCCCAAGAATTCTCTTGAGAAGGCAGAATCAGTTTAAAAGTGAAGGCCGAGACGAGTGTGATCTCGGGACCTATTGTGTTGAGTTTGATATCAATAAAAAGTGTTCGACTTATGATTCGACGTCTATTGTGTTAAGTTTGATATCAATACAAAAAACTCCTTCGAAAAAAATTGGGGCCGTTTCGGTCGGAGACCGACGACTTTCAGACGCAAGGCCCGTCGGGGAATGTGTTCAAAGTTCGTGGGGTTCAGCGTATCGCGTAGAACACGATTGTAGTCGACGGGAGCTGCAATGGTATGGATTGCGATGTCGGAACCAGACGTTCGCATCAACTTGTTAGAATAGAGCCTGTTGTGCAATTCAGGATTGCAAAGAGCTACGTTTCCCATGTTGTGAGCCCCAGTCAGCGAGTCTTACAAACAGCGAGATGTGTAATCTGTCGGTGTGAAGAGTAACTTCATCGACCTGCAAGCTCGGGAAGCGTCCAAGCTGTTGCCTTCATTCAGGAGCCCACGGCTTTGGCGAGGCAGAGCTCGGAATGGTGTATTCAGAGCGATGAGCGAACAGTGGATTGAGGTTTCGTTGGGAACTTGAATCCATTGTGAACGGCCAACGACGGGACCAGCCTTTAGGAGAGGGTTTGGTACCGCGAGCCAGAATTCCCGTGAGCCAGAATTCTCATGAGCCAGAATTCTCGTGAGCCAGAATTCTCGAGAGCCAGAAATCGCACGAGCCAGACAATCCTCCCTCTCTAATCGGGGGAAGGGATGATTCAATGTGAGGCAGCGAAGCTTCTCTGTGTCACGTTCTCTGCTATGACCAAGCCCGTGTCGCAGACGAACCATATCTCTGCTTGAATCTTCACCTCTATAGACAGGGCTGCGGAATCGGTGTTTTTACCATACATTCTTGGTTTCCGTGAATTTACATATGTGTTCTGTTGATAGCGATTTGGATTCCAAAGTTTGACTTCTCTCTTGGTCAGCGGGGATCACTTGTGTATCAAGGCTTTGTGCGATCGTACTCGATTCATGAAGGAACTATATGGAAGAGTATGTCGACTAGGGTTTCGAGACTAGGCTCGAATTGGAGAACTGTGAGAGGGATTATCATCTGGTTTCCACAGCGGAGACGAAACACAGAAGCTTAGCTAACTTCTGCCTGATCAGCCCTCTCCTTGAATTCGAGAGGGATGGCTGTCTGGCTCGTGAGAATTCTGGCTCATGAGATTTCTGGCTCTCGAGAATTCTGGCTCGCGAGAATTCTGGCTCGCGAGAATTCTGGCTCATGAGACGACACGTAGGAGAGAGCTCTCGCGCAAAAAGCGCCCGACTTCGTGACCAGCATTGAAATGCCGATCGATTCCAACTCGGCGCATGCATCGGGCGAGTGTCTTGGAGATCGCTCCCGAACCCGAGCCCATCACAAACAGTAAACGCAACTCCATATTTTCGCTGCAGAATACTGGCCTCGAATTCTCTCTTTGCGGCCAACTGCTGGTTTCGTTTTTGAGTCATCACTCTCACGACAGAAGCTTGTGCGATCCAAATGACCATGGAGGAGGATTCACTCATGGTGCCCAACTCCTGGTTCCGCATGGAACTCATTGTTCTCAGAGCAGTCGATTCAGCAATCAAAGAAGCCATGGCGGGAGTGAAAGTCGAAAGCCTTCGCCAGAGAGTGTACAGCCCATACCTCTCCGCTGCAGTCAATGGCGCTTCCGTTGCTTGCCCATCCATACTTCGTCGAGGGAAGTCGGGAACACGAGACGAATCAAGATATTTGCCAAAATCAATACGCCAGACGATTACACATCGCTGCAAAATACGGTCAATAAATTCACCATGTGGGTCCGAGAAAACGATCTCCAAATTACCGAACACAAATGTGCGGTTATCAGCACCTCCGGACCACCAGCCTACTACACACTCGGGTCCACCCGCATAATGAACGTTTCATAATGCAAGGACCTCGGAGTAACCTTCGACGCTGACCTCAAGTTCCGTTCGCGCGCCTCTGAGATAGCCCTGGAATGCGGACGAATTTGCAACCGTAGCTTCCGCTCATTCATAGTAGCCAAATCAGCTTACAATACAAACCTGTTCAGATCTCTAGTCGTCCCCCGCCTCATTCACTGTAGTGAAATTCCGAGGCTCATGTATTCCAAGGACGCCCGGCTTATCCGAGCTGTGATCAATCGTTTTACCGTCGAGTAGCTTATCGATGTCATATTGATGCCTTGCCTCCGCCGGATGTCTGTGAAATCCACCAGGAAACAGACGATCGGGTCATCCGACGTCTCATCAGTGGAAGCCAGTTACATCGCTATTGTAGATATCGCCGCTCAACCTTTCGTAACGAGGTTATTGTTCTTCCAACCGAGCTTGCGAAATACTACGTCGTCGATCACTCTTTCGCGTGGCGCTCAGCGCGTCGCATTCGAGACGACCCCCAGCTCAGGAAACTGCTGTTACGTAATGACCCCCCCACTATTTCCTCGCAAAGAAAGGAGAGTTGAAATTGGAGTAAATCGCAACGAAGAAGATGCAAAATGCGGGAGACAATGATAGGGGACGCATTGAAGTGGGATCGGCGGCGTCTGGAACGATTTTACACTTGGAAAGCTGGACCCAGTTTGAGTCGGGAGAGGAAATCACAGATTATCATTTGACTGACTTAAGTTAGACTGACTCCCGGCAAAATCCATGGCTGGCCCGCGGTAAGACGTACGTTACGTCAAAATGAAAGCTATTCGGACTCGAGCTCATCTGATCTCACCTCCCAGAAACTCTGTGTGGGAGAGAGCGACCGTGCAAAGGAGGTTGAGAACCACTGGTCAATACTCACACGGCAGAAGTACCGCCGGGATAGCTCAGCTTCAGGCGTCGCGTCGGAAGTGGTTGCTTTCTCGCCAACTTTTGCCATTCAAGCTCACCTTCGTCATGCGCTCTGATACATTTTTGTCTCGGATTAAACGAAGGCAAGAACCCTTTGGATTCCAAGAGGAGATGACCTCAGACGTATCAAGGAGCTCATCGATCTGGCTGCCCGCGCTCTGCACTGGTCTTCAACTCGGTGCTCCCGCATGTTTATTGGGTGCCTTATATATGTACATATCTCTCAGCTAGCCACTGTCTCAGCGGTGTCAGTCGGTGTACAGCAAATGTCTGGCACGACACCAGCGGAACAATAGATGATTACCGCTCACAGGAGAAAACACCGTGATTACGAGAACAATGGAATTCTGAGAGTAAAATGGGATGGTTATCTTCCAACAGTGATTTGTGATGACCTTGGTGCTGAAAAGTTGTTGACGAAAAACAGGACCACAGGATATCTTGGACTATATTCAACAGGAACCGATTCGAAAAACCTGAATCCGTCTAGACTCACTTGTTATTTCCACGCGCGCATGATTCGAGAACCACGGATCGAATTGGAACATGAGTTCAACGCAGCAGCGGACGAGAGATTTCTGGGCAGATCGGCCAGGAATAATATTCAGCTCTCCGTAGATAATTCCTCCTGATAGCCAACGTCGCTGCGGTCCTCTGTCGGCTCTTGGAGATTGGCGATGATTAGAGCACCTATTCCCTTCTTTGTTCCGCTTAGTCAATAATTCCCAGCTCAAGCATATTAGGATAGTAACCGAGTTTTCCATGTTCTCGGAGCTCGACACGTTCTGCTGCCATTATGGATCGTAGAGTCGCTCCGGCTGGCTTCCAAACCAACGCGCGGATGAGTCAGATCTGAATCCTCCAGGACTCAGTTACGCTATTTACGCGACTTCCCCTTGGCAACTGCTGATCTGCTCCAACCACGGTCGTGGTGGGACGCATCGAGAATGGAGTGCTATCGTAGAATTTTCTCGGTGTTGCTTCTTTCCACCTTTTTTTGGCGTCAGATTTATCAGTGAAATCCGGCGGAGAGGACGCCCACCCCATGACCCTTGTATCACCAACTGAAGGTATCGTCGATGTTCACATGGATCTGTGGCCGGCTCTCGCGGTGCCTCTGAAAATAATCGTGGTCGTCTCGCAAAAAGAATGTTTGAAAAACATGAACTTCTATCGATACGATTTCGCGCAAAACATCCGACACAAACTGCTCTTCATCCTACTGACCAGAACCTTCGATCAAGGTCTGGAACTGGGTTCAAGGTGGGGGGTGTTCCGTCAACCCACGGTTGTATGGTCAGACAATGAACAATGGAAATTGTGGTGCTACGAAAATCGTGACAATCTCTTCTGGGAGCTCGGCCGTAAGCCGTTCAACGCGTGTACCCCTGAGCGCACTGGATGCAAAGTCGAAGAACTGTGCGAAAAGGCCATTCACATTACTACAAGCCCGTTGAGAGTATACACGCTGAGAGTATTGTGCAACGTCACCAGGGTCAAACTCCGTTACTACATCTCGTTTTCCCAGAAGTCGAACGAATATCCGAAGTTGGTCCCTATGTCGCTTCTGAGGGTGGCAGCGTTCGGAGTTTCGAATTGTCGTTCCTTGGTTCCATCCGTTACCGTTGACGTCACAGCTTTGTTGAAACCTTCCGAATTGAGAGTTTGGTACCTCATCCTTGCGAGTATTCTCACCTTGGCAGTCGCATGGTCTCTCATAGTTAGGGGGTCAGCTCTGGAGTTCTCGAGCGAAATTTTGCTCAGCACCGTAACCGTCCGAGCTCTGACTTTGAGCCCGACGAGCTACTCCAGCACGATGCTTGGGTGCGTAGCGGTTGGATTCACCTTCCTGATCGGACTTCTCTGCTCGAACACTGTGATGTCGTCATTCCTCGACCCGTCGGTGGACGTGCCTGCCTCATTAATTCCGGTGCCGTGTCGAACGCTCACGTGGTGCTACAACGAAAAGACTCTGAACCGTTTGTTGAGCTTTTCAGCTGTTTGTTCCATTCCCCATCAGATGTTGACCATCATCAACAAGCCCATGCGCAGATTCAGACCTATCAATGAGGGAATGTCTTTTGAGTGGATAGGCAATTTCTTTCGGTTGCGCGTGCTGAATCTCGCATTAACAGACCACAGGATTCACCCGCTTCCCCTCGTACCGACCCAAGCAAGCGAAGTTCTCCATCGAATTTCGGAGCACGGTATAATTTCGCCGCCGAGACCGGAAATTTTTGAGCAAAGATCGTTCCTCACGAATCGAGCACGACTCGGGCACCGAAGAAGAGCCGTCGAGGTTCTCGATGCGTTCTTCATAGAGCCTTTTCGAATGTATTATGGAGCCCCGGCGATGCTCCCGTATGAGCCGGCTTCGAACACGCTATCGAGAGGGAATTTCGATTTCAAAACTTTCCTGAAGATCCATCCGCTGTTTGGAGCTTGCTTATTCATTGTCATGGGCTCCATTAGCATCTAGCTGTGGCGCGCGGAGCGGAACAAATATTACGCTGGAATCGTTCTCTGTCTCGGAACCATTCGCCGGGTAGTCTCAACTTGGATTGAGAGACTTCAAAGTGTACCTTACTCCGATCATTTCTCCCGACGAATACGCCACTTCATGCCGAGTCGCGGTGGTAGGGGAGCTTTGCGAGCAACGACCAAAGCCTTATACTTTCCTGCTATGAGGTTATCACGAGGAAGGAGGCGAAATGCGGCTATGGTGGTTCCGAGCCTTCGAAAGGGTGCTGGGGTTCCAAGAGTGATTGTTGTAATGCCTCTTGATAAGAGCGAAGAGCGTCTCCGCGCCCGGTCGGGCTCCAACATCCATAATAATTGACTTGCATCGGGGGATTCTATAGAGTGCGTGGCTGCGATTATCTCCCCGGCTTTCCAGATCCGAGTCCGGATCCGTACCCGGGACGGCTCCGGGTACCCTAAAATCCCTCAGATAACGGACCTTTCATTCTGGCAAATTATCCCTCAGATGACGAACCCCTCAGATAACGGACCCCTCAGATAACGGACCCCTCAGATAACGAACCCCTCAGATAACGGACCCCTCAGATAACGAACCCCTCAGATAACGAACCCCTCAGATAACGAACCCCTCAGATAACGAACCCCTCAGATAACGGACCCCTCAGATAACGAACCCCTCAGATACCGATCCCCTCAGATAACGAACCCCTCAGATAACGATCCCCTCAGATAACGACCCCTGTAGTCGCGAGCTCTCGTCCGCGCGGGTCGCTTGTGCGAACAGTTGCATCCAGCTCGGTTTTAGATGAAACAGCAGGCTTCCAACTGTCTCGATGCTTTATCCGTACTACAGGAAAGGTCCGAGGTTACCATTCAGGACGCATGATCACAGAGGAAAGCCGGATCAGGAAATCCGATCCATGGGTGGTCGAATCTACAGAGAGCCGCATGCGAGCATGCTGCGTTCGAATATCTCGCGACATGGACGTCCCAATCACGCAATCGATCGTTGCGATATTGCTGGGCGGGACGCTGGGAGCTCTTTTTCCAGGGAACAGTCAGCGAGATATTCTCAACAAAATACCGTATTTCCTCCAAAAATAGGGCATGCTCTAATAACCGGGCACCCTCCAATGAGCGGGCACCCGGAGGGGGTTTGAAAAATAACCGGGCATGCTCCATCAACCGGGCATGCCCTCCAATGAGCGGGCACCCAGAGGGGGTCTGAAAAATAACCGCGCATGCTCCATCAACCGGGCATCCGCTCAAATGAGCGGGCACCCAGAGGGGGTTTGAAAAATAACCGGGCATGCCCTATTTTTAGAGGAAATACGGTATTTCGACCACAAAATTCATCCGAGTCTTTGAGTGTAGGCCTGACCTCAATCGGTAAGAGAAAAAAACGGAGGTTAGCTCCAGCTTCCGAAAAGCACTTACAATTAGTCCGGATTCTGGCTCCACGTCAGATGATCATAATAGTGATGGAGACGGGGGAGATGCGAGCGGAAACGATGGATGCTTTGAAGACCGTGAGGAAACCGAGAATCAAGATGATTCCGATTTGTCTGAGCAATCTGACAGCACAGTCAGTCAAGTGAGCGATTCAGATGCGGAGTCAGTTGAAGAGTCGCCATGATGAGCCGGACAACTCCGCGCTGTTTGACACTAAGTAAGCCGTCCATCGCAGCCCATCCCATGGTTTCTCATTGGTGTCGCAGTTTCATCGGAGAATTTCGTTATTGTTTCAGCCGTCGAATTATACCAAAATATTTTTTTCGGTATCTTCCCCAGCACTACTGGTACTGTGTTCGAAGCGCCGTATCGCTTAGTTTGTTTAGGCGATACGTGCTGCTCCCGATTCTTTCATTTTTTGTGGAGCTACTGTTAATACAATTGTTCGCAACTCCTTGTTTACCACATCGTCCCTTATCTGCGGCGTACATGATCCGATGGGCTCTTTATCTACAGGGTCCGCTCTCTGAGGTGTCCGTTATCTGAGGGGTCCGTTATCTGAGGGGATCGTCATCTGAGGGGATCGTTATCTGAGGGGATCGTTATCTGAGGGGTCCGTTATCTGAGGGGTCCGTTATCTGAGGGGTTCGTTATCTGAGGGGTCCGTTATCTGAGGGGTTCTTTATCTGAGGGGTCCGTTATCTGAGGGGTCCGTTATCTGAGGGGATCGTTATACGAGGGATTTTAGGGTAATTGCGATCTCTACGCAGGACTGCTGGATACCGTTCGGGAATGCTTCAAACGGTCGCAATCAAGATGGCGGACTGCCCCGATGGCTCGCCGTTTTAGCGGGAGCCTGAAGCCAGCTCGTGGGTTAGGAAAGGTTAGTTTAGGTTAAGAACGCTCAAACTGAGTGAGTCAGTCGACTTAACTGATACCTGGGATTGCAGAGCGGATGGGTTTGAGAACTTCGTGACCTAACTTACGCGCGGGGCGTTCGAAGCTACCCTAAAGTGCCGCGTATAACGAACCATGTTTTCGGACATAAAAAACCTCAGAACTCAGCGTGGCGATGAGAGATGTAGGTTCTGGGACTGTTTCATGGTAGATCTCCTTCCGATCAACTATGGAACATTTTCAGAAGATGCATTTTCAATCACACACGCTGAGTTCTGAGGTTTTTTATGTCCAAAAACATGGTTCGTTATACGCGGCACTTTAGGGTACAGTTGGTTATACAGACGAACAGCTAGAACAGCGGCGGGCCGCCATAATGATTGCGACCGTTTGACGTAGACTCGATGAAGAGGGAGGCGGGCCCGGGCCCGGGACTTGTTAAAAAAATCCAGTGCAACTTCAGTCGCTGACTGAAGTTGTCGTTCCGCAGGCTCACGTTCAATTAACGCGAATGAGCGCGAGCGAGATACGAGTGCTGGAAGTCACGCACTCTGTTTCAAGATCAGGTTCGCTTGCAGGGTCTTGGGGAAGCTCGAGGGGACTCGAGAAACGGGTCGCTCGACTATTCTATGTGCTCCTCACCCACTGACGTTGACGCCTATCCATGGTGAACCATGATGCAAGGCACGGCATCTCAAGTTTTCCGAACAAATGAACTCATGGTGCGAGACATCACTCAATGATAGCGGAGAAAAGAGGGTAGAAGTTCAGTTTTTCGTAGAGAATTTCCAATACCTCCAGGTCACAGCAACTCACATCAGTGACTTTTATCAAGCTTCGGTGACAATGGGTAGGTGGAGGTCCACTATTCCAGTTCCTTCAACTCGACGAGGGTCTCCGACAGAGCATCGTGATCACCCGTCAGAAGCGAGAAATCCGTATACAGACAACCCTCGTCTATCGCGTCCTCGCCGGATCGCGGCTCTTCGGTTTCCACTTCTATCGTATTTTTCTTCCCAAAATCGAGTCCATCTGGATTATATTCGAGGATGGCATCCATGAGAACAAATCTTCCATCCCGTCGCCATTGGTCCCATTGGTCAAGAAATCCCGTTTCTCTCTGATTTCGTTCAGCTTCGTTGCGTGGCGAATTCCTCCACTCAATTATTATCGATGCAGTAATTCGGTTCTCAGCAGTTGCTCGCTTTCTGAAGAGATTCCGCGCGCTGATTCGAGTATATTTTAGCGGGCCAACGGAGTCCGTGTCAGCTCGCTCCCACCCTGAAGGATTCTGGGACCAGAATCTTGATGATCGAAAAAGTGCGATCAATCGCCCTTGATTGTACCATGCATTCCAGGGAATAGATTCCCCGAAAGTCCTGATAAGTCCTAAACAGCCTTATTCCTCCAAACGTTTCCTTGGTACATTTGAACGATTCAGGAAGATGCTGACAGCTCGATAAACACTGGAACTCCCGGATAGGATCGCTCTTATTGTCATCATCAGCATGTATCCGGTCCACTAGAGACTTCAAGTTTTCGAAGGAGCCGCGAAGTCAAAACAACGGAGTGCGTCGATGGCAAATGCTACTTCACAGATATTCGCGAATCGCGGTCCGGTCGGGAGGCATCTAACCGCTACGGACGAAGGTTGACTGCATCCAACTTCTTGGATCGATAACTGTGACGGGCAAGGAGATGGTCTCCAGCAGACACGGCCTTCAACTGCTGAATTCCAAATGGAATTGCTCAACGTCCATACGCGGGAAGGCTGCGGAATCCTTGAGGAAAACGAACTCCCACTCTCGCTCCGCTAACTCATTCGATGAGATCGCACTCGCAGTGCCTGTTTCTCTGACCCCTACTCGTGGCAGAAGAAAGCTCGCTTCATTTAGGCAGAGACTTGAGAGTGGGCGCGCCCCAGGGTCAAGGTGTCCACACTGAAGTGTTGTAACTTCCAATTCTGAGTGGAAGAGCTCAATCAATGGATTCGGGGTTCTCAACCCCGCTGATTCGACTGAACAGAGCACGGATAGATTTCCCACAATGCCACCCACGACATGATCTCTAGTCGGGGATTCAGGGAGTTATGTTTCCGACTTCGGATGAGTCCGGAAGGAAACTCGAGCTATAGGAGATGCCCCTGACTCTACGGCTGACTCGAATGACGTATCCTTCCATCCGACAGAAGTACCAGTAACCCCATAACCCCTCAAAAGCCCCTGGAGACCGTGACCCGTGACCCACGCCCCATAAGCGGTATTCAAGGGGACCATCTCATAGGGGAAGAGTCAGGAAACCCGCTATGATGCGGGCCTTTACCAAAGGTGTTTGGCAGCTCGACGTAATGGCCCCTTTGGAATACCGATCGTGTAGCAGACGATGTATACATAATGACTGCAGCGCCTCTGGCGGCAAGAACGCGTGGAAAACGGTAAAACTGGGTGCGGGAACACAGGGGCGCAACCAATTTGTTCGACGGAGTCTCCAACCTGCGTTTTCTGTTCCGTATGAGCACACCGTACATGCTTTTGAAGGTGTTCCATTCGAAAGCCTCGATCGCAGACGTCCACTTCCGGGACAGTGGCATCCGTGAACAACATCTCTGAGCTCCGCGCGGAAGAACGCAAGCCTACGTTAAAACAGGCCCGGCGACTTGAACCACAAAACGCCAACACGCCAAGGCGGCGACTTGAGCGCGCATTTGGTGCGATAACTTGCGGGCATCTGCTTGTTCGTGCCGCTCGCTACGCTCGCGGGTAGAGAGGAATCCAACTGTCCCAGCTACAGCTACCGCAGACCTATCAACAGCTCTGGCATTGGTTTCACTAAACTCGCCATCTGCGTGTTTCCACGCAGCCATAAGTCGCTGGACGTGTTCTTAACAAGAACCGCCCGCCGTGTTTACATGGCAGGCGCCGCGGTTCGGTGCTGCGTGGCGGGTGGCGTTGTCGTTGGCGGTGGGATGGCGGGTTGGATTTCCGAACTCCCGTAGACAGTGCACAGGGTGGCGTCTTGGCGCTTTTCAGTCCAGGCTTTAAGCCGCCTAGAAGCGATTCTCCTCCACCACGAGCGGCGTCTACGATGTAAACACGGCGGGCTTGTGGCCTAGGCTCGATGAAGATGGATCGGTGGTTTGGTCTTCTCCGCACAGTAAAATTCATCGGGTCCACGATCTTCTCTGCACAAAAGGCTCGTGCCTCACACATGTCAGAAAAGAAACTCGATGATCACCACCAAAAGGGGTGGAGTTGAAACAGGTTGTAAAAGACTAGAATGAATGACTAGAACTGTTCAGCTGGGAGAAGCAAAGGCAGTAGTCTCCCAACTCACACGTGGAAGTATCGAAAGTGACACTTAGGATTGACTCAACAGATTTTTTTCTTAAAAACACTAAGAAATTGGAGGTTCAAGTTGATCATCAGAGAAAAGAGTGGTGTGAAGGAAGAGCTCAGGGTGGCGAAACCGCGAGGAAGGGCAGGCGGTACACCTGCTCAGATGTATATAAATATCAGAGAGAGAGAAAGAGAACGCTATATGAAGTGCACTGTCTGATGTTGAAGCACGGAGAATAGCTTGCTAAACACGCAGTCACAGCCTCAGCACGTGCCCCCAACTTGAGATCAGACTTATGTAGCTTTGGAGATTCGATGAAGGCTGAACACGGGTCAAAGACTCCACCCGAGTAGCACTTGGAAGAAACTTGGAAAACGCATTCCTCTCATTCCTTTCTTGATCAGAGTTCAGCCTAAGGGGAAAATGTTGACGAAATATCAAGTAGCCTTCACTTTGATCACGAACTCTGAGCTATTATCTTCACAGAACTGCTCTATGCGCAACTCCAGTGTTTGGGTCATCGGTTCGTCCACTCCCTGCACAGTGTTTGTGTTTAACTTCCGAGCCCAGTCTAGATAATAGGTCAGACGTGAACCCTTCCAGTCTTCCGTCTGCGTGAACATTGACCTATAAAAGCAGTATTCGCTGAATAAGGGTCACCCTGGTTGCACTGACGAACGTTAACGTCGTGTTTATTCGTGGCATGCCTCTCGCAGTATGACTCTTATCTCTGAGCTAGAAATCAATCAATTTGAGCGTGATTTTCTCACGTGTAGGTTTGTGTTAGTTTACTCTCGCGCTCATGATTGGCCTCGATTCGTTCTGGCCAGTGCTCAACGTCTCTCTGAACTGTCTGATCTCCTGGAGGAAATATCCGGAAACATCCGGGTAAGGAGACTCTCCTGAAACCGTCTGCTGCTCCAATTCCTTGCCGGTCCACGATGATCTAGTCCATTTTCCGAAGCAGATATGCTCATCTGTGTTCTCGGGTTTTCGTGATTGAGTGAACATCCGCATCGATTCGGCGCAGCCGGTCCTCGACGACTTCAAGCTCAGTGATCCTCTTCTCGTATGAGTCCTCTCAATCATCATGCGAAGCAAGTCCGAACGGGCTCTCGTGAAGGAGGCTCCGACTAACCGACTCACCTCCTTGTAATACTACGACATCACTTGAACAAGCCCCTCCAAGCCCACCCGAGGTTGATACGCGTTGTTTACTTTGCTTCGGATGATCGCCCTCGAGGATGGTAACGGAACTAGGGTTCAAACGTGAGCCGCGTTCACAGCTTGTTGGGTTCCTGGCTGTCGAACGTGCAAAAAGTGCTTCCGTCTTATCGATGAGTAGGGTGGCCTTGAGAACAACTGATGTGGTCCGAGGTTTAGAGATTAATGCTTTGAAGCCTCGAGGCGAAATTTTCATTGACCAAGACCCGATCATTGGGTATCGATGTTTTGTTGACCCGTGGTAGTCGACGAAACAACGGCATATGAATGCGTGGAACATTATCAAGGCCACTGCGCCAGAAAACGCGAAGAAGACTTCTTTCACCTCTCCGAGTTTAGTCGCTATAAACGCGCTGTCGTGATCGAACATTCTGTACTCGATATATGATGTTTTGAGAGCTTCGACTGCGTTCACGATTTTCGATTTTATATGCGTTGCGTTAATAAGCCGTTTTGACGTAACATTCGCTGCTCTGCGATAGAATTGTTGCTCATGCAAATTATCGCCATACAGAGAGGCTTTCACGTGATGATAGTGGAGCAAGCCGTGAGCCAGTATATTCTGAGTGATTCGAATATGTTTTCTAGAATCGATTTGGCCATAAAGAGTGAAAAGGTGGAACAAACGTTTTCAGTTGCGTGAGAACTCCGTAGGACCTCGAAAGCAAGTTCTCGGTCGAATCGGACGAGCTGCATTCTCATGAGTACTGGGTCGTCGCACACGGTACGATATTGAATCAAGAAAGCGAGAAACGTCCAGTTCGTCATACCACTCGATGAATCTGAAGTGGGCGCACATCTCTCCCGCAGTCTTTCTTCGCTGACCGCGCTCACCCAGTCTCTATCGTTGCTGAGTCTAGCTACGTAGTTATTTTTTTCGTCAACGGTGAACCAGTTGTATCGGTTACCGTCGAATTCGCAAAAAATAACAGAACAGTTACATGTTCGGATCCTCTGCTGATAGGGCGATGATACCACTTGTCCCTTCAAAAGGTTTATCGGATATTGGATGGATAAGGATATCAAAGCGCTGACCAGCAAGACCAATGTCCCTTGCTCCACTGAATTGATGAGAGAATTACGATTGTCACCACTGATGAGATGATACACCGTTCCCCACGTCTTCGATATCAGATGAAAGATTCGGTGACGTCGAAAGGAGAGCAACATGGGCAGAGCCAGAAGAGATAGCAGCGTTACTGGAATTTCCAGGGTTAGATACTTCGGTATATTCGAGATGAGTCGGGTTTCCCATGGGAGGAGGACTGCTAAGCGCACGGCTTGATACTCGTAGGCGTGCACGAACACCTTGTTGTTCTGTAAAGAAAAACTCCATCATAATCGAGCGGGTTATCATTCGAGCTAGACATTCGTCGAGACTCGCCGCCACTCGAGTCGGTCAGATACGCTCAAGACTCACTCACCGGCATGCAAGTTTGGAAAAAGATATTTGCTAGTCCGGTTTTCCCATTGGCGAATCTGGCGGAATCGAATGTCAGGGCGAGATCGTAACTGACATAACGAGAAGATTTGGGGGAGCGGAACATGTTCAGAACGTGAATCAATTTGAATACTATAGCTTGCATTTTTGAAACATGTCCACCGATAATTTGACCGGTCCTCCGCACGGTGAAACTTGAATGCACTTCATCTTCGTTTTCTTTTCTCACAATAATGGAGATTCTGCGGAATATTGTGATGAAGTTGTTTGTCCCCCGAGACATCCGTTTTCGCATCACCGCCAGCGGAGTTTGTGGTCCATCTCCGTCAGACCATTCTCTGATTTGGATGAGAAAACGCTTCTCGACGTTGAATGCCGGCAGGATTCGGGAAAAGTCCCGGAACCGGTATCCAGCGACTCCCCTCATATCCCAGAACTTCTTCCTCATGACTGGGTCTAAATCGTCGGGATCGCGCTCCCAAGAAATCACAACTTCTCTATCTCCTGGCTTGGGAACGAAACTCTCTTCCGATATATATACTTGAGCGCGAGGCAGCTCCCACAGATAGTTGAGACTAATCTCAGTCCCGTTATCAACACGGAGCTTGAACACGAATGTCAAGTTTTTCCCGGCAGAAACTTCGAGACATATCGCGGTGCAGATCTTCCGCAGTTCAGCGCTCGCACTGGTATAATTCACTGGTGGTTCAGGACTCGTGCCGTTGCTGGAACTTCCCACTGACACGAGAGCACATAGCAAGACCGCGTTGGCCAATGCCGTAGCCATCCTTCTTCGTCACGTAGCTCTCAATTTCTCATGGAGCGGAGGAAGCACCCGCTCGACGCGGTACCGGGACGGAGGGAGAAACACTCTGTCTAGCGCAGGCTTCTGTCATATGGCTCGCCTCGGAGTCAGACGGTTCCCTCTCGCATCTTGCCGCGCGGGCTGTCACTGCTTGTAGCGAAGCAGCTTGAAGTGTACCTTGGTAACGTCAGCTAGTGGGTGTGTTTGTTGTAGCTGTGGTCGACATGAGCGCTCTCTGTGGGAGAGAGTTCGGTGGTGTACCAGGGGCGTGCGCAGGGGGTGCGAAAATGTCAGGTTGATATTATCTCCGTGGGGTTTCGAGACCAGAGATGTCAGGATTAATGTTATTTTTGAAAATAATGAACAGACTGACGCTATCGGGAAATAAACCCTTCCCCCAGTAGAAGCAGACATGAATTCGATCCCCTCTCGACAGCGTCAACTGAGTTTCAACTTCTTTGTGTGATCCACTCAGAATAGAGCTGAAATATTCTGCGACATCGATCCATTTGAGGATCGCAAGCGACGACTCATTTTTCCTTGTCGAATGCATGCGAACCTCGAGTGAATCATAGTATGCCAAAGCCACGTCGGTCACCATTGGACGGAGCAAGCGACTACAAACTGCGAGGCTTCTTGCTTCAGATTCAGGATTAAGGAACATCAAGATATTGATTTCTAGGGCTGCGTTGTTGTCGCGACCGCGACATCCGCGAGAAACCTGCGGTTGAAGCTTGTGGTTTCGCAGGAATGCAGAATTTCGGGAGGGAGGGAGTGATAGAAGTGAAAGAGCCCCGTCCACGGAAAAGTCCAAGAGAGTTCTTTTGGTAGAGTAGAATAGTCGTTCAGTCGTTCAGTGAAGTGTCGTTCAGGTCAGTCGCAGGGGTCGACGACAGCAGATATACCATTGCCTCCTTCAGTCTGGGATTTGCGTATGCCTGATCAACATAACCTGGTATTCTGATGGGGCTTTCTGGCAAAAAGTCGTCGGTCGACGGTTGGTGAGATTGTGCCGTTTCAGAAACTTTCCTAACCAGCCAACACTTGCGCTGAAATCCTCGCAATCATTATTTCTGGCATACCGTTGGATCATAAAGCGTGTTACCCTTAGCTGATTAGAACGCCATTCCTCGACGTAGAGGTACACCAATCGATCGAACTCCTCATCTCTCGACCTCCGTCCACCTCCTGGTAGTCTTCTCTGCTTCAGAGTCGTTTCGAGAAAAATTTTCTTCTGCCGCATCCAATCCTGCACTCGACTCCGCGCCATGCCGAATTTTTCCGATGCTTTTTTAGAATCCTTCTCGGCGAACTCTACCACTCTTAGTGTTAGTTTGAAGACTACGCTGTCCGGTTTTCTGTAGAAACTTGTAATCTGACTTTCCATTTGAGCGCGTCATAAGGTGATAGGACAAGATCTCGATTGGAAAATTCGAGAACATGAGCGCCAGATGGAAACAAAGCGCTGCGTGTAAGCTGGCGCTGTGTACATGCTATGGGGTGTCCCAGTTAGCTTGTGTGCGATTTGTTTTCTCAATAACTCGGAGGAAAATCAAGCGATTCGGTTCAAACTGGTGCCGTTGTGTGGGCAATTTACAGAAATTTATTGATGAAAGACATCGCGACTTAGCCGAACGTGGAATTACCAATCTATGCCGACTCCGTGAATTTTGATCTCGGTGGGTGCCCGTCTATCAGAAGGTGCCCTCCTATTTTTTCGACCCACGTGTGGGGTGCCCGTCTATTCGAGGAAATACGTATATGGTTTTAACGGAGGATTTCGTTGATATTCTCGGTCTGCATGGCTACCACTACCTGGGGTGCTCCGACATGGTGCTCCGACATCATTTTGAGTCATTCAGACCACTTTTCAAAATGAAGTTTTGGACTTTGGTAGCAAACTTCCGTTTAGACCTTATGGCTCGGATTTCGCGTGGGAGGGCGCTCCATGTCTAGGGTGTCCTCCTTTTAACACCGCTCGATGACCCATTGTCAGTCGGGGTCCCTCTACGGGTAGATTCATCACGTACAGCCCTCCCTCGAGTCGCCCCAGTCGCAACAACCGTATTACATTCGTTCTTTTGCACTTGAACCGTCCTTCCATTGAAGATAGTCCGATGACCAGTTTCGCTAGCAGCTCGTACCGATACAAGGTGGGCACTGGCTTCGGGCACAAAGAGTACAGCTCTCAGAATCACTTCGTGGCTTCTCGTTATGTTTCGCCAACTCACGATTCCAATCCGTGAACAGTTTTTGAAGTCTTGCCAATGTCTTCCGACTCTTCCTTCTTTGATCGAGAGTTCAGGACATTGAGGCGTTGAGCGTTTCTGCGCTCAAATCTGGCACAAAGCTTACCCCAGATTTCACGGGCACTGGAACATGTCACCACCATATCACCCATTGATTTGTTTAGAGCGTCTCCGATTAGACTCAAGACTTTAGCATCGTCTTCCAGCCACTGGCGATGCGCCTTCTTTTCTGCTTCAGTAGAGGATGGTGCCACTGTAGGTTCGATACTGTCTTCCGAAAGCGGCTCCTCCAAGCCATGAGCGCGAAGTAGCAAGATAAGTTGGCACTTACATTTGGCCAAATCACCAGGCCCTCAAGCTTGTCGTTCACGATTTTCAGATCAGACATACTTCTACAGTTGTTTTACGTTCTTGAGGTGGTTCCTTGACGCCGGTTACGCGTGGAGCGCGATTCAACCCATGACCTGAGGGAATACCCGATGATATTCCAGGAGCGTCAAGCGATAACAACGTAAGAAGAGTAGATATACTTTGTTTATTGCGAACGGTTTTCATAGCCGTTGATAAGCCAAACTTCCATTCTCAACATTTCTCAAAAAAACCAGGGCCGTTTCGGTCGGTGACCGTAGATCACCCTCGTGACGACGATGGTAATTTTGGACGAATGCTGAAATCGGTGGAGCATCTTTCAGTCTACAGTGCAGTGTTTAAGTGCAGTGGCGTATACAAGGGGGGGGGCGATGTGGCGATCACCCCCCCCATAATTTTTCCTTCCCATGTTGAAGTCCTATACCTCTGGGTCCAGAGTGTCGAATCCGCCCCACCCATAACATGGGGTCGCCCCCCCCCAAAAACAAAATCCTGTATACGCCACTGTTTAAGTGCGGCATTAGTTGTGAACAGCATCGGGACTTTCGAGTTCAAGTTGAAAAAGTTTACTTTTGCTTGTTGATGGCGGCAAGCGATTCCTAGTTTCACTTTCACGACAGCCCGGGTCGCAAGCAGGCATTCTAATAGTTCTGGATCAGTGTCGACAAGATTCGCCACGGCGGATGCCGTACGATTGACGATGGTTTCGGCCGCCTGGAAGAAAAGTGTTTAAAAAAGCATTGTTTTTTTTGATTTCGAAGCAATGCAAAGAATTTTGCTCAATATTCGTTGCTGGAACGTACCTCAGTAGAGGCGGTTACCCAAAATTCGCCAGATTCGTCTTTGACTCGGAACTTCAACGCGTAAGCCCAGTCGGCTGTCGCAGTGTGCGCTTTACATTTAGCGCAATAGCATGTTTCCCCAGGTGATAGTTCTAATTTGTTATAACATCCGTCTCTTGCACAGGCTTTGTACATTTCATTTCATTTCATTTTCAATCTCCTTTATTTCAAGGGCTACGAAGGTTATTACATTGGATTGCTTTGACTAGGGAAGGTTGCTACGCGTTCTCGATCAAGGCGAGGAGCTCGATGGAAGAATGTGTTATTTAAGGTGTCGTTCCTGGCGATGAATTTTGGGCGATACAATAACCCTCTTCTCGGGTTTAACGTGATGTCGAAGAATAGCGAGTGTTCAGGGGACCTGCCGATCTTACGAAGCATGGCTAAGTCTCTATCTCTGTGCAATTCGAGTATGTGCTTGACGGCGACATTGTCGGGGAGGTGTCCGCATCTTGCAGCGACCAGTCGAAGAAATCGTCTGCGGGAGGAGTCGAGAAGGCGGATATCGCGCTTGGGATGAGGCGACCATACTGTGGAGCAGTATGTGAACCGCGGAATTACAAGGGAACGATAAAGGTTGAGATAATAGGAAGGGGAACGGATGGAGAAGGTCCTGAGGATTGCATTTCCGATGGTGTTTGCCGACTCGACCACCGAGTCAATGTGTTCACGGAATTTGAGATTGGGGGCCATAAGGACCCCCAAGTCCCTGACACAGTGCTCGAGTGGTAGGAGCTGACCAGCGACACGATCGTTTCGGACTTGAAATTCACAATCTCGACTTCATTCCGGAAAAGCAATTGCGCTTTGTCCAACTTCTGGCGAGGCTTGCTCAACTCACTTAACAAATCTTGGTACGATAATTTGATTTCGTTGCGAGGTGGTGTACCAATCGGAAGTTGGCGAGCATCTTTGTCAGTATTTCGCGAGCGCCACCAATTTGCAAGTGCTGTCGCGCGTTCATTCTCGGGGTTGAACTCAATTGTGGAGACGTCAGTGTAAACTAAGATGATGACACCGGCATAAATTTTGGTGCGTACCCGGCTGAGAAATACGACTGGGTGGATGGTTTGTGGGATTCGTTCCAAGTCTCGATTCCATAGGGTCAATGTAACAGGGACCATGTTCTCATCGAGGAGGATCAGGTCGCGTTTTCGCAAGTCAGCTCCGGTTGTCTTGCTTTGGACCGCCGTCGTATCAGTTATGCTCGAGAGGACTCCACAAGTGTTCGTATAGCTGTCAGGTGGACGGTTGGCGATCGCAGCCAGATTTTCGGACTCCAGCTGTAGCGCTCGAATGGTGACAGAGGGGACAGATTCGATCATCTGATCAGATTCGATCAGGGATAGTTCTGATAAATGACTGTATCAGAACTATTTCCAGCTTGGATCGAGTGGTATTGTATCGTACCTCGGCTGGTTTACAATTGAAACCTGTAATGTCGACTGTTCGACCAACTTCGAAAAGATCGTAGAATTTGTCGACGAATGCGTTGAAGGCTAGTACGCGAGGGTCAGCTGTTTCGTCCGCTACGGTTATCGCGAAGAATTTTCCATGTCCAGGAGGCTTTTCCCATTTCTTGACCTCTTGCTTTGAGATAACGACCACACGTAGCGTTAATGAGCTCATTCCGTTGGTTAGACATTTTACTGGCGTCAGACGGCGCTCGATCGTCCGAGTCTCCAACGTAGCAGTCGACCCTGAATGGTGCCACGTCGATGGTCCGATGTCAGACAGCAAGTCAAGTCCGTTAGACACTGAATCACTGTTGTCTGTATCGTGAGGTGTCGGGTCATCTACCGCGTTCGGTGAAGGTTTTGGAGTTGCCGTTGCGGTTGGTGAAAGTTCATGAGGTTTGCCTTTGGAGGATCCAGCTTCTGTGGAGCGATGCTTCTCTCGAACTCCGTCGACGCTGCGCAAGCCAACTGGTTTTGCGTGTGGAGACGGTATCCGTGGGGAGGTTGACTCGACGGGGTTGTCTTCCCAGAAGTACGGTGTGCTGATCGTCGAGTAGTAGTCGGTAGTGTTTTAACGGAGGATCCGTTTATGCGCTCACCTCCGGGAAAAAATCGTCACGTTTCGGACTGTAACGTTTCTGTGTAACGTTTTTGTGTCTTTTATTCTAGACGCCACTTCTTGGTTTAAGTCGCCACTCAATGTTTCCAAGTCCCCACTTAATGTTTTCAAGTGGCCACTTCTTGGCTTGAGTCGCCACTTCGTGGTTTCAAGTTATCACTTAATGTTTTCTAGACGCCTTGTTCTTGCTTTAAGTTGCCACTTGGTGGTTTAAGTCGCCACTTGATGGTTTCAGTCGTCACCTGATGTTTTTCTGCCGCCCCTTCTCGGTTTAAGTCTCCACTTCGTGGTTTCAAGTTGTCACATAATGTTTTCTAGACCCCACTTCGTGGTTCAAAGTTGCCACTCAATGTTTTTGAGTCGCCACTTCGTGGTTTAAAGTTACCACTTTATGTTCTCAAGTCGCCACTCAGCGGTTTGAGTCGCGACACCGTGGTTCAAAGTTACCACTTTATGTTCTCAAGTCGCCACTCTGTGGTTTGAGTCGGCACATTGTGTTTTTCGCGATGCATAAATTTGAGCTCGAATTCGCTCGAGAAATCAGTCGCTATCGTTTGCCATACCAATTTGCTAGTGATGTCCGGGATCCATAGATTGGAATTTGATTGCTTTTAGCTATTCCACGGAGCTCCAATTCACAATGGGTGCAAGAGTTAATACATCGATCACATACGTGGACAACGCGGTTCCTTGCCCTCTTCAACTCCGCGAGTTTTCATTTCTACAGACCTCCCCTCGCAAAACGAGGATCCTCCGTTTCTCCTTCCACTTCAGTGGGAAACACTGAGTTTTTTTCCTTTGGCGGCTCCGTTTCAGAAATCTCCGAAAATTTTGACCGCTTCTTCGGTGTGGAGTTTTCAGACTGCTCACCGGAGGAGGAGAATTCGTCGATCACTCCCATTGACACTTTTTTGACGATTCATCACGGAGATCGGTTGGATGATACGACTTGGTATAACTGCAGTCTGGCTTACACTGGCCACGTTGTATCGAGATTTATTGTCTCTTTCTTCGGGAGAGCGATGAAGTTTGAGACAGAGCGCTCCGCCTTTTATGGCATTTCAGTGGCGGGAACCATGAGTTGATTGAAAAATGTTCTGTGGTTTATCACGGATTCTGATGTGGTAGAATTACTTGCTGAAAATGACATCCTCGTCAGCGTGTATGCTCCGGTGAGCGTGTTCCGCGAAAAGACTGAGATGTTATCTGAGATTTTTCCACCAAGACACCCTCATTTCAAGCCATCCCACAAAGGGAGCTCGCGGAATAATATGATCCGCAAGATGAATAACCCTTCTGAGCTTTTCTGCTTGCGCGGCATTTTTCAAACGCGACTTTCGCTTCCGTGCAGTGACCTTTAGGAGATCATTGAAGAATTCGAGTGTCGAATATATCTCTTTTTCATTTGCGTGTTACTCGAAAACCGAGGGTGATATAGAGGATCTGTTTGCGCGAATATGGTTCGTTAGGATGAAGGGTCATACCCAGCAAAGAAATTCGAAATTTCAGCTCGAGCCGAAAACCGTCCCTTATCCTACTGCAGTGGTTCTCAACCGGGGTTCCTCGGAACCCAAGGGTTCCGCGAGAGATTTTCAAGGTTCCGCGGAGGAATTTGCCTTGGAACCTTGGGGTTCCGCCGATGTTTTCTCTTCATCCGATTCTAAGAAGGAAATCAGATGGTGAACGGAGTATGGTCCGCGGAAGGCGCTCAGGTGGCGGCGCTGGCGATGGTAGCGCGAAAATTCGAACTACTCGTAAATTACGCGCCAACGTGTTCTTAGGAACTTATTGTCAGGCACACAGAACGGTTTCTTTGTACCTGACGAGTTGAGTCACGTTTAGCTGTGTTCTTTGTGAAGATGGACCGCTGGCTCAATACCGGTTCCTGCTCGAAGACCAGTGTCAAGGAGCCTCACAAAAACCCTCGTGTAACCGTCCCGTGCGACGACTCATTTGAAGACTCTGAAACCAATCGAGAGAATGTTCCTCCGCGTCCTCCGGGGAAGGCGATCAGCGACCTTGGAAAAACGAATTCTTGCGTGACGTTGACGTGCGGTGGCTCATCCGAAGACTCCGTGTCCGATCAAGAGAATGATCCCACGGTTCACCCGCCGACGAAACTTAGTAAACTTGGGGAAATGAACGCGGCACGAAAGATTCGTCAGTACCTGCCAGCATACTTGAAGTTTGGATTTGTCAAAAGCGGTGATGATGCCAAGCCAAAGGGCCTTTGTGTGATATGCCAGAAAGTTCTTGGCAATAGCTCTCTGAACCCCGCTAAGCTACGTCGTCATCTGAGCAAGAAGCATCCAACATTGCAGTTACGTCCCAAGTTGTTCTTCGAATTAGCGGCCAAGGATCTCGCGCTCTCGCAGAAAACCTTGCTGCGCGGAGCGTCAAGCAAATCAGACGATATATCACTGCGGCTCTCCTACCAAATAGGTCGCGCCGGAGAAGCTCACACGATCGGCGAGCGTCTCATTAAGCCCTGCCTGATCGAAACCGCGGAGTGCCTGTTCGGTGATCGTCAAGTCAAGCAAATCCATGCCATATCTTTATCTAACAGTACCGTCCAGCGGCGCATTGCAGATGTGAGCTCATGGTTGGAGCGTCAAGTTTGCAAGGAGCTTAGATCTAGCTCGTGCTGGGCACTCCAAATCGATGAAAGCACGGATGTGGCAGGATCAGCGATATTGCTGGCTTTCGTGCGGTACATACACGAAACTGATGTGAAGGAAGAATTACTACTCTGCAAGCCGCTTCCCGGTAATACCACGGGAGAAGCCATTTTTGGGCTGATGCAGCGTTACCTCGACGAAAACGGGTTGACATGGACCAATTGTGTGGACTTGTGCACAGATGGCGCGGCGGCCATGACCGGCAGACAGAAGGGTTTTGTCAGTAGGGTGAAAGAGATCTCACCAACAACAAACGCAAACCACTGTATCATTCATAGAGAAGCCTTAGCCGTGAAGCGCATCCCGGAGAAGCTCGGGTGTGTGCTCGAAGACGCCGTCAAGATTGTAAACTACATTAAATCACGGCCTCTGCAATCAAGGATGTTCAAAATACTCTGCGACGAGATGGGAAGTAAGCACTCCTCTTTACTGCTCCACACAGAGGTACGCTGGCTGTCAAGAGGCCGCGTCCTCAACCGAGTTTTCGAGCTGAGAGCTGAGATCGTAACCTTTGGCGCAACCAGTCAGTCGAATTTGTTCGACAAATTCCGTAAAGTCAAATGGTTACAACAGCTGGCTTACTTGGCCGACATCTTCCAAAAGCTGAACGAGCTGAACAAAGCGCTCCAGGGGAAACACACGACTATTTTCCAAGCAGAAGAAAAATCCGTGCAATGAAGAGAAAATTGGAGATCTGGACTGAGAGTGTTCAGCAGGGACGTACAGATTTCTTTACTACTCTTCAGGATTTCCTCGAGGAAAAAAACCTGGAGCTCGACAAGAATGTGAGAGACGATCGTTGATCACCTGTCGGTGCTACGCCAGAATTTGGAAGCCTACTTCCCAACTGAGTCCATGGAAAGTCGAGTTCTTCATTCTTGGGTCAAGGACCCATTCGGCACAAACTTTCAGCCCGCTCTCACTGGGCTTCAAAATGATCAACTGGTTGATCTTCAGCATAGTTCGTATCTCAAGGAAAGGCTCGCAACAAGAGCCCTGCCGGTCTTCTGGGGGGAACTCGTCGAAATCTTCCCTGAATTGTCGGAGACTGCTTTGCGCGTCCTCCTACCTTTTGTCAGCACGTACCTATGCGAACGTGGTTTCTCAGTTTACGCTTCAACGAAGAATAAATATCGAAATCGACTCGACGCAGAAAACGATATGCGACTCCAGGTGTCCGAGAGGACCCCAGACTTCCACGAGATAGCGAGCACGATCCAGAAACAGGCTTCACATTGAATCAACATCATGCCTCTTAGGTATCTCTTAATAAACCCCGGCATTCATACGACGCCCCTATTGTGATCGATTGACCAGGTGTCTTACTTCCTTGCGGGGGGTGGAGGGAGTGGAAAAAGTAGAAATTCAGGGTTCCGCGGGAGCTTTGCGGAACCCCTCGGGGTTCCGTCGGCCGAAAAGGTTGAGAACCACTGTCCTACTGTACCATTTGGGCGTTCCAAGCAGTGGCGTAGTAAGACCAGCTGAAGCCTGATGCGGCAACTCAAAACTTGTGGAGAATGAAGGCCACGTCGTCATTCTCAGTCATGCTTTTGCGAGAAACGATTATACGTTTCCATCAGCAGTTTCGACGTGAACGCTTCGCCGCATCCTGCGGGTCCCGTGAAGAAGAGTTGTACAGGATGTAACGATGGGTCATGAAGTCGAGCAATGGAATGTTTGAGCCAACCTCGCTGTTCGAAATCGGTGGATCGCAACTGTGCACAATACTCGACGGACGACAGAAAATTGAGGAGTTCCTTGACGACAGCATTCAGGGATTGGGGAACAGCGATGTGTCTGATATCGTTATTGACAACGTCTTGGAATGCCGTCGCCTCGCTAACTTAGTCCTTGTCCTCAGAAGTCTGTTCGTAGGCTTCGCTAGTCTCTTCGAGTAATTCCCATAACTCGCGATTCTCCGCGATACGATTCTCGAAATCTACCTTACATACTTCTCATAGGCTTGTAGCCGCCGAAAAAGATCCGCCTCGTTGGCTCCGTAAACTTGGACGAACTTATCATGATCCAGTAAGTTCAGTTACTCGTTGAAGAACGGGTGAAACAATAGAGTCATGCAGCTTTGATATTTCAATCGATCGGTGTCTTCGAATGGAGTCCATCGAACTATTCTCGGCTCAGCGCGTTCCGCATACAGTTGACGATCATCGCTGTCACGTTTCCCCGGACAAGGACTCAACCTGGCCGCGAATTCGACCAGACAGAGGGCAGCCCAAACCGAAGAGCGTTGCTCGTATTTACAGATCAAGTCCGGAGCCCAAACAGCCGTTGAATCCGGTGCCAGACCCTCCTGATCCATCTGCGCGATGACGCTGATTTGGCAAATTAGGCCGTGATGAAAACGCAATCCCTGCTAACCTGCGACATGGGTTGTCGTAGGAGGTACCATACTGCTTCCTGGCTCGTCATCTAAACTGAATCCAGCAACTGGAGGCTCACTCTTTGAGTAGTTCGGTGTAGTCCTGATCTGGGTACTCGTTCTGCAACTCGACCGAAGAGCGTTGGAGATTTGAGATGCCACGATTTGTTTTGTTGATGCAATCCACGACGTATGAGGCGTAGCAGCCCAAACCGAGGAGCGTTGCTCGTATTTACAGATCAAGTCCGGAGCCCAAACATCCGTTGAATCCGGTGCCAGACCCTCCCGATCCATCTGCGCGACGACGCTGATTTGGCAAATTAGGCCGTGATGAAAACGCAATCCCTGCTAACCTGCGACATGGGTTGTCGTAGGAGGTACCATACTGCTTCCTGGCTCGTCATCTAAACTGAATCCAGCAACTGGAGGCTCACTCTTTTGAGTAGTTCGGTGTAGTCCTGATCTGGGTACTCGTTCTGCAACTCGACCGGAGAGCGTTGGAGATTTGAGATGCCACGATTTGTTTTGTTGATGCAATCCACGACGTATGAGGCGTAGCTGTACTCGTCTAAAATGAACTGGAAATCCATGTTTGACATCAACATATTCGCAATCCATGGATGAAATGTGTTTGTCCAAACGTGACACACTTCACGCCTGAATAGCACCGGGGGCCGGTTTATCGTAGAGCGGATGATATCCAAATACTGATCGTAAGTGACACCCGCTGCGGCCATGAATTCATCGATTGTCTCGAACGCTGATCCCTCAAGAATCTGCTTCAGTTGGTGTCCTGTTGTTCCATAGGATTTCCGACGGCTATCGTCCTTGGTCATCGGCAAGAGGATTCTCGTTTCTCGAGACGGCCAAAACGGAATGCCAGAACGACAGCGCGGCTCCGGTGCATGCGGACCACTTGGAGAATTCTTGTAGCATGTGAACGTATGCTTGTGTACTTGCAGCGACGCGTACTCTTGATTCCTGAGGTCATGCCGGCCATCAACTGAGCAAAGCCGATCAATCAGAGCGATCGTTTCCGGCATGTCCTCGGAAACTGCCTCTGAAGGGACGTTGTCTAACCATAACAGCACGTGCGCGTGTGGAGAGCCGCGGGCCTGAAACTCAATTCTCAGGAAATGATCGATAACACGATACGGTCCGAACGGACTGAACCGTGATGACTGCAGGATCCTCATCAAGGTGCTGATTAGCTTCCAAAAATATATGCAGCAAGTCACAGAATCTTCATTCACCAAACTTGCCCGCTATGCCCTTCTGAGTTCCCGCACCGGGTCGTCCAGCTCCGCATCAGTCTCCGTTCGAATCTTGTGCAGGACGTTCAGCAAATGCGGCCATCGAGGTTCGTTTGCGCTCAACGTTAGGAAAAATGTCGGTTTTCCCAGCTGTCGGATCATTGCAAACAGATCTTTCTTTCGGGAAGTACAATACTGTACAGAATTCGGTATCGATTTCAGAAAGGCTAAATTATTCGTTACGCAGTGCTCGAGGACGCTTCTGTCTTCGAGCATCTCACGCGTCAATCTCAACGCGGAAGCCTGCTGGAATGTTGCATAGAGCCCACGAGAGACGCGTAAACGCATGATCCTCACCGCCATGTAAAGGATATGTTCCGGTTTCGTGCCACGACGATCTCGCCTTCGTATTTCACTCGTCACTACCATGAAAGGTGTGATTTTCACGCCAGTCCGATACTGACGAGGCTCGCCGTAGTAAATGTCCGGGAACGCGAGCTCTTCTGCGTGCTCGTCGTATATGATGCTCAGTGGAGTCGCTCGTTGACCGGGAGCAATGCTCAGATATTTATCCTCACTCCAGAGAACAGACTGCTGACTCGCTAGGAGCAACTCGCAGTCATTGTCAGCATCAACGACTTCCAAAGATTGTTGCGGTGCCACTTCTGGAGTTTCTGAGACACGATTCCAATCTACTTTGATGTTGTTAACTCGATACAATGGAGTCGTCTCAGTTGCGTTTCCAGCCCAAAGCGCGCCCGGGGCAAATCGGCCCAAATGCCCCCTTTGATGGCGAGATTAGTAGGATCGCTTCCTCCGGTCTTTGAATACCGCGAAATTTTTTAGACCATCTTCGAAGTCCTTATTTCCGGTCCCCTTTCTCTTCATGCTCAGCATTGCTAGTGCGTCCAGCCTCTTCAACTTGCTTAACGATCTCTCACATCTGACTATGGAGAAAACGATGGAAAGCAGTGTCTGCACCGCAATGTGAAGGTTCGGAATACGCTCTTATCACCGAAGTGGAGCTGCGGCAAGTTCACATTCGTCGTCTCATTCTACCGCTCGGAGGGAATGTTTTCTTGAGGAACTTTTTGATTCAGTCCAATCGCAGGGCTCGATCATATGCAAACACCATATTTTAGGCCACGACTGAGATAAGCTTCAACGGATTCTCCGCGCGATACAGGAATTCTTTCCGGAAAGACTTACTTTTCCGCGAATCGAGTCCCTGTGCGAGGGGCGAGAGGCCGAATACTCACATTGATCGTACACAAAGGAAGAACGCGGGTACTTGTATGCTCGTTGACTGTGATAAGTGGAAAAACAAGCTTGAGTCCATTCATGGTTTCGGTACCATACTCAATCGTTTCTGTACTCCTAGTTTTCGGCCACGAACCGGTGGTTTCTGGGGCACGGCGTGATTTTGCTTGAGAAACACGGCTCTAACACATTTTGAGAGAAGAGGACACGGGAGCTTCTTGACGCGATCTTTATTGTGTTCGACACCCTCACTGAATCATCATAGGGAAAAGTATTGGAAGGAATTCCATGGAAACATGATGCCCCCCGATACAGTGAAGGCGGGTTCCGGACGTTCAGCTTTGGCAGACTCCGCTGCAGCACTCCTTGGATTTCTCGCACTCTTCACCTGCAGGATAAGTTCGTTTCAGACGAAAAGTCCCAGCACTTCTGGAGGCCGTTTTCGGCAGGGCGAGATTTCTGGAGAATACGAAGCATGACTCGACTTACCATACTTTTTGCAACTTTGGGCTAGAGCTTGCGGAACGGAAATTGTCATCACGGAGAGCAGGACGATGCAGATCGAAAATGTTGCCCTCATGGTTAAGCCTCTTGCTGTATGCTCGATTTGATGTGTTACGATCCCAACGCATACGCTGCTTATATGGTCGCCAAGAAGTATGGAAAGCGAACCATAGACTGCTGACGTATATCAGATTTCTCTGCCCTTCCTGTCTCTGACAGCCGCTCTACTAGGACAGAGCGAACTGTCTGGCGATGTTGCACTCGTAGCTATCAGCCAAGTGGAGTCTATAGGGATGCTTCTCGGGTCGGTCGCATAATACTTTTCGAGGCTCGTGAAGATTATCCCGAAGTCCGTCTGACCATATTCCCCGGAGCCCATGGGGTGACTCCGCGATCTACCCATAATTTCATCTTGAGATCCAGCTTCAGAGAAGCTCCGTCAGTGGGGATTGTAACGTCTCTATTTGGATGATGGCTTGTATTCATCCTTCTATAATTACTTCTGCCCTTTCAAATGGAGACGTGTTCAATCTCAGCCCATGAAACAGTGAAGCGCACATTCCAGTATATGAACGAACACAATATGGTTGGGGATTGATGGTTTCATTGTAGCTGTCAATTAAGATACGAAAAGCTGTGATAAGCTCTCGGCACTGAAACGTTGTACTCAGCGAGTATACTTTGAGCTGTAACATTTTGGTTGCCTCCTTATTTTCCATCAAGGTCAGGTCGGATTTGGCGCCTCCGGGACGATATTCTTTCTGCCTGGGCGCATATTTCAGTTCTAGGGTTCATCTGTTGATTTGGTTGTCGGATGAAGTTGCTGATAAGACTCCTATGAGTTCACCGCATTGATTCGACGAGAGTCAAATCGAATGTTCTCAGTAATTCCTCGTGAATCTCATCCTGTCGAGGCTCTGCCAGACAACAACCATTGTTCAGCAAGCCCCGCTCAAATGAGTCACCCAAACCGTTTCTCTCGAGAAACGGAAAACGACCGCTCCTCTAGGCGGCGTATCATATCTCCTTCGAAAAGTGAGCCTCCTCGTACGACTCGAAACTCAGGAGACCAGCAAGCAGAAGGTAATAGTCTCATTTTATAAAACTCGGTTCGGAGTTCGTGAGTCAACCCGAAGTTCGATGCGAACAGATTCTGAATCGCTCCCTAGAACGCGAACACGGCACCAGTGGTCACCACACGCCTGAACATCTGGCATCCTGCAGCTAACACATAGAGACACCGCATCCCAAATTCAACCTTTCACAGCGCGATATGCCTAAAGCGGATGATGAACCGGTGAGTGGAAAAGAATCGAGTTGAGACAGCTCATGATGTTATGATAAAGGCTGTCGTTTTTTCGCGGGCCTTGAATTTCGCGGCATTTTCGGTGCCATTTTCCATAGGGTGTCTGTGGGAGCCGCGAAACTCTGCGAATTCCACGCAGTTTTGCCGCGAAAAGTTTACATTCCCAGTCATGATCCATCATGGGAAGAATTTCACGTCGCTGTTTCCGCTGGGCATGG
Organism: Lepidoglyphus destructor; assembly: GCA_031001835.1. Classification (NCBI taxonomy): domain Eukaryota; kingdom Metazoa; phylum Arthropoda; class Arachnida; order Sarcoptiformes; family Glycyphagidae; genus Lepidoglyphus; species Lepidoglyphus destructor. Next base: position 425,237 of record JARNKU010000133.1, read on the forward strand.
GGCGAGAAGGCCTGAGGATGTTCGAGGTGGAGCGACGCCGACCTGGAAGGGTCTCGGACAAATCGGCCCCCACCCCGCAATCGGGTCGGGAACGATTGGTTCGTCTAGCTGAGCCGAAGAGAAAGACAACAGTTCATTCAGACCGGTGAAAATCGCCAGTTTCAAGCGTTCAATCGGAAGAAATGTCGAAAAGACGATCAAGTCGACCTCGAGTTTCTTCGACTGAAAATGCTGATCACTAGGGCCAGAGACTTTATGCGAGCTGCATACTGCATATGCATTATGTAGTTTGCATGAAGCATTTGCGGTTTGCATGGTGCATATGCAGTATGCAGACCGCATATTCCCCATGTATAAGCACCATGAGCTCACTCCTTTTTCTTCCCCGATCTGAGTGCACTATGCATACTGCCTATGCAAAAATCCGCCGTTTTCCTGGCATATCCGCATATTTTAGTGCATATCTGCATATTTTCGGGCATATTTTGCCGCATATTTTCGGGCATATTTTGCCGCATATTTTAGTTCATAAGAGCATACTTTCACTGCATATTATAGTGCATGAAGTCTCTGGCCCTAGTTATGAGCATTGTGCATACAGATTTTTTAGCGGAAGGATTTCGAGTTGTGCATAAAGAGTATCTACAGGAACTGATCGATTCACTCTCATAATGCACACATATGCTAAACGCTGAAGGATCGTCGACAAGATCTCACTTTCGATCTTGTTTTGCATGCATATTTCCTAGTTTTATTCTGCATGAAATACCCACTCTAGTCAGGACTCCTCTTTCTTTCGACTTTCTGGCAAGACCGTCGCGGATAGGCAGAGAAGTCTCATGACAGCAATCTTCAGCATGAGGAGGTGAACGAAAAAGCTCTTCAACATCCTTTCTCACCTAGCACCGTAGGGAATGGGATGGAGAAGGAGTGAGCGACGGAGCAATCTCATGAAGCTCATTGCGGTGAACGATGACTCTGAAGGACTTTATCGTCCATCTTCAATACTTCTGAGGCTATCGATTCTGTCGTCCATACTTCGGAAATCGTTCTCCGGTCATCACTGGAGCTCGTAGTTGCCCGTGTAATGGAAGCCGGGTCCACTTCCATTACCTGGTGTCAGAAATTGAATGCAAGCGGACCCGGGTTCGGATCCGATACCCAGGTCCGGGAATTCCGTATCCGGGTTCGAACTCGGGTCCGCGGACCATCGCAAACGACAAAAAGCGCTGCGGAAACACTATTCGGTAGTCGAGTTATGGTGGAAAATGAAGGAAAACAAATGATTGCCTCCTGCGGAGGCTCTGACGATGGAGCACAGTTCGTGATATAGGGTTGTGCTGGGGGCTTCTGACAGAAATCGAGTAAGCTCCTAGTTGCCCTGTTAGTTGGAGTGATTCCCTCAATGAGCTTCCATGCGATTCAGACAATGCCTCAGACAACCGATGTGGAATCTATTCCGCATAGATTTCGACAGACTCATCGAGTGCGTTGCCTCGGAGGGTGAGGTCGACAGCTCCGACATTGTGCTGGATTCAACGCTAGAGACTCCAGACTTTTCGAGATTCTTCAATCGATTCCCTAGTTCAACTCCTTCTTCTAAACTCGTTCCATTAAAGCGCGGTGAAGATTCCAATATGTCATTCCCACAGCAATAAATAACGTTGTTTATGACAGCTTTGAGTGGCGATTCGCTCCGAAACTGAACCACGATGAGCAGGCGCGTAGCCAGGATTCTTTCTTGGGGGGATTGGCTCGGAGATTTCGCACCCCGAAACGTCACATCTTGGCTGTCGCATCTGGTCACGAGGCCTCCGGACCCGTTACAGGTGCTTCGCGGCGTGTGCGAATTTCTCCAAACGTTATATCCCAACCGTTGCATCTGGCGCTGATAACGTAGAGACGGAGGCTCGTGGAGCGAGAGTATGGAAACGAGAGACTGTGAAGAAAATCCCAGATTGTTCCCTGTTTTCCATTGCGAAAAGTTGTCTTTTTCGTTCATACTTGACGATCTCGTGTTTTTCGGGAGGAGGCAGCTGAGTCCAATTCAGAGTTTTGTGGTCATTCAGGAGGCTTTTAGTTCCCGGCATTGACGAACGGGCTCCCTCACTGATGTGAGCGAATTGCGCAATCGAATGCTTAGCGGCAGTGATCCGCGTATGGGGAACCCGACCAAAAGAAGGTTGGGAGCTTCGCCTGACGAATGGGAAAGGGCCTGCCAGGATAAGCGCCCCACAACAGAATTTCTAGACGCCAATTATTATTGGATTGCTCATATCTCGCGAACCAGTGGAGCTAAAGCGCCCGTAAAAAAACCATTCTGCGGCATTTCGCACGGACTATCGATTGCCATAGGCGCCGGGTCGCTGCGGCCGCTCTATCGGTCGAAAACAACGAAGCACTCTTTGATTCACTCGGAAGACCGGGGCTGACCACTTTCTCCATTATCGCTAAATGTACCCCGCCACATGATGTACTCACCCTGCAAGTTTCATCCCGCTGCGACGTTGTCCACCTGAGATATCGACAGGCGGATACTGTCGGTTGAACGATTTCACCCCTGAACTTCCTAAATTCCAATCAATAGGCAATCGATAGTCCGTGCGAAATGCCGCAGAATGGTTTTTTTACGGGCGCTGTAGCTCCACTGGTTCGCGAGATATGAGCAATCCAATCATTGGCGTCCAGAAATCCTGTGGTGGGGCCGACACCCCCTATGTTATCCTGGCAGGCCCTTTATGTCCGAAAAATTTTCCATGGCAGCTCCCTGCATTTCCTCGGGAGAACTCGCGGGTTTCAAGTCTCATTTGCTCAGAATGACTTGCTTCCCCCAGCTGCTGTTCCACTATGTTTCCCAACAAACCATGGGATCGATGAATCAGTCGAAGTTCTGGAGTCCTGGCTACTATTTTCGGCAGATGATTTGTTTCCAAGATAGTGGCGTGATACTAAATTCATCATCAATCCCCGAGCGATTCCGTCTCAGCTTCCATTGATAACGGGTTCATGTCCGTCGCCGCATCCGGAGAGGCTAAGCGACTTCGAGCGAACCTCAATTCCATGACAGAATCCCCAGTTTGAAAATATTGCTACGCAAAACGTCCATTTCGTCGGGCGGGCGACGGAAGCGTTGAAAATCATCCGTTGCGCGGTACGAATCTCGCTTCGTATTATTCTCCGGTGGAGGGTATTTCACTATGCCAGTCACGGGTCCCGAACTGAGGGGACAGTGGAAGACTCGCAATATCTCTGATCGACACTCGGAGAGGAGCTCGGACCACAACACCTGCAACGATGAGGGCCAGAAGGAACGGTCGTTCATCCAACAAGCTGTCGTCCCCATCCTTACCCCTGTATGAAGCTGACAAGGGAATCTTCTCCAATGGAAAGTTCGAAATGGAATCGGTGGAGGTCAGGAAATGTTGCCGCTGGTGAATGATGATCGCAGCCGAAGTTTCACGTCCTGACCGCCACACTACGAAAATGTTCTGGCGGTTTCAAAATCCCGATTTTTAACATGGAGCTCTATAGGAAATTTCCACCGGAACCGGATTACGTCCTGAAACTGATTCTATTGAGAATGGACCGCCAGAACTTTTTCGTGGTGTGGCGGTCAGGACGTGGAACTTCGGCTGCGACCATCCTTCACTAGGTTCAACATTTCCTGACCCCCTGCCGATTCAATCTCGAACTCTCCATTAGAGAAGGTTCCCTTGTGAGATTTTCGATTCCTCCTCTCTTTGCTCCGCCAGGGACTTCAATCATTTTTCTCTTGATTGTTCTCGGATCGAAGCCTCGAGTATGATCATCTAGCGACGGCGCCGACAATCCACCTTCGGAATGTTCCGACGACAGCTCTAGCTTCCATGATGACCTCCGCCAGTCGTACAGTTGTCCCCCGTAGCTTTCGAAATCGTCGCGGGATCTCTAGGAACGTTTTGCTGCCGACAAGGAAAAGGTTCATCATCGTTGACGAGGATTCCAGCGAAACAAGGAGACAAGAGAAAGTTCCTCGTCGCCTCAAGAGAGTGCTTCGTTAGCTTCATACCATTGGTTGGTTGACGACGGAGGATGGCAGCTGCATTGACCCATGCGATTTTGCTATGTGTTTTCGTGACATCAAGGAGTTCTAGCGACGAGAGTACCCTTGAACCACAGCTGAACTATTCCAGTGCAAGTGCTGAATTGCGCAAGATCTGCATCGCGATGTGTCTCGGAGCTTCCGCCGGGGAGAACTTGACATTTGTGTTCGTCCTCCGTATTGATCGTGGGGCTGAGATAAGCCTCAACTATCTGTGGGATCTGCCTCGCGCTCAAATATACCTGTCAGAAGAAGATTTCGTTCCCAAACCGAGAGATAGAGAGGTTGTGATCTCTTGGGAGCGCGATCCCAAATATCCAGGCGCGCTTCTGATGAAGAAGTACTGGTTCATGTCTGGTTTCTTCGGATACCGGTGCAATGACTGTTCTCAATTCCTACAGGCGCTCAACGTCGCGACGCGTTTTCTCATCCAAATAAGAGAATGGTCTGATGGAGACGCATCGGAAAATCCACTGGAGGTGATGCGAGGATTCCTAGAACGAGGGATTAACTGTTATCTCGAACTGTTCCGGAGAGTCTTCATCATTGTGAGAATGGAAAACCAAGATTCATTGCATTCAAGCATCACCGTCCGCAGGACGGGCCAAATTGTTGGTGGGCACGTCTTCAAATTGACCGCTGAAGTATTCGAATTGCAAGACGTTCGGGAAATGTTCCAACCCTCCACTTCGTCTCTCAATGACAGCCACGATCTTACCGTGGCATTCGATGCTCTCAGATACAAGGATGGGGCGAAGAACAGAAGGAGATACATCTACTTCAGAACCTGCAAAAGGGTGAGTGGTCTCAAAACGCATCTGACCAAATTGAGTGACTGCGAATCGCGCCTGAGTTTCGACGAATAGCCAGTTGGGGCCCGCTCGATCAAGATGAAATTTTTCTCCACAGGGCAACACAGCATTTGTTCACGCCTATCAGTATCTGTCTGTGCGCTTGGCAGTTCCCCTGCCCTGGGAAACCCGACTGATCTCGAAGCTACCAGAGTATTTGAGCCGGGAAATTCCTCTGACGCTGCTATCTCTTCTCGCCCTGCCCATGCTGCTCTCGATTCGACGGCGACGTATCTTTTATCCGATACCTGAGACGTGGAAAACGGTTTATCATCTCATAAGCGGCGACTCCCGAAATTCTTCAATCAATTCGCTGGAGCAAGGAACATTGGTGTTACTTGTCAGCGGTTTGATATCTTTATCGATCCAATATCCGATAAACTTATTGAAGGGGGAAGTTGTCTCATCGCCTTATGAGCAAAGGATCCGACCCTCAAAGTGTGCTGTTACGCATTGTGAATTCACTGGAAATCGAAAGTATTGGTTTTATGCTGATTGGAACACGAACTACGTCGGCAGACTCAGCAAAAGTGTAGACTTGGAGAGAAATCTCAACGAAAAAAGTCTGAGGAGAAGGTGTCCGTCTCCAACAGAGTCATCGAGTGGAATGGTCAACTGGACGCTACTCGCTTTCTTGGTTCAACATCGCGCCGTGTGCGACGACCCAGCACTATTGAGAATGCGGCTCTCCAGATTCGACCGAGAACTTGCTTTCGAATTCATAACGAGTTCACGAGTAACCCAAGCCGTATGCTCTTCTTTCGCCACATACAAGTGGTCAAATCGATCCGAAAAAACATTTCCGGATTACTCAGAAAATACTGGCACACGGCTTTCTCCACCATCTTCACGTTAAGGCTTCTTTGTATGGGGATAATACGGATGAAAAACAGTTCTGGCGCAGATCAGCGAATGCGTCGTTAAAGTGGATGGTTAACACGACGCATATGAAGCAGAAAGTTGTGAGCGCAGTTGACGCTCTCAAGCCATTATATATCAAGTACAAAATGCTTGATCGCAACACTGTCTTTGTAGCGACTGATCTCAGAGGAGTGAAAGAAGTCTTTCTTTCGTTCTCCACCGTTCTGGCGCTGTTATTGTTTCACGCGTTCCTATTCCATCGCTGCGTCGACTGCCGCGCGGCGAGATGGAATCGATATCCAAGGGTCCAGGCTTCGCTACGGTGGGTTTGGCCTCGAGGCAACAAGGCATTATCCTCCAAATCCTATCCTCCAGTCAGGGATCTCGTGGGGTAAATGCTGAGCTATCTCCGGAGCTCAACCGAGGCCACTGATCATTAAGACAAAGTATAGCAAATCGCATCTCTAACGCATGACCTGGAGAACTCACATTTGAACATAATTTCCATTGCCATCAGCGTTTAACCGGCGCAAAGTGAACAACAAATGAGCTAAGAGGGCTCAGAGAAGCGGCCGTGGGTCTGGCGGCAAGTGCAGTGTTTTTCCGCGTCGGATGATTACTTCTTGACGGACACGAACGTCTGCTCTATCTGCCTGCGTTCGGGAACCGTGTCATCATTCCCACGGCGGCGCTGGCGCATACGGGGACTGTCTAAGTAACCTCTCAGGGGGACGAACGGAGAGGATTAGGCCTGCCCTGCTGATGAGATAGAACCCCGGCAAACTGCCTTTCAGAAATTCTGCAGCCGACAGCGGAGCTGACGGGCCTCTTCGTGCCATACGGAGAAGAATCGGACTCGGACGGAAGTGACGGCGTGGCTAGAAAGAGAATAAAATAGAAGTCTTAGAGTCTGTCGGACTCATCGGTAATTGTTCTTCCTTCCGCTCGTACCCGACACGTGCACCCGTTATTAGACCTGAATCATATCGCACGGGGCTTCAGGGCGTCTCCCGACTCCCCAATGCATGAGGTCTATCAGCTGTGAACATGATATCTCTGAACGTTTCTATCCAGAGGGCAAGGAAACAGTTGCGTGCCCAGGTAGGCCGAGTGGGCAATGGTTTCCCCGATAGCTTTGTCTGTTCCATAGATCCCCTCGCGGTGAACAAGTCTCAGGATCTGCCGGATCTGATCCATGTCGGCAGATCCTGGGACGAAAAAATCGGCCGGGAAAGAGTTTTTTGATGGAATTGGAACGAATATTGAAGGAGCGGATGAATCGAAATATCTCTGTGTTGGGAAGGCTTCATTTTGCGGGAAATTCAGTGATTTCTTCTTGTTGAGAGAGGAAGAGATTGGGATAGTATTTTCCGCCATGGGGGAACACGATGCAATAGACTCGGGCTCTAAACTAAAACATGGCCTTGTCCACCTAAGTTGGCAAAACTGCGCCAATTTTCTGGTTATCCCTCGTAGCCTCCAGCGCCGCCGCGAGAGCTCAAGGGACGTTCTGCCGACAAGGCTAGGGATTCATCATCATTGACGTGAAGGAGAGTTCCTCACCGCCGTGTCGCATCAAGCGAGTGCTTCTTCCGCCTCATACTAGATTACGAGCTATTGGACAAAAGAGGATGGCTACTGCTCTGACCAAGGCGATCTTCCTATGTGCTGTCGTTTCAGCTGGAAGTTCCAGGGACGGAACGATCCCCGAACCACAGCTGAATCATTCAAGCGCAAGCGCTGAACTTCGGAAGATCTGCACGGCGATGTCTCCCGAAGCCTTTCATGATGCCTGGAAGTTCATCTATTGGGAAGACAAAACCATAGAGAAAGATAAATCTTGCTGTCGTAGCGCCGTACGTCGCTCCTCGAGCAGGGACAGAACTTACGGGATCAACGAATTTACCGTCCTGTTCATTGAGGAATCGGACAGTTGATGCTGTCACCGCGCTTTCGCGCGACCCTCGACCGTGGTGTAACCACACTACCTCTGATGATTTTTTTGAATTATCGAAACAGTTTTTCAAGAAAGATAAAAATCATGGTTTATTAAACTGTGGAAGAGGAGCAGAGGAATCTAGGTCGAATCCTCTGTTTTTCTTGTTCTCTGCTCATTGCGAGTGTAGATGTAGCTCGAGGACGTCGACGTCCCTGCCCTCGAGGGGCCACCAGGTTTCGATTCTGTCCTTGTCGTGAGCTGCCGCGGAGTCCTCTGGATCGATGGTGGTTCCTTGTGTTGTGGACAATGTCCTCTCTCCGTTGTATTCTCTGGCTTCCACTTGGCGAAAAACTCCGACTGCGCCCTCGAGCTGGTCGAGTTTGCCGACATGGGGTTCCCAAAGAGTGAGCGAAACTATTGCTCGAGTATCGTCGACCAGGCGTATGTTTTGTCTTTTTTTCATGCCACCCCGGCAATTTACATCGCCCGGCGGCGGAACCTCGTGAATGACCGCCACTATGTCGACGGCTGCGTTGGGGTGCAAGAGAAGCATGTTACGGATGCTGGTGCTTGTGAACGTGAGCGGTGGGAGATCGCCTTCGTCAATGGTCTCAATTCTCGTAATCTGGGAAAGCGAATACACTGAGATTACATCTGGAGAAAATACGGATTATTCAACAAGTCAGTGTGGGCGACACGGCTTACTTTCGGAAATTCGAGTTCGTATCTGTGTTCCGTTTGACGATAGTTTGGATTCTTTGCCTTCGTCTTGTACAACGAGAAGCGGCAGCAAGCGTCAATGGCGTACATGGCGTGGGCATGTGGGTGTCCGAGGAGCACTCCGATCTCTCCGGTCTCATCGGCGATCACGAAGCAGAACAAATGTCTTTCGTCCGCGCCGCGAGTGAAGGTCTTCAGGGCGCGTTTTTCTTTGACACGTCCGTGGATTGGCCCGCCCGACTTCCTAATATCGACGTCGGCGATCTTGCCTACTGGTCGCTTGGGTAGTGGAGCATCTTCGGCGGGCGCTGGGGGATGATAGTTGAGGGATTTCAGTTAACGATGTTCCATGAAGGTCTCCTGAAAGTGCGCGAGGACGGCTTACTTTGGCGCCTCTTGGAGAGTGGGTCCATAACTGATCAGGGTGTCCATAACTGGTACATTTACCCTATCATATGGGCAATACAGGGAGTGTCCCGGGATGAGATGAATAATTCTCAGCGATCTCATTGTCAGGATCCCAACTACACCTTTCTCGCATTATCTTCGGTTTTCTGTGTCTTTTCAGCCTTTCCCCCCATATTCTCGGTCCCGAAACGACTCACCGTGCGCTGTCGCCTCACCGTGGCATCTCGCAACCTAACACAAACGTTTATTCTGCGGGGAACAGGAGTTCATAGCGAGATTCAGCCGATTTCAGCGTCACTTCCCATGCTTAAGGTCCCCTAAAAACCTTGAATCGGGCCTACCCACCTAATCTGCCCATTTTGCGATAAGTTGGGTGTAGGCCTTCCAGCGGATCGGATCCGCGGATCCGCAATATCCGCAAGATTTCGCGGATCCTAGATCCGCACATTTTGCGGATACTATCCGCAAGGATCCGCAAGATTTTTGACGCGAACCGTTGAATGGGAATCTGCTCATATTGCAAGCTTGAAGCTCATAATTGAGTCGTGTTTTAACGTGGGACACGTTCATAGGATCACTCTTGGAGAAATTTGAGAGAGGGCAGAATACTAACGGAAGTTATAGCACTGCGGGTGGTTTCGCTTCCGATCATCACGTCAACGACGAGGGAAGAGCCGCTGCTGCGAAGGCGCGCCTGCCGCTGGCTCCCACCCACCGCAACATTGTTTTCTTCTGTTTTCACCTCGTTTTCGTCGGCAGCATTCAACGTTGCGACTTGTAAGGTTGCTTGAGAACCTCTCCGGTTTAGTTGAATCGCAGTGCTCGATCATACCGCAAAACATTGCTTATACCTATTTTAGGCAACGGCTTGAAAAGTCTCCTACAATCACGAATATTCACAGAACTTCAGTCGCGGCTCCCCGATTTGATTTTTCGAGACAAGTTAAATTCCTTTAGCAGCGGAGATCGGCTTCAACGTACCTCTCGCGCGCCCTGAACTTTGCGCCCTCGGGAAGCTTGCGCCCATTCAGCTTTGCGCCCGGGGCGAGTGCTCCCTTCCTCCCCCCCCCTACATACGCCACTGATATCATATCAGCCCATGCCTTTGTCTGTGCCGGCATGCCGATCGTTCGGATTAATTGACTCAAAATGAGTGACCCGAAACTGGGTCAGAAAATATCCAAACACTTCACCGCGGAGGTTCGAGCCAAACGATTCGCCAAGGTCGCATCCACTCCTCAGGAGACAAGCTTCTCTGCAGCACATGCAGCATCGTTGTGGATCATTCGAGGAGAGACATTTAGTATAGAGATTTATACATGTTGTTGCAGATTTATCCGTGTATCGGCGGATTCAGAGAACAAATCGCGGCATGCGCAATTTTTCTGAAAAGCACCCGCAACTTCGCCGCGAATCGCTCGACGAAATTCCGCGACAAAATCCTAGCCCTAATCATGCCCCTTGTTCTCCCAAACCTATCAGTTTTCGTTTTCGCAATCGACGTATGTGCAATAACTTCCCACCTGCCCAGATCACATCTTAAAATTAGTTGGACCAACTTCGGCGGATGCCGTATCATGAGGTACAATACTACTACTCGTTTTTACTTGCCGTTCGCCCCCGATGCTCGAACTGTTCACGCTCAACCGTCGAACAGGAATTCAGGGCCAAATGCCCACTCGACGTGTTCGATTCTTCCGGATTTTGCCTTCACTCCGTGATCGAGCGCGGAATTCCGACCGGAGCTTGCCTCTGATCACTATCAGGAGTACCTAGACCCGCAAAGTATTCAATCTTCGGATGAGTTAAACGTGTCCCACGAAACTAACTGTTCAGTCCTGGACTGAACTACCCCGCGATTTTTCATCACAAATGTTCTTCCTCATCAATAGTTAGCTTTTCTGACTACATGTGAGGCGGGTTGATCGGTGGGAAACGATCAGAATCAAAGATCATCGAAAAATTGAGGCGACACCATAGTTTTCCAGTCCTTCGCTTCCCGAGATTCAAGCTCAGAAGGATCATGCTGCCTCATTCAAAATGTGCGGCGTGCTCGATCACGGCAACGTGCATTCTGCGCGTAAGCGCACGTTGCTGTTCCCTTATGTAGGCTTGTTCGAAACAGAATATTCGAGCAACGCTGCGAGTCTTGCCAACATGGCCGGAGTCAGTTGGGTCTGGACATATTTCAGGAGGAATTGTAACGAATCCCACTGTAAATTGTGCGATGCGGTGAGTTTTTCCGAACCTTCCTGATAGTGATTTTCAGAGTCCGATGACGGCGAGGATTCGGAAAGTGACGGTGACCAAAGTTGGACAATGTCCCTCGGCGAAGCCATTGAACGCCTCTGCAAAAAAGTGCGGTATTGTATATAAGAAGCGGCCGATCGTCATGGACGAGATTCGTGAAACGACTGCGAGGGCTGACTTCAATGGAAAGAAGCTTCAGCCGATCTTGGATTGCCGAATTAGATGGTATTCAGCGCTCCAGATGATCGAGCGGGCACTGCGTATACGGTCCGCTTTGAACCTGGTCTTATCTCACCACGACACTCCGATCACTGCCAAAGACCAGGAAGCTTTGGAAAGCATAGTCGCCGTTTTAGAACCCTTCAGACGCGCCATACTCCTCCTCTGCAAACATGGAGCCACGCTGCTACATGCGGATAGAATGTTCATGTTGCTCCTCGAGGATCTTCGACAAGCTGGAACAACATTGGCGAGGATGCTCCTTGAGACACTCAAGATTGAATTGAAGAAAAGGAGGACTTCACTCTCGACTTCCGTTGGAATTCTCGATGATTCGAGCTAAGACTTCCGATTGGAGCGAGCTCTTGGGCAACGACCGCCCTCTGATGCGGAGATCCTCCAGATCCTTGAAGACATCGTGAGCAGTGAAGAAAGACTCACGACACCTGATGAACCCGGAGATGCTGTAAGGATTCTTTCATATTCATTCCATAATCGAATGCCTGAATCATCCTTCATGAAGCATGCATTTTCATCTTCAGGTGACCCTTTCATGGGACTCGGTGTTCTCTATCTCATCGTGCCGCAATCCCGGGGACGGCAGTGACAGCAGCTTAAACCAGAACTTGCAGCGAGAATTCGCTCTCCACAGAGCAGATGGCGGCCGCGGGCGTCTTTTGAACTTGTGCCGAGACGTTCTCAACGCCGTACCGCCAACATCAATTCAGCCCGAGAGAGACTTCAGTCTGCTCCGTCTGATCTTGGGCGAAAACAGAGGCAGCCCTCGACCGGAGACTCTCGACAGTATTCTGACGCTCCGGAAGGCGTTCAAGCCTGGAGTGATGTAGCGTAGCGTGAAGTCGAGAACAAAGTTGTTTCTTGCATCCGAGCTCTCAACCTCCTCCCATTGTTCATAATCAGTTTAATCAAGTCGAAGGAGTGTTTGAGGAAAACTACGGAAAATCCACCCGTAAAATGAACATTGTGTCTCGAAAAAAAGCTGGAACTTCAGTTTCTTTCTTCTCTTCCCCTCCCAGCTCCCCAGCATGATACAAATCACCCTCCAGATACCCGAATCGTACACACTCCTACTCAAAATAACTGTGAAAATGGATTGCGGATCCTGCTTTCGGATCCAAGATCCGCGGATCCTGACCTTTGTGGATATTTGGAAGGCCTAGTTGGGTGGCCTAATTCATACTTTGGGCACCTTTTTCCGATCCGCATTCGATCGGCCCAGCGGAGCTTCACTTCTGAAAGTTCCCTTGTTAGTCAGGACATCTGTGAGTTGATCGATACCTATAGCATTTTCCAAGCGAAGTTCTTTCGCCAGTACCTTGTCTCTAACGAAGAAGCACCGGACATCGATGTGTTTCGAGAGCTTGTGAAACTCAGGATTCTTTGCTAGTTTCACTGCGCTCGCACCATCAACGAGCAGCTTCGGAGAGGGGCTGTGCGATCCTGAGATTCCTGCGATCTCTGGCAAGAGGCGCTTCAGCCAAATCAGCTGTTTGGCTCCTTCACATGCAGCCGCCAACTCTGCCTCAGTTGTTGATAATGCCGTTATTTTGTGCAAACGACTGGACCACGAGACAGCTCCACCGGCCACTTTAGCGAGCACGCCTGACGCCGACCTCCGAGTCTTCCGGCACTCAGCATAATCGGCATCGCCGAACACTTCCAGGGAGTCGACTTCCAATCGATTCACGCTTAACCTGTACTCGATGCAGCTGTCGGCCGTGCCTCTTAGGTACCTGAAAATACGCTTAACGGCCTGCCAATCGCTTACTGTCGGGTTCTCTAGAGAACGTGCAGCTTTGCTCACCGCGTACGCGATGTCTGGGCGAGTTGCATTGGACAGATGCATCAAGCTGCCCACAGCCTCTCGATACGGCACTTTCTCAGGGGTCGTCCTCGGCTCCGTCACGACGCTCTCATCCTTCAGTGCCGGCGTTGATACGGGATCTCAACTTGTTTGAAGACACCTACGTTGGTCGCCCAAACCGCCGGGGTCGGCGCGGTGCGCCTAAGCTTCCGACATCTATGTGGAGCGTCCATCAGCGAACATTAGACGAGAGAAATCGGACAAACAATCACGCCGAGGCGGCACATCGTCGCTTACAAGAAGAACTGAACACGGAACAGCCAACCAACTGGCGTTTCATTGAAACGCTCCGTAAAGTGCAGCGAGGTAGAGATGCCTCCTCCTACGAAGCGGTCGTCGTGACTGGTCATCCGCCGCCTAATAAACTGAAAAAATTCAGGAAAGCCGACGAACGGATTCTCAAAATTGTGCAAACTTTTGATCCGAATTCGATTCTGGAGTTCTTGGAAAGTATCGCGTATAACTACCAAATTAAAAGTTGATTGTACATGATTCAATTGTGCATACTTGAGAAACAACAATCTTTAACATAAGCAATCCGTGCTTCGTGTGAAATTTTGCGTCGTTCTTCTTTTCCTCCATTCTCGAAGAGAACCTCTGGCACACATCGATTGAAGCACTGCATATCACCACACATCTCGTTCAGATGAGACAACATTCACACTCACAATCAGACAAGACCGCAAGGCCGCAACACTCGCGCCAAAATGGGTCGCGCCCAATCGGCCGCGCCAGAATGGGTTGCGCCCGATCGGCTGCGCCAGGATGGCCGCGCCAGAACGGCCGCGCCAAAACAGCCGCGCCGAATTGTCCCTATCCCTTCGTTTCTCCTGAACTTGAAGCCGGTGCCGTCTATTGACTGTCTGCTCAACTGTGTTCTTCTTTAGTTCACTTGAAGACTGTCGACTGCGCCATATTATTCATGCACAGAGAACACACCTCACTCAGGATTGACTCAAGACCGACTGCCTTCATTTACGAGATACCGGAACCACCCAGCCAATTGAACGTGCGCGCGTTAAGCCGGTACTTTTCTATTAGGCGGGCGGTTCGGGAGCGGCGCGAAAAACACCGTAAATGGCGAGTTTCACGGCGGCCGTACGGCGGCAAAGAGAGAGGGAAAAGGGAAGCGACAACAAACGGCCGAGCCAGCCGCAGCCCTCCAGCACGGGCTGGTGCTCGGTGCAATCAAAGGCCCCCGAGCGAAGCGAGGGACGCGAGCAGCTCGCGCCTGCTAGTTCGTGTCCCTCGCTTCGCTCGGGGGGCCTTTGATTGCACCGAGCACCAGCCCGTGCTGGAGGGCTGCGGCTAGCTCGGCTCCTGAGTTATGGAATTCAAAGTACGCGCCTTTTCCCTTGGTGCATTGCCCGTCGCTCTAGCCGCGACCAGTGTGTGCTGACGGCTTCTCCAGCAATGGTTCCGCGCGCGCCCGCCTAACAGAATAGTCCCGTTAAGCCTCTAACATATACAGCGACCTCTTTTCTCTCAATCATGGTGATTCCACCACCTACGTATAATGGAACGTGGAGCTTCGTTGCTCCGGTGGACTTGGAAAGGCATGGATCAGACGGACTTTGTTTCAATCCAAGCTCAAGAGAGCACTTGGAGAAGAGGTCATCAAAATTACGGCTGGCACTGCGCAGCTCGTAACCCACCCTCAGAAGACGACACCCAACCGCTTCCATCCTCAAAACAAAACAACTGATTTGTATACATTTTCTGTGGTATCGGGAACTCAGGAACGGCGGTGGTGACGTCAAACTGATGAAGGTGTATCAGTATCAGTATGTTTTATTTGAGCCAGATCACAAAGGTCATAGGCTGATTATTGGGTAATTGTTTTTTGTAATTATATACACTGTTGAGAATATTTCTTAACAGAAGAATATTCTGGGTTGTTCTAGACAGTTCACAGCTTGTTCAAAAACAGGAAAGTCAAATAGGTAGATGTTGTAATGGAGTAGTGGTGGTGGTTAGTACTGTCCACATGCGCAACAGCATTAACATCGAAGGTCATAGACTCTCTCCATGTTACAAACGGGCATGATATAAGAGCAGATTGAATAAAACCATTCTTAAGTTAAAGGTTGATGCTTGTTGTCACTCTATCCAGACCCCTCAGATCGCTACTAGTGGAGCCAAATACCCAACATTCGTTGTCAGCACGAGACTCATCTGACTGCTGGAAACAGAGTGAGACCACGAAGACGGACCCGCACGACTGTCTCTCAGTGAGTACTTCAGCGCAAAGTCTAACTTCTGTGTTCAGGACTTGTCAACCAGAGGTTGTGGCCATCGACGACACGAACTCATCATGAATATCAACGTCACGACGGCTGAATCATCAACATCAACAAGGTACCGCAACATTCAAATATTACGTCAAGATGGGAAAAACTACCACTGCTGGCGCTCAATTATGCCTCCGTTCTTCCAAGCATTACCTGGAGCTTGGGAAGTCATTAAAGGAACCCTCGATCCAGTCACAAAACCGACTGAAAAAGAGCTGTACGATAAAGGCAACAGAAATGCTAGACTGCTGCTCTTCGAATCAGTGGACAATAATCTGATGCATCTGATGTTCAATTCGGAAACGGATTTTGTCACAGCAAAAGATATCTGGGACCAGTTGCATTCCAAGTTTGTTGGTCAAACTGGAATCTTCAAAGATCAAGCAATTGCGAGATATACTGCATTTAAATTTGACCCAGCTCGAAGCATTACAGACAACATCGCTGACTTTAAAGAGCTCATCTTTGAACTCGAAGCCGTGAAAGCTCCAGTTCAGTCAGCCTCTGCATGTGCCAGATTAATAAGTGCTCTTCCGAGAAGTTGGGAACCATTCAAACAGGCTTGGAGCGTGAAAAAGGATAAAGAAAAACTCATCACAACATTGATTGAGTTGATAACGGCAGAAGATACCAGAAGAAGTTTCGACGGAGAAGAAGAAGTTACAGCTCTGGCTGCACGAACAGGAGGACCCAGAAGAAGGTATCAACCATCGCGGTATAGTCAACCTAGCTTCCGTCTTGAAGACACACACCGATCCAACTCTCAAGATGTATTGACATGCTGGAACTGTCAGAAGAAAGGTCATCGCATGAGCGACTGCTACTTCCTCAAGAACAAGAGAAATCCACCTAAAAAGGGAAAGCCGAAAGGAAAGGCGAGTGCTAACTTCACTCAGGTGTACATGACTGAAGTTGTTCAGAAACCCAGAAAGTTTCAAAGAAATGAACGAGAAATGTTCATTGTTGACAGTGGTTCAACGCATAACATTCTGAATACCAAATGCTTCTATACACACTTTATGCCTTATGAACAATCTCGAGAGGTTCATCTCGGCGACTCAAGATCACTCAAAGCTTTGGGTGAAGGAACTGCCCTGGTAACCGTTCATGATGGCGACAAACGTGTAAGCATTATTTTGAGAAAAGCACTCTTTGTACCAGAAATGAAAAACAATCTGATTTCAGTAACGCAATTACTGGATGATAACTTCCGGGTGGTGCTGACCAGGAATCTGGTGAAATTCACGAAAGGGAAACAGAAAATCGCTGCTGAAAGAGAAGCCGGTCTCTTCATTCCACGAGCAGAAAAAGGAACAGCAGCAGTGAGTCTACAAACTCAGTTTGAGCCAGATGCAGATAATGATCACGTAATAAGTCTCAGGGAAGCCCATGAAGTTCTTGCTCATGTCAACAAAAAGAAAGTCAAAGAGACACTGAAGAATGCCGGAATCAAGTTCAAGGATGACTTCACAGATTGCCATGCATGTATCCAAGGGAAACAGCATAAGAGTACATACAGAAGTAAACCAGACGAAGCAAGGTCAACATCAATTGGCGTAATTCACACAGATCTCTGTATGCTCGCACCAAAATCACTTGGAGGATCAATGTACTTCATGTGTATGACTGACGAATATTCGAAGTACCGAAGAGTTTTCTTCTTGAAATCTAAAGATCAAGCCTTCCAATACATTCAAGCCTACGTTAACTGGTTCAGAAATCAAACAGGAAAAGACATCAGACGCTTTCACACCGATCGCGGTCTTGAATTCCTAAATCAGCAAGTGAAAACACTGATCCAGAAAATAGGAGCTGAGCACACGTTCTCTTGCGCCAGAAGACCTCAACAGAACGGCCTCAGTGAACGTACGAATCGTAGTCTCGTCGAACTTGCAAGAACTCTCCTCATTCACACCAAGCTAAATAGGACGCTCTGGACAGAAGCTATCTCCTACTGCACTAAAATCCTTAATGCAATCACCATCAACAAAATGGAGAACAAATCAGCCTATGAACTCATCTATGGTCGGAAACCTTTTCTTGGAAGGTTTCATGCTTTTGGATCTGAGTGCTATTTTTTGGATGACAAGCCAGGCAAAAAGAAGCTGGATCCAAAAAGCACAAGAGGCATCCTTGTTGGTTTCAGCGAAGAAAGCATTGGTTACCGAATTTGGATTCCTGGAACCAGAATTGTTGTGGAATCTAACGATGTTACTTTCACCAAGGAAAGCGTGTTAATGGAAGAAGCTCAACACAAAGAAAATGAGTCAGATCTCGCGGAAGTTGTTATTAACAATGACGACAATCCTGAGAATGATGATCATTCAGAACCAGAAGACAACCTAAATGAAAATATTGATCAAACTTCCGTTCAAGCAGGTGATAACAGAATTCAAGCTTCAGTGGAAACAGAACAAGCACCAGAAGACCCACAGGATTGGGTGGTACTCTCAGCAATTACAAGTGACGAAACACAGTGTACCAAGGAAGGAGAAACATCAGAAAACGAAATCGAGGATATGGCAAGTTTTGAGACTAATTCAGATGATAGAGAAGAACCGAAAACCTATGAAGAAGCAATGCAATCCAAACACAAGAAAGAGTGGATTCAAGCGATGAACGAAGAACTGAAAAGTCTCGAATCCCTGAATGTCTACACCTTAATGGAACTTCCAGAGGGGAAGCGATGCTTGACGACCAAATGGGTCTTCAAGATTAAACGAGATTCTTCAGGCAAAATCCTCAAATACAAGTCAAGATTGGTAGTCCGTGGTTTTTCGCAGAAAGAAGGACTGGACTATAAAGAGTTGTTTTCGCCAACAGCGAGATTCGATAGTCTGAGAGCTCTCTTGAGCCTCGCAGCAAAAGAAAAACTTAACACTCATCAGTTTGACGTGAAAACCGCATTTCTCCATGGAGATTTGGAAGAGGAACTGTATGTCTATCTCCCAGAAGGACTAACTGACGAAGAAGGTAGAGTTTGGAAGTTGAACAAATCCCTCTACGGCTTGAAACAAGCACCTCGACAATGGTATTTAAAATTCAGAAGCATTTTACAAAAACTTGGACTTACTCAGTGTGAGAGTGATTCTTGCGTGTTTCATGGCAAAGGCATGGAAAGAATTATTCTCGTCCTATACGTTGACGATGGTTTGTTAATGAGCAAATCAACACAGACAATTCTCGACTTCTTGGAGAAATTAAAAAATGAAATCGAAATCAAACACGGTCCACTCGACTACTATCTCGGTTTGCAAATCGAAAGAAATGAAAATATGGATGTCATCATCCATCAAGAGAAATATATCTCGGACTTGTTAGAAAAGTTTCAAATGTCAGACTGCAAGACAGTATCCATTCCCATGGACCGATCGATCTACTCTGAAGATAAAAGTAAACCACTCGATGACAAGCCTTACCGACACCTGATCGGCAGCCTCATGTACCTCACAGTTTGCACGCGCCCTGACATTGCTTTTGCCGTCTACTTCCTTTCAAGATGGTTGAACAAACCCACGGAAAGACTTTGGCAAGCAGCACTGCGCGTTCTCAGGTATCTCAAAGGAACTATGAAATATGGAATCGTCTATTCCAGTTCAGAGGGTGACAACTACAACTTCTATTCAGACGCTGATTTTGCATCTGATACTGAAAGTAGAAAGTCTACCTCAGGCTTTGTAATTCTTGGAAACAATGGACCAATCGTTTGGTCATCGGCAAAACAGAACTTCACCTCACTTTCAACAATGGAAGCAGAGCTAGCGTCGGCTGTAGAATTGTGCCGAACTAGCATTTGGTTCAAGCGTTTTCTATCTGAACTTGGCTATGACATTTGCCCCAGAATACTGATCGACAATCAAGCAACATTGAGACTTTTGAACGATGAAAAGTTGCACAGAAGAGCAAAACATTTCGAGACAAGATATTACTTCTTCAAAGAGAAAATCGCAGAGAAAATCGTTGAAGTAGATTATATCTCAACGACAGATAATATTTCAGATATCTTGACAAAACCCCTGGCTCGAAATCGTTTTCAAAATCTCCGAGAGAACATTGGAATAAGACCTCTTTGTTCAAAATGAAGATTTCCCCAATACTCGCATTCTCAATACTGATCAACGACTCGGATACTTTCTTCACCTACAAAGATTGTGAAAAAGAATGCGGGTACTTGTGGGTTTGGCTCCCTCCAGGCAACAGCTGACGCGACTAACTCGCCGGCACGCGCCGAGAGGCGGCTGAGTCGACGGGCTACAGGCCGGGATTCGAGGCGCGAGATTTGAATTGTCGATCTGCCGGCGCCGTTCGCGCGGCCTCATTTCTCTCGTATTTTTCTCCAGATTCCCCCGAGCACCCACAGTGCTGGGGAAACAGAATGCTCCCGAGCACCCACTGTTCCCCGAGCACTGTGGGTGTTCGGGGGAATATGGTGAAAATCCCAGGCAGAATGCTCGCTCGAGCTGATTTCACGTGTTTCTAGCGCTGGTGTCTCGCTTTGTTGTCCTTTGGCCACCTCCTCTCCCAGCGCGGCTGTAGCGGTGCGTGAACTCGCCATTTCGCTTGTTTTCCGCGCCGTTCTCTTGGAGGGGGCCTAACCCACAAGTACCCTGCGAGAATGCGTTAACAGTCAAAAGAGTTGCATCATTTCGGAAGAAACGAAAGAATATTTTCCATGTTTTTGTATCGATTCAAAATTGACTTGTGAAGTGTTGGCCAGTAGAAAAGTTGTGTGTTTAGAGCCCGACGGACAGGTATCCGGAGGACAGGACATATGGAATGATTTTGTCAACCGTCGAAAGCCGAAGACTACAACAACACAGAAGCCAACCCCGGAGAAGCAAGAAAGCAAACTCATTTGGATTATTCTGATTTCAACTGCTGGAGTTGTATCGTTCTCGTGCGTTACTTATCTATCAATCAAGAAATTTCTACAACGGAGGGAGTATCAATCGCTCTCGCAAAACGATGAATCGTCGCCCCATCGTTCAACGATAGAAGAGATCGTAGAAGATTGAATTACTGTGAACAGTTCTAGATCGGAGGGAGTGTTGAGAATATTTCTTAACAGAAGAATATTCTGGGTTGTTCTAGACAGTTCACAGCTTGTTCAAAAACAGGAAAGTCAAATAGGTAGATGTTGTAATGGAGTAGTGGTGGTGGTTAGTACTGTCCACATGCGCAACAGCATTAACATCGAAGGTCATAGACTCTCTCCATGTTACAAACGGGCATGATATAAAAGCAGATTGAATAAAACCATTCTTAAGTTAAAGGTTGATGCTTGTTGTCACTCTATCCAGACCCCTCAGATCGCTACTAGTGGAGCCAAATACCCAACATACACACAATAGAATCATCGGTAGGACTCTGTGTCCTCAGATCTCTGTACATCGAGCAGACAGCTCGTGAGATTCGTTCGAAACAAGTTCAGCGAGCACGAGTTTCTGATATTTTCCGGAAATGAATTCCACGCTTTTGGGAGTTGGCAACGGAGGCTCTGTTCCATTATCACACTTCTGTTATCGACTAGGCGATAGGTGTGTTGATATCTTGCAGATCGGTTCGGGTGGAGGATGAAGTCGTACGGGCCATCTGGAGTTATGCGTCTGTTTGATACCTTGAAGCCTATGATACCTAGCCTGAGAGTGACAATATTTCGTATTCTCAATAGTCCGTACTTTTCGAACCATTCCGATACGGATTTGTCCCTCCTCAGTCCGACGATGGCCCTTATGGCATCGTTTTGGAGAACCTGTGCGACTCGAATGACGTATTTGTAAGAGCTGCCCCAAAGTGCCACGCAGTAGGTCAGCACTGGTTCAAATAGAGCTCTGTACACCTGGAGCAGAAGACTAGTGCTAGCGCCAGTTCTTCTGAGCCGCACAAGGGAGGCAATTACAGCGTAGCACTTCCCGGATATGGATTTCAGATGGGGAATCCAACTCATGTGTTCATGAAGGGTTAGACCCAAACATCTGACGGTGGAGCTGAACGGAATATTAAACCCGAAAACTTCGATGCCAAGGTCCTTGGTTGCCAATTTCCTGTGTGCGTTGTGGAACAAGACCACCGCGGTTTTTGAGGAGTTGACGACCAGACCATACTTGTTGAAAAGTCCGATCGCCTTCTCGATCGCACTCTCGACGGCTCCCAAGTCACATATTCTACCATTTGAGACTGTAACCTCGAACAGAAGAGACGTGTCGTCCGCATATACCACGGGTCTACAATGTGTATCCCTTTCGATTTCTCGAAGAATGAGGTTGAGATGGATAATGAATATATAGGGGCCCAAAACTGACCCCTGGGGGTGCCAATCTCCATCTCTCTGAGACCAGACTCAAGACCGCCCATGGTCACTCGATGCCGTCGATGGCTCAGATATGACGCAAACCATGCGACACAATTTACCGAAAAACCAATACCATGTAGAGCATCTAAGAACATCGAGTGATTCAGGCAATCAAAAGCCTTGGCCACATCGAGAAATACACCAAGACAGCATTTTCCCCTGTCTGTCATCATCACAATCTCATTCCAAATATGCGACAACGCCATCTCTGCTGACAGAGCGCCTCTAAAACCAAACTGGTTCGGACTGAAGAAACTTATGCTTTCAAGATATTCCTCGAGCTGTCGTTTCACCAGTTTTTCAAGCAGTTTAGACAGGAAGCAGACCAATGAAATCGGTCTCCAGTTATCAGCCTGCGATCTTGAACCCTTTCCCTTGAACAATGGGATTATGGATGACTGCTTTAGATCAGCGGGGAATTCACCGCTGGCAACCGATTTGTTGAAAACGACAGCTAGAGGCTCTGAAAGCAGAAAGGCAAAATCTGCCATAATGCGGCTAGGGATCGTCTCGAGTGAACCACGGAGGTCAGTCCGTGGCAAAATCTGCCATAATGCGGCTAGGGATCGTCTCGAGTGAACCACGGAGGTCAGTCCGGCTAACCACGGTGATAGCCGTTCCTTGCTGATACGGCGTATAGTGCTCGAATGGAGCCAACATGTGCAATGGGTGCATACAAGTCTTTCAGACTCATCTCCATTCGTTGTTCGTTGCCTTGCATGACGACTCTGGCCTTGAATTCATCCAGAGTCCAGTCCTCGTGGGTTGTTATCAAATAAACCCAACGATTGGCAACTGTGCTCTTTCCTTTAGGAAGCTCACAAAGCTCGAGCACTTCGTGCAACTTGGGTGGGGCGAGCCTTCAAAGCATGGCATGTAGCCATTCGTGCCTTTAATGTGAACATTTTTTGTGCTATTGGGGTTGATCGGACCCACAATCTTGACTAGTACTAGTTCTTTCTGTCCGTCAACATCCGCTATGCCAGCCTCGAATCTGTCGGGCGGTCTCAGCGTGGATCGATCCTTCAAATTATGGCCACCAAATCTTTCATTTTCTTGATCCTCTTGATCATTCTCACGATTCTCAGTCGACGCCTCTCCGCAGGTACCAACTTCTGGTTCCACTCCGGTAGAATCAAGTGAGTGTGTACACAATCTGCTATACCAGCCTCGAACCTTTCGGGCGGTCTTAACGTACACCTATATCTTGAGTCTCTGCCACCAAGCCTTTCGTTATAAGGATCCCTATGAACATTAATATAATCCACGTTACTAATCCACGTTGGTTCTATTCTCGTCAGTTGCCGCCCGCTAATACGGGAACCCGGTATCCATAAACCCACTACCCCGAAACTCGCTATCCCGAATACCCGCTATCCCGAAAACCCAGCATCCGAGATTGGCAAATTCCTTCCCTCGGCTGCTCCACAGCCACGGATTCGGGCATTTCAACGGCTTCTTTCTGATAGCTTCCCCACGTGGAGGAAAAATTAGTCGTTTCTTGCGATCCTCAAATGGATCGATGTCGCTGAATATTGCAGCTCTATTTTGGGTGGATCACACAAGGGAGTTGAAACTCGATTGACGCTGTCGAGAGGATATCAATTTCATGTCTGCTTTCGCTGGGGGAAGGGTTTTTCTCTATCGAGTCAGTGGCGCGCTTCGATATGAAGCATTATTTTTGTTTATAACATTCATCCTGAATCCTGACATTTCTGGTCTCGAAAGCCTACGGAGATAATATGAATCTGACATATTTGCACCCCCTGCGCACGCCACCGGACACACCACCAAACTCTCTCTTACAGAGGGCGCTCATGCCGACCGCAGCTACAACAAACACACCCACTAGCTGACGTTACCAACGAACACTTCAAGCTACTCTGCCACAAGCAATGAAAGCCCGCGCAGCAAAATGAGAGAGGGAACCCAACG
Organism: Lepidoglyphus destructor; assembly: GCA_031001835.1. NCBI lineage: Eukaryota > Metazoa > Arthropoda > Arachnida > Sarcoptiformes > Glycyphagidae > Lepidoglyphus > Lepidoglyphus destructor. Next base: position 449,029 of record JARNKU010000133.1, read on the forward strand.
GCGCACTCCCGTGACAAGATCCGTCCGACTTCGAGGCGAGCCATATGACGGAATGCTCCGTCCTGCGTCAAGCGAGTGCTCCTTCCGCCACACGATAGAATGAAAGCTTCGTGACGACGGAGGATGAATACTGCATTGACCAACGCGGTCTTGCTATGTGCTCTCGTGGCAGTTAGAAGTTTTAGCAACAGAACGAGTCTCGAACCACCAGTGACTCAGACCAGTGCGAACGCTGAGCTGCAGAAGATCTGCACCGCGATATGTTTCGAAGTTTTTGCCGGAATGAACCTGACATTCGTGTTCAACCTCCGTTTTGATAACAGGACTGAGATGAGTCTCAACTATCTTTGGGAGCTGCCTCGCGCTCATGTGTATATATCGGAAGAGAGTTTCGTTCTCAAGCCAGGAGATAGCGAAGTTGTGATTTCTTGGGAGCGCGATCCCAACGATATGGACCCACTCCTGAGGAAGAAGTTCTGGCATATGAGGGGACTCGCTGGCTACCGGCTGCAGAACTTCTCCCGAATCTTGCCGGCATTCAACGTCGGGAAGCGTTTTCTCGTCCAAATAAGAGAATGGTCCGACGGGGATGGACCAGAAACTCCGCTAGCGGTGATGCGAAAACTGATGTCTCAAGGGACGAACAACTTTATCACAGTATTCCGCAGGATCTTCATTATTGTGAGGAAGGAAAACGAAGATAAAGTGCATTCGAGTTTCACCGTGCGTAGAACCGGTCAAATTATTGGTGGACATGTCTCGAAAATGCAAGCTATTGTATTTAGATTGCCTCACGTGCTGAACATGTTCCTTTCCCCCAAATCTTCTCGTAATAACAGTTATGATCTCGCCTTGGCATTGGATTCCGCCAGATTCGCCGACGGAAAAACCAAACTGGCGAAAATCTTTTTCACAACCTGCTCGTGGGTGAGTATGCTTGGAGCGTATTTGACCGACTCGAGTGACGGCGAGTCTCGACGAATGTCCAGGAAGGACCCACTCGAGCATGAAAAAGTTTTCCTTTACAGGGCAACAAGGCATTCGTGCACGCCTATGAGTACCAAGCTGTGCGCTTGGCAGTCCCCCTCCCATGGGAAACCCGACTGATCTCGAATATACCGAAGTATCTGACCCTGGAAATCCCAGTAACGCTGCTATCTCTTCTGGCTCTGCCCATTTTGCTCTCCTTTCGACGTCACCGTATCTTTCACCCGATACCAGAGACGTGGAGAACGGTGTTTCATCTCATCAGTGGCGACCATCGTGATTCTCTCGTCAATTCAGTGGAGCAAGGGACAATAATCTTGCTGGTCAGCGGTCTGATATCCTTATCAATCCAATATCCGATCAACTTGTTGAAAGGACAAGTGGTATCATCGCCTTATGAGCAGAGGATCCGACCATCTGAGTGTGCGGTAAACTTCTGCAAATTCAGCGGTAATCGATACAACTGGTTCATTACTGAGAGAAAAGATAACTACATAGCCAGACTCAGCAGCGATACAGACTGGGCCAGCGCAATCAGCGAAGACGGACTGCGGAGAGGATGTTCGTCCACTTCAGATTCATCGAGTGGTATGACGAACTGGACGCTTCTCGCTTTCTTGATTCAATATCGTACCGTGTGCGACGACCCAGTACTCATGAGGATGCAGCTCATCAGATTCGACCGAGAACTGGCTTTCGAGATCCTTCCAAGTTCACACGCAACCCAAGACCTCTGTTCCGTCTTCTACAGTTTCGATGGTCAAATCGCTCCGAGGAAACATCTCCGGCTCACTCAGAATATACTAGCACACGGCTTACTCCATTATCATCACGTGAAAGCCTCTTTGTACGGCGATAACTTGCATGAGCAACAATTCTATCGCAGAGCGGCGAATGCGACGTCCAAGCGAATTGTTAACACAACGCATATAAAGCCGAGAATCGTGAAAGCAGTCGAAGCTCTCAGAGCATCATATTTCAAGTACAGAATGTTCGATCGCGATCGTGCGTTCATTGCGGCTAAACTCGGAGGAGTAAAAGAAGTCTTCTTCTCGTTTTCCGGCGTTGTGGCGTTGATAGTATTCCACGCCATCATATGCCATGGCTTCGTCGACTACCACGGGTCAACAAGACATCGATATCCAATGATCAAGGCTTCGTCACTGAAAATTTCGCCTCGAGGCTACGAGGCATTATTCTCTAAACTTCGGACTGCATCAGTTGCTCCTAAGCCCGCCCTACCCATCGAGGATGTGGAAGCTCCCAACAACGAAATCTTGAGCAACGAAACCAGAGTTTCCGAGCTTGGGAAGTCCGACGGCCGCCTTGTGAAAGGACGGCGGGATACGAGACCGCGGATTAGCACATCAGCTTCGCAGAACGCAGTGGATCATCGAGGACCGATGAAGACATGGAGCACCAGTCGATCTCAGGGGATTTCCCTGAACCGGATGTCTCCGAATCTTTCCTCCCTATGATCACACAGTTCAGAGGAACACGGATCTGGCCAGAACGACGGGCCGTGATTCATCATATCTTTCAAAGATTTGTTCTGAAGCGACCCCATGATGCCATCAAATGGCAAAGTACTACGGCGAGAAAGATTTGAGATCTGATCAACTCAAATTCGTTTTGGTGGGCAAGTCACTGATCTTCGTATTCAGCCAGGGACCTTGTTGACTCACGTTTGTCAAGGCTATTACGATATTATCATTGATAGATTCAACCCGAACCCGAACGAGTTCAGCTAATTTCCCGGATTCGCAAAACTCCAGGAGCGAATGCGGTGATCGACGAAGGCGTAAATGGAACTCGGAGAACTGAATTGACTACCTCGCGTATCGTGCAAAGCTGAATCGAACCATCACAACGCCAGGGAATCACCGCCGAACGCTTGTCGTTGCGTGCCGCGAAGCAAGCTCATTCATCTTGTAAAATGAACATTGGTATCAGCACAACGATTCAAGCAGAGGTTCCTCCTGTAACGATCAAGCTCCGGACTCTATGCTGGACTCATTTGATGATATTGGCTGGCCGAAACTGAAAGTTATACTCCGCTGCCACCAAGGGAAAAATCGGAATCAACGAGCGGAAGACCCCGTCACTTTTGTGATCTATCTCCAAAGGTCGGTTCATGTGATACTGTCCATTATTAGCACAGAGAAATCACACAGCACCCTGGGACAATATCGCGTGAGAGCGGGGTTCTAGCGAAGAGGCCCTGCTCATTCTCGTATCTTACTATGATCAGGAAACGGCCCTCAAGGAAAATTGAGCGAGCATATGCCACGTCCAGTCCAAATGATGACTGATCTGTGTATCGTCGATAAAGCGACTCGAGTGATCCGGAAATGATCAAGAATAAACTCCACGAGCATGCATGCAAGAAGAGAAGTGAGAGGAGCTGCCGTTTTGATAAACCTTATCGACCGATGTATCTCATTAGCGTGCTCGGTCCTCTGAGTGAAGTGGATTCGCGGAGAGAGCTCCTTATAAAGCAAAAGGAGGTCCTCGAGCAATCTCAGTTGAGCACATGATCAATACCATAACTTGATCCGATCAACATTGAAACGACCGGCACTGTGGTTCAAGAGGGATATGACGCAAATCAGAGTGAACACCTTCGCACAGGATTGCGTCAACACTCAATTGAAACCCAGTACGGGAAAAGTGTCCAAGTCCCTATTCTTTAACATAGGGTTAGGGCACTTCTTCTGTGGCGATCTTCAATTCAAACATGGATTCACCAAGTATTCTCGACCCGTACACTTGCGCCGCCTACGTTGTCGCTTATCTCCACGAATCCAATCGGGGTATCGGTCGTCTACATCGAGAGCTGACGAGAATTCAAGAGGCCAACCCAGAGTTTTACCAGGCTCAGCTGATGGTCAAAGCCGGCCTCAAACTTCTTAACAGCTTTGAAATGCCGACAGAGGAAGCCTTATGGTATCCCCTACGGCAGCCCGTGGGTTGTCCCATTCGGCCCATCGCTGATTCAGAAGTACGAAGATCGTCACCCTCCCTCGAGGAATCCAACCTCTCAATGATGAATTTCATCCGATGAGACGGAAAAAAAACTTTTTCCTTGCAGTACGTAAGGTACGAGCTGTCCTGAGAGCTGCGGGACGAATGGGTGAGTCGAGCCAAGGCTATTCCAGAGCCTGTTCGTGGAACGAGTACGCGACACAAGGAAAGCAGGAAATCGATTCTCTGAAGCGAGCATGTACATGAAACGCTTCGTTGGAATCGATATGGATATTTGAATGCAGTTGACGTGACGTGTACCACCCACCTTCCAGCCATGTCGGCGAAGTTTAGGACGTGTCGTTGTTGGAGGACAAAGAACTTGTTCTCAACATCAACAAGTCTCTCGCGGAGGTGGTTCGGAGGAGCTGCCGAATCTCCAGCTCAATTCGCCCGAAATCGAACCGAGTCGGAAATCGTTCCCAAGAACGCCTGACCTACGTCAATCCATCGGAATTGAATCGAACGAAGCCTCTTGTCGAGTACAGTCCTTTTTCGGAGCAAAGCTGAAGTTCCCTTGAGATCCACGGGAACTTCAACGAACGAATGCGCGGTTCTCAATATTGTCCCTGATGTTGTGGATAATATCACGCCCCTGGAATCTCATTGCCATACCCACCTCTGGTGTCACACCGCGGTGAGCATGCCGCCTGGTTACCGCGAGCCACGTCGTGCACGCCTCGACAATCCGGATTTCCACGAAAATGAGACCAATATGAAGGAACCTCAACATGCATGGATGCACGGTCGGTTGCCAAATGAATATCGCGAAGCGACTTTGGAATGCAACGACTTTTCCAAACCCAGTGGCCCGAACACTGTATTTCGTCCATCCGAGTTTTTTGGGCACCTCCCTAGGATTTCCTGCAGATCTACTCGGAGCGAATGTTTAGGAGTGCCCGTTTATTTTCCAAATGCTTCCGAACGTGCCCGCTGATCGGAGAGTGTCCGTCCATTGGAGGGTGCCCGCTGATCAGAGTGAGTGCGGTGATTTGGAAGTTTCCTACTATGGAAATTCCGTTGACTCAAGAACTTTGAATTCTCGTTAGCCCACACTCTTTTTTCGAGTCCGACGGCTCTTCTTTTTGTTCCTCCGTCAGAGATGGAATCACCGCAGACGCACTGTGGGCAGAAGCTGCGTGAATGTCTAGTCTATTGTTTGATAGATCTGATTTCAATCAGACGACTCATCGCGAGGATTACAGAAATTGACTGACGAACCGCTGAAAAGGTAGGAATTCGTCATCGTTCACATCATTCATAACGAAGCGACGGGCGGGAAACGGGGCTCCTCTCCTCCGTCTCGCGTCGAGCGAACGCTTCTTACGCTCCACACGAGATTGGGAGCTACTTGGCGACGGAAGAAGGCTCACGCATTGATCCACGCGATTTTGCTGTGTTCTGGGTTCAGTTGGAAGTTCCAGCGACGAAAATACCCCCAAACCCAAACCAAGGTATTCCAGTGCAAGCGCTGAACTGCAGAAGATCTGCACCGCGATGTGTCTCGAAGCTTCCACTAAAGAAAGCTTGACATTCGTGTTCGTTCTCCACGTTTATCGCCGGGCTGAGATAACTCTAAGCTATCTGTGGAAGCTCCCTCGCGCCCAAATATATCTATAGGGAAGAGTTCGTTCCCAAACCAAAAGATTGAAAAGTCGTGATTTCTTGGGAGCGCGATCCCGAGAACCCAGGCGCGTCCATGATGAAGAAGTACTGGCAAATGAGTGGACCCTCCGGATACCAGTGCCAAAACTGTCCGAAATTCCTGCAGGCATTTAATGTCGAGATGCGTTTTCTCATCCAAATGAGAGAATGGTCTCCGGGAGATGGATCAGAAACTCCTCTGATGCTGATTCGAAGACTGATCGAAAGAGGGACCAACTATTTCAGACTATTCCGGAGAACGTTCATTATTGTGAGGCTGGAAAACGAAGATGAGGTACATTCAAGCATTACCGTGCGGAGGACAGGTCAAATCATCGGTGGGCATATTTTGAAAATAACCGCTGAAGTATTCAGTTTGTATCACCTTTGGAACATGTTCGTGCCCTCCAAATCTTCTCGGAATAACAGCGACGACATCGCCCTGGCATTCGATTGCGCCAGATTCGGCGACGGGAGAAGCAGAGAGAGAAAAATCTACTTCACGACCTGCACGACGGTGAGTAGTCTTGAGGCACATCCGACCGAGTGACTGCGAATTGCACGCCCAAGTCGCGGCAAATGCCCAGATGGGCCCCGTTTGATCATGAATCATGATGTTCTCTATTACAGCGCACCAAGGCATTTGTCCACTCCCAGGAATATCAAACTATGCGCTTGGCAGTTCCCCTAACGTGGGAAACCCGACTGATATCAACTCTACCGAAATATCTGACCCTGGAAGTCCCTCTAACGCTACTATTTCTCCTCGCTCTGCCCATGCTGCTCTCCTTTCGACGTCACCGTATCTTTCACCCGATACCAGAGACGTGGAGAACGGTGTTTCATCTCATCAGTGGCGACCATCGTGATTCTCTCGTCAATTCAGTGGAGCAAGGGACAATAATCTTGCTGGTCAGCGGTTTGATATCTTTATCGATCCAATATCCGATAAACTTATTGGAGGGAGAAGTGATGTCGGCATCTTATGAACAGAGGATCCGGCCCTCCAAACGTGCTGTTGACTCATGCCAATTCCGCGGTCGTCGATCCGACTGGTTCAAAGCTGATAGGAATCATAACTACGTCGGTAGACTCAGTAAGGGTAGAAACTCATGGGAAGCCTTAGGCGAAAAAAGCCTGGACAGGAGATGTCCATCTCCATCAGTTTCATCGAGTGGAATGACGAACTGGACGCTTCTCGCTTTCTTGATTCAGTATCGCACCGTGTGCGATGACCCAGTGCTCCTGAGAATGCAGCGCATCAGATTCGATCGAGAATTAGCTTTCGAAGTCCGGCCCGGTTCACTCGCCACCCACGGCGTGTGTTCTTCTTTCGCGAGTTTCGGTGGTCAAATTGATCCGAGGAAACATTTTCGAGTCACTCAGAAGATACTGGCGCACGGCTTGCTTTTATATCATCACGTGAAAGCCTCTTTGTATGGAAATAATTTGGATGAGAAAGACTTCTGGCGCGGATCAACGGAGGCGGCGCAAGAGCGGTGGGTTGACTCGACGCACATGAAGCCGAAAATTGTAGAGGCAGAGGATGCTCTAGACGCAGCTCAGAGAAGTAAAAGAAATCTTTCTCTCGTTCCTCGGCGTTTTAACGCTGATAACGCTTCATGCATTGCTATGCCACGGTGTCGACCACTTCGCGACAGGAAGACGACGGACACGATGGGTGGAAACTTCCAACCCTAACCCCCCGCGCTGAATTCTGGTGGATTGCAATCTGACCTGCTCTCATCCGCGCTTGAGTCGACTCCCGCCTCCGAATCAGCGTCAGCTGCTACGTAGATTCTGGCCAGCTCTCGCATCGGTCACTGCTTTGGCAGCAGCAAAGCCCTCCGCGGCCGCGTTGAGAGGGCCTGATAGACCCGCACTCGCAGATTATCCAAAATTACGTCATCAGAGCGTACACTGGACGATCCCAGTCCCACTGCTGGACCTTCCGATCTTTGCGTTGCGCCCGTCAAACCTTCACGACATCCTCGTGGCCTCAGAATCTCCTGCGCTAAGATCGCGCTTTGCACGAATTCCGTCCGTCGCTGCCCGCCAAAAGTCGTGAACGAGATTTCGCCCTCGGCCGATGAGCCTTCACAACCGAGGGGTTCAGAGAGGCGCTCAAGCAAACGCGTATCTCCGGATGTGGCCGAACCCCTCGTGTTGTTATCACTGGGGAGGGATAGTATCAAGTGATAGTATCAGTAGTGTCTCCACGAGGGATAGTATCAAGTGATAGTATCAGTAGTGTCTCCACGAGGGATAGTATCAAGTGATAGTATCAGTAGTGTCTCCACGAGGGATAGTATCAAGTGATAGTATCAGTAGTGTCTCCACGAGGGATAGTATCAAGTGATAGTATCAGTAGTGTCTCCACGAGGGATAGTATCAAGTGATAGTATCAGTAGTGTCTCCACGAGGGATAGTATCAATTGTGTGAACACGATTCTTGCAAAATCATGTACGACTGGGGAGGCAGTTGTGAGTATCATCCGCAGGAGACTTCAAGAAGAGCTCCCAGGAAACGACCGGCTCTCGATGACGCAATGTAGATTCCGCGCTGGCAGATTCCAACTCTATCTTGAGCCAAGAAGTTACTTCCGCGACGATGAAAGCGCGCATTAGAAGGAGCTATATGTGCAAGGTTGCAGCGGGGAAATGGGTTGTGGGAATCGCCGGGGACGAGGCTGCCATTGATTCCGTTCTCGAAAGACTCGGATGTTCAACCTTCGATCACAGAGGAGCACAGAGCAAGGTCCGGTACTCCGCGAGAATAAGCGCGATGGATCGCGCCAGATCGCCGCGGATGATCTAGTTCATGTCGGCGAAAAAGATTACATACATGTATACAGGAGCGTTTCAGAGAATAATTTCCTTGGAATCAATAAACTCGAGTTCGATCGTCCCCATTCAATACGAAGAAACCCGAAGACCGAGGCTCTGACTCTTCAACTTACCTGTACAAAAACGGCACGGATACGATGGACCAGACTTGGATTGAGGCAGTGAACTCGGAGTCAAGTCTGACCCTTCATCGAAAATGGAGGGAACGAAGCGTCACATCCTTCGAGCAGCGCCACAACAGCCGTGAAAGTGCGCTGCTGGCACGATTCCGAGCGGGAATGCTTTGAGCAGAGTTCACCGTTCAAAAGATCAGGACGTAATTGTGGACGCTGAGCTGCTCGTTTGAGGAACTGGATCCCATGTCATATCTGTACATAATTATGTGAATAACATATTCGAGAGGATGAATAAATAGCCATGACCATGCATGGAAGCTTCTCCTCGTTGGCCGAGATGAGCAGTTTCAAACCCGAGGGAAAGTCGTATCTCCTATGCAGGCGCGTAGCCAGGCGTGGGCTGAAGAGGGGCGCGCCGCCCCTCTTCAGGACGGCGCACCGCGGCGGGTCCATACTATCAAAGTTGAGGTTCCTCGTCAAGCAACCGATTTTCGGAGAGTTTCACAAGGGAACCCCCATGGAGAACATGATCAGCCCTCCCCCAGGGAAAATCCTGGCTACGCCCCTGTTCCCATGAGCACCGCTCTATATTCCTCATGAAGAGTCTCCTGTTCAGAGAGTCAGTTGACTCAGGATGACGTGACTACCCGCATCGACGTCTTACTGTTCTTCGAGAAATCCCGAGAGTCGATCAAAGTCTGGAAGCTTTGAAATCCTGGCATGGAATCTTTTTCTGACTCGACCGTTCTCTTTTTAAAAAATCGGCAGATACTTCGACTCCAAGATACTCGCAGGATGTCGCTTCCACCATCCACTTCCGAGCCATCGACCCAAAGCGCGGTGCCCCCACAAGGAACGGTGCGTGTAACAAGCTCAGTGCAGACTGCAACTCGCTGCGATATTATCAAGCAGATGTCTAGACGAAATATACGACATGAGCTGCACGAGAAATCTTGTTCTCCACTCAGGAAGCGATCAAACTCAAGAGATCATTTTCAGAAAGATTCATCATCGTTGACGATCTTTCCAGCGAAGCGAGGCGGGAGGGAGAGAGTTATTTTCTCCTCTGTCTCGGATCAAGCGGTGCTTCTTCCGCTCCACACTGGATCGAAAGCCTCTAGAGCAGTGGTTCTCAAAGTGGTCCATATTGTAAGATCGTGAACTGACAACTATTTATTGCTGGGACAACGCGGATTCACAGTTGCAACCGTTACTGCTGCTGGTCGTAGAGCAAGTGACGTCGTGCAAGTTCTCTGGACATTGCACGTTTTGTGTATCTACCCTCTCTACTCTCGCCATACGGTGATGGCGCGCTGTTCTGAAAGCTAGAGCTATTCTGAGGCCCCGGAGCTAGAACTAACAGAAAGTGCGTTCCCACAATATGGACCCCTCGGGGTCCGTTTCACGGCTCGGGGGGTTGCCGAATCGGAAAATTGACCCCTGTGGGTCCATGAGGGGTCCTCAAGCAAGATTATGGGGTACGCGGATAGTCATGGGAGTGAACAGCGGGAAAAGGGGGTCCATGGAGGAAAAAAGTTTGAGAACCACTGCTCTAAAGTCTACATAGACGACGAACTATGGCTGTCACATAGACCCAGGCAATCTTGCTATATATTCCCGAGTCAGTCAGGAACTCTAACGACGGAACAATCTCCAAAACACAGCTGAGTCATCATCATAGAAAAATTGTGATCCCTTGGGAGCGCGATCCCGACCACTCGGACCCACTCCTGAAGGCGAAGTTCAGGTATATACAGTGGAATCCCGTTAATTCGCACTTTTTGGGAGTCACAACCTGGGAAATTCTGCGAATAGCGAATTATCAAAATGTCCAAATGGGCGGCCCAAATAACTCGTTCAGCCATGCCCTGAACCAGTGGTTCCCAACCTGGGGTGCGCGAGACTGTTCCCGGGGATGCGCACCGACTTTTGTTGCGAAAAGCAACATCGCACAATGCGGTGTTCACCATAGTCGGGACACTTCCCAAGCAGAGATGCGCAAGGAGACATCAACCTCTCCCGGGAATGCGCGGAACGGAAAAGGTTCGGAACCACCAAGATCTCAACCGGAGGCTCTTCCTCCTCGTGGATTTGATCTTGGCCGATTGAAAGGGATTCATCCGCCCTGAAGTGGTCTTGCAAAGAAACAGACGGCCCTCTATTCAAGACTTCAAAACGCCCGCCCGACTCCTGAGACCGCGACCAGTTTTGAGCGGCGGTCATCCGAGCTATCGACGAGAAATTACCCGTGTCACACGAAAAAAACGTGCGAATTACGCTGAAATCCCGTGTGCGAATAGCGAATTATCAGGATTCGGCGAATTATCGGAGTGTTCAACATGGGGCCTATGGGCGAATTACCCGAAATTCTGGAAGAATCAGTGTGAATAGCGAATTAGCGGGGGTCTCCGAATTCGCGGTGCGAATTATAGGGATTCCACTGTATCTGCAGCAGCATATCTTCCGCCGCGTATGATCCTTTGAATCTCTGGGAGCGTGTCTGCTCCGGAAAACCTCAGAGGTCCTCAGAGTCAGAAAACATAGATCCAAGTCATCACCGGGGCGCTGTCAGTCGTAATAGAGGCGACCTCCTGTAAAGGTGCTCGAACCTTCGCGATTCACTGCTTCTTTGCTGCGAACATTTCAATCCCTCGCGTCCGTTTCGTGAGAGATATCGTGCAAAGATGTTATTCCTTGGCTAAATAATCTGAGAGAATCAACCTAACGAAAATTGTGCCGTATCGGTGATACCCACACGTTCGTCGCGCTGCGGTTCGATTCCTTCCGTACTCCTAGCGACAATGAAAGAGGTCGATCCACCGATCTCCGTTTAACGCGGGGGTCACGTTCAGTGGGTGTCAAATAACTATTCTCAGACGATATTCGCGATAATCTCAGCGCTTGTAAATACGATTCGAAAGTGCCGCCAAATCTCAGGAAGACGTGCGAATAAACTCTCTCCGACAAGTGTGTGTGGAGCGACAGAATTGAGAAGCCGCAACAACGCGTTTTCAATCTCAAGTTTCCAGAATCTCGCGAGGGTGCCCGCTATCCGATTAGGAATCCCCAGAAACCCGAACGATTCCTTGACAGAATGCATGAGGGACGTCGATTGGCGAAGCTTCCCTTCTCGAAGTCGATATTCTTCGAGTTTTCCATAAATCGAAAAACTGGCCTGGGCATCCGAAAGAGGTATTCGAAAGGTTTCGAATGGGACCCGAACGGGCTCGATCGGTTAAGAATTGACGAAACGGGAGCCACTTCGAAATTGAGTCGAGGAGAGAGAGACGCTTCAACTTTGAGATGCTCTCAGATCGCCAAATCTGACTCTCTTCCGTTGGAAAGCTCTTGCTTAGAGCTCTCCAACGGAAAAAAGATCGCCCGAATCGGAGCAACCCCGGCGGAGTAATCGCGGAAACAGTGGTAGGTCCCACCGAGTCCCACCTTAGAACGAACACCCTGTATTCCTAGAGAGGGAGGGGACCTGGGGAGTCATCAGTATTCAGTGCTTGTATTACCGCAGAAGTGATGAGGTTCAACTTGTGAGTGCAAAACCATCCGTCCGCTCTTCAGTCAGAGTTTCTCTTCTCCACATTGGCTAGATAAACCGACGCGGTTGAACGTGGCGGGCCGATTCACCCCGTTCCGTGGCTCAGATGTTTCTCCAATGATATGATCAACGTCCGTCCGTTATCTCGAGTCCAATTACTCTTAGACGCGACCATGAAAAACGCGTCGAAGAGATATTTCGTGCTTGGTTTTCGACCCGTAACGAGTTTGTGGTCAGCATTCTTTCACGAAGTCACTGGAATCTCTTAGCGTAACGGCTCGGAGATTTCGCACCCCGAAACGTCACATCTTGTCTGTCGCATCAGGCCACGAGGCCTCCGGACCCGTTACAGGTGCTTCGCGGCGTGTGCAAATTTCTCCAAACGTTATATCCCAACCGTTGCATCTAGCGCTGATAACGTAGAGACGGAGGCTCGTGGAGCGAGAGTATGGAAACGAGAGACTGTGAAGAAAATCCCAGATTATTCCCTGTTTTCCATTGCGAAAAGTTGTCTTTTTCGTTCATACTTGACGATCTCGCGTTTTTCGGGAGGAGGAAGCTGAGTCCAATTCAGAGTTTTGTGGTCATTTAGGAGGCCTTCAGTTCCCGGCATTGACGACCGGGCTCCCTCACTGATGTGAGCGAATTGCGCAATCGAATGCTTAACGGCAGTGATCCACGTATGGGGAACCCAACCAAAGACGGTTTGGAGCTTCGCCTGACGAATGGAAAATTTATGTCCGAAAAATTTTCCATGGCAGCTCCCTGCATTTCCTCGGGAGAACTCGCGGGTTTCCAGTCTCATTTGCTCAGAATGACTTGCTTCCCCTCTGTGGTGGAGCCCACCCGGATGAAGAGTAAACAATAATAAACCACAGTCATCATTCCGTCAACCGGTCTCATCATTACATGGCGCAGTGCGCAGAAAGTATCAAAAAACAGTGAATTCCCGCATTCAAAGAAAACCAAGTGCCAATTGTCAACCAGAAAGATGCCGAACCCCCGTGACTCGTGGATGCCCGTGCCGCGATCAATGAAAGTGATCCACGGCGAGGACAACTCAACTAGATGGCAGGATTTCTCCGACGCCTTCCGAGACTTCGCTCTGGTAGATAAACTCTACAAGGAGAGTCCCGAGGTCCAGATGGCTAAGTTTCGGGCCATATTCGGTGAGGAAAACGGGTCAATCATCAGAAACCTGGAAGTGGGCACGATCGAAAACGATCAAGCTGATCAAACAGGACTCAGGCCATGTAGACAACTGATGGCCACGATCGAAGCGCTCGAGAAACGATTCAAAGCCCACAAAAATGTCATCTACCAGAGATACCTCCTGTACAAGACGCAACAGATCACGGGTGAAACCGCAAAGGACTTCTTCGAGCGAGTCAACAAACAAGTAAAGAAATGTGATTTCGGCGGAGAAGCGAAACAAACTCTAAGAGACATTCTCGTGCTCGGAACCATTTATCCCGAAGTCCAAGAGGCTTGCTTCAGAGAAGAGCATTCGAAACTCGATGCGTATCGCGCTCTCCAAATCATTGAAATGTTTGAGGACAATGAGAAGACGGTCAAAGACATTCAAGGGCAGCAAACGGTTGAGAGCACGAACGTGATCAGGCAGTACCGAGCCCGCAACGCTCAACGCCAGTGCGGAAACTGTGGACTGAAACACGCACCCAGATCGTGCCCCGCGTTCCAGGAGATTTGCAATGCGTGTAGGAGAAAGGGACACCGAGCGAAGTGGTGTCGGAGCAGCAGACCGCGTGGATCCGCCTCGAAACAACCGTTCAACGACACCAACCCGAGACAGCCATCCTACAGCACCAACTCGCGGCCTACCAACATGGTCAACAGAGTGTCTTTCGAAGATTCAGCGGAAGACGAAGATCAGCATCAATGGAGCGATGAAGAAGATGTCTACATCACACATCACATCGGCACGATACCAACGAGAAAATTGTTCACGAATCTAGGCGTCGGAGTCGCCACCCGAGAACAAACAAAGAAATTGAGAGCTCTCCTCGACACTGGAGCCACGGTCAACTTAATCGCACTGAAAGAACTCCGACGGCTTGAAAAAGAACAAGAAATCACGGATACAATCAACAAGGGCGGCCGGGCATCACTGAGGATGTATGATGGTGGCATAAGCAAGGCCCTCGGATCCACAAGCATCACGATCAACCACCAAGGGAAACCTCGTTCCCTGAACTTCCAGGTAATTGACATGGAGGTGGACACCCTGCTCTCCGCGAGAACGTGTCTCGAACTCGGACTCATCCGAATATCAGACGAGGTCGAATGCGTCAACTACCTATCGTCGGAGCAGAGCCGGAGGCTAGAAAACCTGATGCATGAGTACCAAGACATCTTCGAGGGACTTGGTAAGTTGCCATGCCCCGTTAAACTATATGTAAGACGTTTCTTCAGGAGCCGATCGATTCACTAAAACAGATGTTTCATTTATTCACGATTACCAAATTAGTTGGTAGGATCTGGGTCTTAATGACAGAGTTGAACTTCAATCGAATCAAGGGTTATTCAGTTACCTAAAACAGATGAATCGATTTTCACGATTCTATGTGCGGCGACCTGGAGAACCAACCGGGAACTGAGCGCTGCGGCGCTATGGTCTGCTGCTTCGACACTGCAGCGTCAACTTTTCAGTTGACGCGCGCAGTTCAAATTGGAGTCGGTGGGATCAACGATTACAATTTTACATCTCCCCCTCCGGCTCTGGGCGCCCGTATGAGTTTGCTAACATGAAAAAGGTTGCCTTCCTTCTTTTCTTCTCACAATCCACCTCGTACATCGAATGTGAAATTTTTTTTGTGACCCTATAAGGGCCGATCCTAATCTCCTCTAGTTTTCCCCTGTTTAATCGGTTGCCGTTCTCAACATAGACGAGATCATCGACTTTGAAGGTTTCGTCCGTCCGAAGTCTGTCTATTCGTTGCTTATTTCTCTCTGTTGTGTCTTCCTAATCGAGAGCAGTGATGAACGTTCAAATACTCCCGCCTTAAAGCGGCGGCTACGATAATAATAAACCGATCGAGACCAGTCAGTCCGCAATGAACCGTGTCCTAAGTCGCATGCTGCACATTACATTGGCGCAGTCGATCATCAAAAATGGAAGCTGTGCCCCCACCCCCATTCCTCGATGTACCAGGGGAACCACCAGTGTCCTTTGAGGAGTGGTACCCGGTGTTCCACACGTTTTTGCTAGCCAAGGGAGGCGAAACGTTTTCTGACAGCCGGCGTCAAGCCACACTCCTGAACTGTCTCGGTTTCGAAGGACAACGCCAGTATAGGGCGTGCGCGAAGGCCCCACTCGGGGCACCCGTCAACGAGGCGAGCCCCAATAGGCTGTATGATGAAGCGGTGCAGCGCTTATGTGATCGGTTTGTCAAGAAAAATCGCAAGTCACGAAACGCAGCGAGTTCTTTGCAAGAGTGCAGGGGCAAGATGAGTCCGTGGCGACATTCGTCGGGGGCCTCCGGAGACTGGCGGCGAGTGCGCACTTCGAGAGGTATTCCGAGGAGCAGGCAGTGTTGGACCAGTTGATCGCACGCACCTCGAGCGCGGAAATTCGAGAGAGGCTTCTGCTAGAAGGTGATAAACTGACACTGACGACCGCAATCGACATGGCGAAGCGATTGGAGGCGGCGGCGACCGAGTCAAAGCGACTGGAGGAGGCCACGAGGACAGCGCTGCAGGTGAAGGCCGCGAAAGAGGACGCAAGCGGCGCCGTGGCGGCAGTGAGAACGGATACGAGTCATCGCGAGGCGGCGAAGGACCGGCGAGAGCAGCGAAGGCCGAGTCGGGCGAGACCGGACGGGGCTCGCGCGTTGAACCACGCACGATGGACTCGAAGAGCGGCAGGGCCGCTGAAGTGTTGGGAATGCAACGAAGATGGACACATCTCGAGATACTGCCCAAAGGGAAGGACAGAAGAATCCGGACGATCGATTTCGAAGACACACAGGAGCAACCCACGGACTACAATCAGGACGTCAATGGTATTTCGGCGTGTAACGTTAGTATAGAAGGTGTTAGGGTAGAGATGATGGTGGACTCGGGCGCACAGGTCTCCCTTCTCAACCAAGTAGTTTTTGAGAGACATTTCAGACATCTCCGACTGAGCGAAACCAACCGAAATTTGTGGGCTTATAACAGCGGGAAAATCGAGACCCTTGGGGTAATCAGGGCGTCGATCGAGTTCGAAGCAAAGAAAACTAGAGGGAATTTCTTCGTCGTACCGCGAGGCGCGAGCGTGTTGGGACTTGACGTCATGGGAGCGCTGGGTCTGAGTATCGACACAGCAGCGCGGAGTTGCAAGGTGGCGTCGGTCCGGCGAGAGGGACCGTCGTTCCGGCTGGAATTTCCGAAGCTGTTTTCAGAACGATTAGGTCTCGTGAGGGGCGTTGCGCACAAGATAAAGATTCGGAAAGGCATCACCCCGGTGCAACAGAAGTGCCGAAGACTTCCGTGGGCGATACGCGAAAAAGTCAAGGAAACGCTCGGAAAGCTGGAGGCAGATGGAGTTATAGAGAGAATAGACTCGTCGGAGTGGGTCTCACCAATCGTGGTAGCGGAGAAGAAGACCGGGGACATCCGGCTGTGCGTTGACTTACGGGAGGTCAATAAGGCAGTAGTACAGGACGCGTTTCCTCTGCCACACATTGAGGATCTGTTGGGGAAACTGGCGGGCGCGCGGTTCTTCTCGAAAATTGACTTGAGGGCGGCGTATCACCAAGTCGAGCTGGACGAGTCGTCCAGAGACCTTACCGCCTTCGTTACCCCGTTCGGATTGTTCCGGTATACGAGGATATGTTTCGGGTTGAGGTCGGCACCGTCGGTTTTTCAGTCACTGATGGAGTCGCTGCTCAGTGGTCTGAGCGGGGTGATTTGTTATCTCGACGATATTTTGGTGTTTGCCGCCGAGCGGGGGGAACACGACAGTCGGGTCAGAGAGGTCCTCGAAAGGCTGCAAAATGCAGGCCTTACACTAAACGAGAAATGCATTTTTAGCCAGGAAAGCGTGGAGTTCCTGGGCCACAGGATCGATGCGAGAGGAGTCCGGCCGTTGGAGGGCAACGTGAAAACGATAGAGGCAGTGCCATCGCCCGAGAACGCTGCACAGCTGAGATCATTCTTGGGAATGGCTGGGTTTTACTTGAGATGTATCCCGGGCTACGCGGAGATGGTGGAACCGCTCAGAGAGTTGTTAAGGAAAGGAGTTCAGTTTCAATGGGGCTCTCGGGAAGAGGAAGCGTTCACCGCTGTGAAGCGGGCGATTGGGAGGGCAGTGCCTTTGCAGATATTCGATCCGAAATTGCCGGTGGTGGTAACCACCGACGCGTCCGACTACGGACTCGGGGGAATCTTGCAGGTGGAGATCAACGGGGAGTTGAAACCGGTAGCTTATGCTTCGACGGCGCTGTCAGACGTCCAGAGACGATATTCGACTACCGATAAAGAGGCGCTCGCGTGCGTCTGGGCAATAGAAAAGTGGCACGTCTATCTTTGGGGACGAGAATTCAAGTTGAGGACGGACCACAGAGCGTTGGTCGCCCTCTTCGGAAATAAGGGTGCCGATAGAAGATCCATACGGCTGGCCCGGTGGGCAGAGCGTCTATCGGTCTACTCATTCGAGGTGGAGTATAAGCCGGGAAAGGAAAACGTAATCGCCGACGCGCTGTCGCGGCTTCCGGGGCAAAGACAAGAAAAAATCGAGGCAGACAACGACGAAGAGATAATAGTGTCAATGATAGAGGAAGGTCTTGCACCGCTCACATTCGCAGAGGTACGCTCAGAGTCGGAGAGGGATGAGGTTCTCTCTAGAGTAAGGAAAATCCTGGCCACAAGGTTTGGCGTAGAGAAACTAATCGGAGATCTGGGCCCGTTTCAGGCTATCCGTGAGCAGCTTACCACCGTGGATGGAGTACTCATGAGGGGGGACAAAGTCGTGCTTCCCTCGGCGTTGAAGCCCACGGTGATTCGGGCGGCTCACGGAAGCATCCATCAGGGGATAGTCAGAACCAGAAATACGGTTAGGCAATGGTACTGGTGGCCAAAGATGGACGCGGAAGTGGAGGATTGGGTTCTAAAATGTAAGGTTTGTCAAAAACATGACAAATCGGCTAAGGTGGAACGACCATTAGCTCAGGTGGTTCCATGCCCGGAGGGGCCATGGGACAAGCTTGCCATAGATATTAGAGGACCGCATTTGCGATTACCAGCAGCTTTTAGATACGCAGTGGTCATCATAGACTACTACTCAAAGTGGCCAGTGGTCAAGTTCATGACGGAAGCTACAGCGGAGAGGATCGTCGCGTGGTTGCGATCGGTGTTCTCTTGCGAAGGTGATCCGTTGGAAATTGTATCGGACAATGGACCACAGTTTCTCAGTACCGAGTTCAAGTTGTTTTTAGAAAAGCGTAGAATTAAGCATTGTAAGACGGCGGTGTACAACCCGGCCGCAAACGGATTGGTAGAGAGATTTAATAGAGTGCTCGGAGACATGATAAAAACAACCGAGCTAGAGCCACGAAACCATGTAAATATAGATACGAGAATACAGGAGATGCTGGCTGAGTATAGGAATAGCCCACACCCGGCGACGGGCGAGTCTCCTTCAACGCTACTGCATGGCAGGGCAATGAGATCAAGCCTTCAGATCATGCACCTCCACAACTTACAGAAAACAGTTCCGTCGGAGGTTGTTAGGAAGAGAGTAGAGGATAGACAAGAGAGACTGTTATCGAGACTGAATGCACCGGAGGAAAGACGCGGCACTCGGGTCCGAGAGGGTGATCTGGTCCGAATTCGACGACCAGGGATGATAGCAAAGGGCGACTGCAAGTTCGGCCAACCCATAAGAGTCACCAGGCAGGTAGGCCAATCGACATTCCAAACTTCCGATGGGCGGACATGGAGTGGTCGAGCCTTGGCACGGATGCCGGAGCGAACACCCGAAGCGAGCAGCGAGCCGCAGACCACGACCAACGGGACACCGGCGCCGTGCAGACCATCGAGGACCCGAAGAGCGCCAGCATATTTATCAGAGTTCATTTGTGATACGAACAAGAGACGTTAGGGGGAAAGATGTTGTGTCTTCCTAATCGAGAGCAGTGATGAACGTTCAAATACTCCCGCCTTAAAGCGGCGGCTACGATAATAATAAACCGATCGAGACCAGTCAGTCCGCAATGAACCGTGTCCTAAGTCGCATGCTGCACATTACACTCTCGAAGTCGCTCATGGAATTCAGAAAAGCTTGCAAGCGGTCTTTTTGTAGATCACGGCTTGCAATCAATTCTGTGGGTACAATGTCAGAGGTTTTTCCGTACATGAGGTAGTCAGGTGCGAACTTGGTTACACTATGATTGGTACGATTGTATTCGTCCACACATTCTGTTGCGATTTTCGTCCATGCTCTCTTGTCTCCACTATTGATTTTGCATCGGATTCTGTTGACCAAGGTTTGATTAACTCTTTCGTTCATACCGTTGGATGAAGCATTATTAATTGCAGTGAACACCAGGGAGATGTTCTTCGTTTTCAAGAAGTTTTTCAATTCTGTGGAGTTTATCGCTGGATATTGATCTGCTAGAATGATTCTCACGTTTTGATTCGCAACTGTTTTTCCTATGAGGTTAATGAAATCGTCTGCGGTTTGATTTTTGCTGGTGGAGATGAACACCCTCCTTGAGAAATGATCGATTAATATATGCATGTATCTTTTGGGGGATCGATTTCCAGCGAAACCGCCCACAGTGTCGAGGGACATGATCTCGAATGGTCTTGTAGCCGGGCCCAGTTTTGACAGTTTTCCGCTTCTTCTACAAGTTCTGGTTTTGTTCTTTATGCAGATCTCGCAGTTTCTACAGAATGCTTCTACCATTTTATCCATCGTTTTGAAGTAGTAGTACAATCGCAATTTCTGGCAGATGTGCTGAGGTCCGATGTGTCCATATAATTTGTGTACTTCGTTGATCAACCATCCACCGAGGTCTTGCGAAACGAAAATGCGATGTCTGTTTTTCAGGTTCTTGTAGCTGATATCTCCTTTTTGTAGTACGTTCTTCGCTTTGCGTATTGAGTCACTGTTCTTCTTCTGGTCGATAAGCACGTCTTCGAGTTTTATGAGGTTCACAACTTTCAGGATGTCGTCTTCGTTTTCAAAACTCTCCAGAACAGGATTTCTAGACAAAGAGTCTGCTTCAATGTTGTTTTTACCGCTGGAGTAGATGATCTTGAACTGGTATTGTGACAAATAATGCGTCAGTTCTCCGAGGGTCTCGTCAGTTCTGGCTTTCACCTTCATCGATTCCAGAGGTTTGTGATCTGATACGATAGTGAACTCTCTGCCAATTAGCCAGTGTTGCCAGTATACAATTGCGTCTTTGATCGCCAAACATTCAAGGTGAATTGCCTTTTTTTTCAATTCGCTCGGTTTTAGCCGTCTTGAGAAGTAGGCAACCGGATGCAACAGCCCGTCTTCCTGAGGTTGTTTCAGGACAGCTCCCAATCCGGATCCACTGGCGTCTGTGTATATGAAGACTGGTCTGTCGTGATCATAAATAGACAGAATGGGAGCTGAGCAAAGATATTCTTTGATTTTCGTGAATGCTTGCTCACAGTTTTCTGTCCAGTTGAAATTGACATTTTTCCGGAGAAGATTGTGGAGCGGCTCGAGGCCCTCTGATGCGTTTTCGATGTATTTGTAGTAGAAATTGATTTTGCCTAGCAGTTGACGAACGTTTTTTCTGTTCTTTGGTCTTGGGAAATCCCGGATAGCTTTCAGGTTATCTTTCGCTGGCCTAACACCATTCCCTTCGATAACGTGACCCAAGTATTTCACACAGGACTTGGCGAAATTACATTTAGAAAGTTTCAGTTTGAATCCTTCGTTCTCGATCGCTTTCATCAATTTCCGGACATGTATTACATGTTCTTCGAAAGTTTTAGAGAACACTAAGATGTCATCGATATAATTGATACAGAATTGTTGTAATCCATGCCTTCTAATTATGTTCATGAGAATTCTCTGGAAGATGGCGGGAGAGACCTTTAGACCGAAAGGCAGACAAACCCATTGGTAGTGCCCGTTCTGTGTTACAAATGCCGTCTTTTCCCGGTCTCGTTTACATATTGGCACAGACCAGAATGCTGAATTTATGTCGAATGTTGAGAACCAATTACAATTGACTGCTTTCACCATGATATCTTCGATTCTTGGGAAAGGCTGCGCTTCAGGGATTACAAACTTGTTCAATTCTCTGAAGTCGATACAGAGGCGCGTTTTTCTGCCATCCTCTTTCTTGTAGGCTAACGTTACCGGGGCGCCGAAAGGTGAATTAGACTCTTCTATAAGTCCTGCGTCTAAAAGCTTCTCGATTTGCGTTTCAATTTCTTTTTGATCGGGAATGGAGCATCGGTACGGTTTCTTGTAAACATATTTGTATTCGGTCAACCTTATTCGGGCCTCTTGGCCTCGAACTGAACCGACATCGAACTTATTTCTAGCAAAGACTCTCGGATATTGTCTCATGAGCTTGAGTATCTCGGTCGACTTCTCAGGTGTCAAATGACATAGATCTCGCTTGAGCTGTTCGGCATCAGAACGTTCGGTGACGTTCACTTTCGTATTTTCTCCTGCTTTCGAGAATTGGATCCGTGGAAGCGTGATTTGTTCGACCGCGCCTCCGCGAACTCTTTGGAAAATATTCAGATTCTCGTCTTGGATCAGTTTGAACTTTTTGATGGCGTCCAGACCCAGCAAGAGATCATAGGAAAACTTATTGTTTCGTACAACATGCACTTCTATTGTTTCCTCAATCTGGTTTATCTTCAATTTGATTTTCGCCCGGTCCTTCGTGAAGTTGATTCCGCTGAGAGTTCGAAACATCGTTTTCTGGTTTATTAGTTTTTGTTTCAATTCTTCAATCACTTTGCAATTGATCAGGGTAGCGTTAGAACCAGAATCGTAAACAGCTTCGATATCTCTTCTTTCATTGACTCGTACGTTCAATCTTATCAGCGGTATCACCTTCTCCGGGCTCAACAGTTTTTTCTCTCTACGTCACTGAATTCGGTCGGGTTTGTGATTTCTGATGTGCTCTCTTCATTGATATTCACCGTTTTTTTGGAGAATGGAACATTTCGAGCGGCACGGTTCCTGTTGAAGCATCTTTCTTCTGGATGGAAGCGATTATGGAGTTTCAGTGATTCACAAATCTGGCATGGCTTCTTTTCCATCGGTTTCAACACGCTAGGTTTTTGGTCTATGCGCGACTTCTCCTCTCTGATTGATTTCCGCTCTAGGTTGCTGTTTTCGTATTTCCCTAGTTCGTTGAGTAGGTTATCAGTAGTTTCAAATTCTTCTCTGTCAAGCTTGTCCTGGATTTCGATGGGAAGACCGATGACGATCAGATTGATTCGAGTTTTCACTGTCATTTCTGTTTCAATTTCCAGGATCATGCGTTCTTTTTTTAATGCGTAGTCAATGAGCGATCCCGATAGATATCTGTAGCCGAAGGCGTATCGTACCTTGGACCAGCCTTTCTCGCCAAAGACTGCAAGAAACGACTTGGTCCATGCTGGCCAATCAGTGTCTTTCAGCTTCATTCTCGTGGATCGGTACCATTCTTCTGCTCCATTTTTCATAAACATTCTCAAGCATTGGATTTTCTGTTCGTCGCTAGTGATCTTGAATCTGTCGCATTCCTTCAGGAATACACTCAGCCAATCCGCTGCTTTTTCTTTACCCGTGAAGGCTTCGATGTTGAATTTTTTTTCTACTTTGCTCATATCGAATTCAATTGGAACGCTGGCGCTCTCGGTGAGGTTTTTCAATCTACTCATGAGCTCACTCAGCACATCCGTCTCAGTTTTCGGAGCTGGTTTCTTCGAGTGTATTTCTACCTCTTCTAGATACGTTTCTCGGTAGACGAAGTTGCCATCCTCATCCGTATATTTTGCGAGAAGTTCTTGGCTTATCGTAAGATTGAGATTCCGGTACTGACCGACTTTTGTCAAAGTTTTCGCGGCACTTCTCACGATCGGCAAGTTGAAGATGTCCTTGTGGTTTTCTTCAGCTTGGTATTTCAGAGGTAACTCGAAGTTCATATAGTCCGAGGATCTTCTGATCGTCTCCAAACACAAGACTGAGCTTCCATCTGTCGTTGGCTTCAGGATCACGCGCACGATGACTTTTGTAGTCATGATGAACTCCGAAGAAAATCGATTTGTAAGACGTTTCTTCAGGAGCCGATCGATTCACTAAAACAGATGTTTCATTTATTCACGATTACCAAATTAGTTGGTAGGATCTGGGTCTTAATGACAGAGTTGAACTTCAATCGAATCAAGGGTTATTCAGTTACCTAAAACAGATGAATCGATTTTCACGATTCTATGTGCGGCGACCTGGAGAACCAACCGGGAACTGAGCGCTGCGGCGCTATGGTCTGCTGCTTCGACACTGCAGCGTCAACTTTTCAGTTGACGCGCGCAGTTCAAATTGGAGTCGGTGGGATCAACGATTACAATTTTACATATATATCAAACCAAACGCAGTTCCAGTTCAACAGCCCCCGCGCAGAACCCCCGTAGCTCTCGTAGAACCATTGATCCAACGCCTCCAAGAGATGGAGCAAGCAGGGATCATAGAGAAACTTGAATACCCAACCGAATGGGTTAGCAATATCGTTCCAGTGCACCGAGAGGGCAAAAAGCTCCGAGTCTGTTTCGATCCGCATTATCTCAACAAAGCCTTGGAGAGGCCCCGCTTCCCGATGCCAACATTGGGAGAGGCGTTGCGCAAACTGAAACGAGCTAAAGTTTTCACCGCGATCGACGCACGCGACGGCTTCTATCAGATGGAGCTGGATGAGAATAGCGCGGACGCGACGACGTTCTGGTTTCCCACGGGACGATTCCGATATCGACGCGTGCCACAAGGAATCTCCAGCGCACCCGAGGAGTATCAGAAAATACAGATGCAAGCGTACGAGGGCCTGAACGGCGTCATCGTCGTGGCGGATGATACTCTGGTGTTCGGAGAAGGAGAGACGACCGACGAGGCCGCACAGGACCACTTGAGAAATCTGCGGGCGCTGTTCGAAAGAGCTCGTCAGTTGGGCCTGAGATTCAACAAGGAGAAGGTCAAACTGAACCGCTGAAGCGGACCGCTGAAGTATTCGAATTGCAACACGTTCGGGAAATGTTCCAACCCTCCACTTCGTCTCTCAATGACAGCCACGATCTTACCGTGGCATTCGATGCTCTCAGATACAAGGATGTGGCGAAGAACAGAAGGGGAGACATCTACTTCAGAACCTGCAAAAGGGTGAGTGGTCTCAAAACGCATCTGACCAAATTGAGTGACTGCGAATCGCGCCTGAGTTTCGACGAATAGCCAGATGGGGCCCGCTCGATCAAGATGAAATTTTTCTCCACAGGGCAACACAGCATTTGTTCACGCCTATCAGTATCTGTCTGTGCGCTTGGCAGTTCCCCTGCCCTGGGAAACCCGACTGATCTCGAAGCTACCAGAGTATTTGAGCCGGGAAATTCCTCTGACGCTGCTATCTCTTCTCGCCCTGCCCATGCTGCTCTCAATTCGACGGCGACGTATCTTTTATCCGATACCTGAGACGTGGAAAACGGTTTATCATCTCATAAGCGGCGACTCTCGAAATTCTCTAATCAATTCAGTGGAGCAAGGGACGTTGGTATTACTTGTCAGCGGTTTGATATCTTTATCGATCCAATATCCGATAAACTTATTTTTCATTTTTTTTTTTTTCATTTTTATTGCCGGTAAAAATCCCAAAGAGCCGAAGCTCGCTGAAGGGAGGGCAGGGTAACAATATACAAGTAAACACATTAAGGCGTAGAATTATTACAGGTATAACAGCATTGTATGTACAAGTATAGACACCACAATGGAGTGAGATAATTCGCAAAAGGAGATCGGACTAGAGGTCTGACAAAAAATAAGCCTTCAGTCGGCGCTTGAAGGACAATCGGGACTCATAACTATTCCTAAGTACAATTGGAAGCGAATTCCATATGGCAACACCTCCAGTAGCGATGGCAAAACTAGCCAAGGTTGACTTATGACTAGCGGGAATCAGGAGGCGGGTGCGACCGCCTCTAGTGACTAGGTTGCCGCTCAGGAGTTGGGAGACTCTAGGAGCATTGTTGCTGAGAATATTGTAAATAAGCATACATACGGAATATTTGATAAGGTTAGGATAGGGAAGTATACCATGGTCCAGGAAGAGGCGGTGGGTGTGATCACGAGGGCCGACCCCGGTAACGATCCGAAGCGCCCGCTTCTGGAGGAGGAAGATGGGGTTGGTCCGTCGACATAGATTAAGCCCAAACGCCTCGATCCCGTAGGAGAGAGCCGAAGCAAAAAAGGCGTGGAAAAGGACTAGACGACAGCGTAGAGGAACAAGACGGCGAACACGCACAAGAGCGGAGATCGCGCCAACTAACCGCTTACGAAGAGAAGCGAAGTACTGTTCCCCCGAAAGGGCGCCATCTATGAGGATTCCAAGAAATTTGGCCGCCAGGACCACCTCGACCGACGACTCATTGATACGAACAAGACCAGAGGACAAACAAGCTGAGGAGCGGGTCGGGGGGAAATGGAGCACCGAACACTTCGATGGGTTAACAAGCAAGCCGCAGGACCTCATCCAAGTATCAAGCAGACACAGGTCGCGATTGAGGTCACGGATCAGGTCAGGGAGAGAAGGACCTGAGACCACGCAGCTAGTATCATCAGCGTACAGTAGAAGGTCAGCGGACTTAACACATGCCGGGAGGTCGTTGACAAAGATAGAGAAGAGGGTCGGCCCAAGAAGACTTCCCTGGGCGATGCCAAGTGAGAGACGGACCTCAGGAGAGACGACACCATCGACGTCAACGAATTGCGAGCGATCTGACATGAAAGAGACGATAAGGCTACACGCAACCTGGTCAAAGCCATACCCGCTGAGTTTTTGCCCGAGGATTGATGGGCAGACTGAGTCAAAGGCCTTCCGAATATCGACAAAGCAAGCCAACGAGTGGTCGCCGCCGTCCCTAGACCGGCGGAGACGTTCCAGAAGAGAAACTATGGCGTGATGGGTGGATCGGCCGGCTCTAAACCCGTATTGCGAGTCAGTAAGTATGTTATAAAAGTTGAGGTGGTCAGAGATCTGGTCCAAAATGACTCTCTCGAAGATTTTGGAGAGCGGGTCCGCAATCGAAATCGGACGATAATTAGCAGGGTCCAGGAGATCACCGCCCTTGTGTAGGGGGATAACGCGGTATTTCTTGAGCCTTGAAGGAAAACATCCGGTGGAGAGGCAGCGATTTACGATATCGGTGAGCGGCCCCGCGATCAACGGTGCCAGATGCTTAAGAACGGATACGGGTATTTGACCATCACAGACAGAGGTTGGCCTGAGGTGTTCAAGGATGAAAAGAACACGGCATGCCGAGACAGGTTTGAAGGTGAATGGGTATGGACAGGTAGGAAAGTTCTCGGGTAGGGAGTAGGGGCCCGGCAGTACGTTGGACGGGACACAAGAATAGAAGTATTCATTGAAGCGGGAAGCAATGCGGTGGCGGTCGTCCGTGACAACGTCGTCAACCCGGAGTCGCGGAACGCCACGTCCGCGGGATCGGCCCAGAAGATCATTCACCACCCTCCACTGCGACCTCGAGCGTGCAACTCCTGAAGATACAAGTTTCTCGTTATGAGCAAGTTTAAGAGATCGACGGAGCTGAGTAATCTTGTTTCGCAGGACGCGGAACCTAGAGCTTAGAGCAGCGTCATCTGGGTCAGATCGTAGCCGATGGTACATATCGTCTCTCTGCCTGATGAGGTCTTTGATGTGCGGGGTGATCCAAGGTGCACGGCCTGCAGTGAGTCCCACACGCCGGCTGGGACGCAGGGCCGAAGCCGACATAGCCCTGAGTATACGGGTCGAGAAGAAGTCGAACGCTGCATCCACACTCCGGCAGTCCCTGAGCGCAGACCAGTCCAACTCCGCACAGACGCTAGACAAACGTGACCAGTCAAGCCGTTGAGCCACACGTGCCGATCCTGCCGCAGCATTCCCAGCGCAACGAGGAATGGAGACGACCGGGGAGAAGTGGTCCGAGAACATTGTGCGTACTACGAAAGCGTCAGAGGGGACAACTCCGTCCGAGTGCCAGATGTGGTCGATACACGAAGAAACAGGAGCGCCGGCCGAGGTAAAGGCCACGCGGGTCGGTACATCGATCGCGTTAGTGAACCCATAGCAAGACATAGTTTCGCTCAGCTGAGTGGCCATACCTGAGGCATGGAGCAAATCTACATTGAAGTCCCCGGCGATGATACAGTTAGGCGAGCCCTGGGTGGCAAGATTGAGTACGTGGTCCATGTGTTCGATGAATTCAGGCCAGCCCGACGTGGTCGGCTGCCGATAGACGACTCCCACCAGGCATCGGTCCGCTGGTCGATCACCCAGGAGTTCGACGAAGACACAGTCAAACACGGATGAGTCAAAGCGAGAGATCGTTAGGTCAGGCCTGGGTTTCGGGCGTAGACCATGACGGACAAACAGCGCGACGCCACCACCAGGAGTGGGTGAGCCACGGGAAGAAAAAACCGTCGAACCCGGGCACTCCGAAGAAGCTCTCCTCCTCCGGTCTGAGACGAGTCTCAGAAACCGCCACCAGGCCCACTGCAGCATTGGAGCTAACGATGTCGAAAAGATCGTCCAGGTGGGACTTGGCTCCGTTGATGTTGGAGTGAAGAAGTGCGAGATCATTGGACTTCACGTCCTGAAAGTCCAGGACGCCAGCATAGCGGACAGGCATAGCGGATGGGGGACAACAAGAAGACAGAACCAACTAAAACAAGACTAGTACTCGTCATCCTCCACCAACACCGCCGTGTCCAACGCTGAGACCACATGATCACCCAGGATCCGTTCCGAAGGTGGCAGGGGTGGTCGGGGTAAGTCGCGCTCCGAAGAGACCATGATCGGGGCCTCTCCATCCTTGACTCTTATGAAGACTCGATCCGTGTTCGTCCAGACCGCATGCAACAGTCCAGCCCGTTTGAGCGCCCGGGATTTACCCAAAAGCATCCGGGTTGGCTTCGAGAGAGACTCGTTGACGAACACGCCACGGGTGCTCATCAGACCCAATTGCAGCGGGGACTTCCACGAGGGAGCAGCGTCCGCGGAAAATCTACGCAGATTGCTCTCGAGGGGCAGGTCTTTGATGCATAATCTCTTTGATCGCGATGCCTTCACGAGACGGTTCCTCGCGCTTGAAGACGTGAGAGACATCATCAGCAGGCCGGGTGCGCTGTTACTGGACGGGATCCTCTTGATCTCCACGAGCTCCGACACAAGCTCAGGTTCCAACTCACCGATTATGCACGCACCAATTTCGCACCAAATCGCACCAAATATTGAAGGGGGAAGTTGTCTCATCGCCTTATGAGCAAAGGATCCGACCCTCAAAGTGTGCTGTTACGCATTGTGAATTCACTGGAAATCGAAAGTATTGGTTTTATGCTGATCGGAGCACGAACTACGTCGGCAGACTCAGCAAAAGTGTAGACTTGAAGAAAAAACTCAACGAAAAAAGTCTGAGGAGAAGGTGTCCGTCTCCAACAGAGTCATCGAGTGGAATGGTCAACTGGACGCTGCTCGCTTTCTTGGTTCAACATCGCACCGTTTGCGACGACCCAGTACTATTGAAAATGCGGCTCTCCAGATTCGACCAAGAACTTGCTTTCGAATTCATAACGAGTTCACGGGTAACCCGAGCCCTATGCTCTTCTTTCGCCACAACAAGTGGTCAAATCGATCCAAAAAAACATTTCCGAATTACTCAGAAAATACTGGCACACGGCTTTCTCCACCACTGTCACGTGAAAGCTTCGTTGTATGGAGATAATTCTGATGAAAAATCATTCTGGCGCAGATCGGCGAATGCGTCGTTAAAGTGGATGGTTAACACGACGCATATGAAGCAGAAAGTTGTGAGCGCAGTTGACGCTCTCAAGCCATTATATGTCAAGTACAAAATGCTTGATCGCAACACTGTCTTTGTAGCGACTGATCTCAGAGGAGTGAAAGAAGTCTTTCTTTCGTTCTCCACCGTTCTGGCGCTGTTATTGTTTCACGCGGTCCTATTCCATCGCTGCGTCGACTGCCGCGCGGCGAGATGGAATCGATATCCACGGGTCCAGGTTTCGCTACGGTGAGTTCGGCCTCGAGGCAACAGGGCATTATCCTCCAAATCCTATCCTCCAGTCATGGATCTCGTGGGGTAAATGCTGAGCTATCTCCGGAGCTCAATCGAGGACACTGATCATTAAGACAAAACCGATGAAGAAGTTCGACCGCTCCATCAAGCTGTTGGCGCAAACTCACATTTGAACATAATTTCCATTGCCATCAGCGTTTATCCGGCGCAAAGTGAACAACAGATGAGCTAAGCGGGCTCAGAGAAGCGGCCGTGGGTCTGGCGCCAAGTTCAGTGTTTTTCCGCGTCGGATGATTGCTTCTTGACGGACGCGAACGTCTGCTCTATCTGCCCGCGTTCGGGAACCGTGTCATCATTTCCACGGCAGCGCTGGCGCATACGGGGACTGTCTAAGTAACCTCTCAAGGGGACGAACGGAGAGGATTAGTCCTGCCCTGCTAATGAGATAGAACCCCGACAAACTGCCATTCAGAAGTTCTGCGACCGACAGCGGAGCTGACGGTGCACTTCGTGACGTACGGAAAAGAATCGGACTCGGACGGAAGTGACGGCGAGGCTCGAAAGAAAATAAAATAGAAGTCTTAGACTCTGTCGGAATCATCGGTAATTGTTCTTCCTTCCGCTCGTACCCGACACGTGCACCCGTTATTAGACCTGAATCATATCGCACGGGGCTTCAGGGCGTCTCCCGACTCCCCAATGCATGAGGTCTATCAGCTGTGAACATGATATCTCTGAACGTTTCTATCCAGAGGGCAAGGAAACAGTTGCGTGCCCAGGTAGGCCGAGTGGGCAATGGTTTCCCCGATAGCTTTGTCTGTTCCAGAGATCCCCTCGGGGTGAACAAGTCCCAGGATCTGCCGGATCTGATCCATGTCGGCAGATCCTGGGACGAAAAAATCGGCCGGGGAGGAGTTTTTTGAGGGAATCGGAAGGAATATTGAAGGAGCGGACGAATCGAAATATCTCTGTGTTGGGAAGACTTCATTTTGCGGGGAATTCAGTGATTTCTTCTTGTTGAGAGAGGAAGAGGTATTTTCCGCCATGGGGGAACACGATGCAATAGACTCGGGCTCTAAACTAAAACATGGCCTTGTCCACCTAAGTAAGTTGGCGAAACTGCGCCAATTTTCTGGTTATCCCTCGTAACCTCCAGCGCCGCCGCGAGAGCTCGAGGGACGTTCTGCCGACAAGGCTAGGGATTCATCATCATTGACGTGAAGGAGAGTTCCTCACCGCCGTGTCGCATCAAGCGAGTGCTCCTTCCGCCTCATACTAGATTACGAGCTACCGGACAAAAGAGGATGGCTTGTGAAGCTACACAAGGAAGACTCATTGTTGTTTCTGATTGGTAGAGTTAGAAGATTGAACTTTATTGAATCCGCTCAAATATATTGACTTCGCTGACGCATGCGCCAACACTCCCCCGCGTCAGTGAACTACCGAATGCCAATGCTGCTTCGCATGAATTCGAGCTTGCCAACGACTAGATTCTTTTTGAACATGTCCGCTCGCTGATCTTCAGTCGATACATGACATACAGCAATTTCTCCTGCTTGAAACCTCTCTCGGATGTAGTGGAACTTTACATCGATGTGCTTTGACCTCTCACGATGAACTGGATTGGTCACAAGATGTTCCGCAGCGGCATTGTCCATGTATAGAACGGTGGGCTGTCCCCGTTCGTAACCAACCTCGTGAAGCAATCGGCGCATCCATACTATCTGTCGCGAGCATTTATGTTCTGCGACGTAATCGGCATATGTAGTCGAGTCAGTAACCAGCGTTTGCTTTCGCGATTTCCAATGAATCGCTCCTCCATTTGAGATGAGGCAAAGCCCAGATACTTATTTCCGTCCTGGCTCTGACGCCCAGCTAGCGTCACTGTAAGCTACCAAGAGGTTGTTTTCCCTTCCCGCATTATACACAATGCCCAGATCGATGGTGGCCTTCAGATAGCGAAGTACGCGCTTGGCGTAAACCCAGTGCTCTCGCGACGGACAGTCTAGGAATTGCGAGAGTTGGCTCACAGAAAAGGCCACATCTGCTCTGGTCGCGACAGCGGCATATATCAAACATCCGATGAGCTGCCGGAAAGGAACTTTACGAGCATCGAATGCCTCACCATTTTCGCCGACGTTTCTCTTGAGAACCTTTTCCCCATTATGTGGCGTACGGGCCGGCTTGCATTTTTCCATGCCGAACTTTTCTAGCATCTTCTTGATGTAGGCGGCCTGATGAAGTTTTATAGTTCTTCCTTCACGATCACGCGCGATCCCTATTCCAACGAAGCACTCCGCGCTTCCGCGAGTCATCTTAAATGCCTCCTGGAGCATTTTTAGAAAACCATCAATAATGTCCGCCGCTGGCGCTATGCACAAACCGTCGTCCACATAGAGAGCGAAAATGAGCTTGTCACGACTCCTCGCAAACACGCATGGGTCGCTGGAACACGGCTGCATGCCCAGCTTCAGTAGGACACCTGAGATTTTCTTACTCCATTGGAGTGGCGCTTGTTTTAGGCCATAGAGCGCCTTCTGGAGCTTGCATGCCCGTCCACTGCCATCGTCGTAGCCTTCTGGCTGAGCCATATAGATGTCTTCCTCGAGATCTCCGTACAGAAACGCAGTGGTAACATCACACTGCATGAGCTCGAGATCATTTGCGGCAGCCAAGGACAGCAAGCACCGTATAGACGCCATTTTTGTCACCGGTGCATATGTTTCGAAGAAATCCTCTCCTTCTTTCTGTGAGCACCCTTTGACGACGAGCCGTGCCTTGTATCTTGCCACTGTTCCGTCGGGTCGTCGCTTCACCCGGAACACCCATTTGGACTTGATTACGTTCACTCCTGGCGGAGGTTCTACAAGGGACCAGGTCTGATTTGCAATCAGAGAATCGAAATCACTCTGTGCCGCCTCCTTCCACTGTTTTGCATCCTCGGACATCATAGCTTCCCGGAAACTTGCGGGACACTCGTCCGCCTCTGCCGCGAGCGCGTAGTCACAAGAAAGTTCCGAGCTCGCTGTGGTCGAACTTTCCGTGAGCTCCTCCCCCACTCGGAGCGAATCTGTGGACTCAGAGTCGGACAGATCGCTGTCGCCTCGCGCGGACAAATCCGCCATCGACTGCTCCCCGAAACGAACATCCCTGGAAAGTTT
This sequence comes from Lepidoglyphus destructor, assembly GCA_031001835.1. Lineage (NCBI taxonomy): Eukaryota > Metazoa > Arthropoda > Arachnida > Sarcoptiformes > Glycyphagidae > Lepidoglyphus > Lepidoglyphus destructor. The sequence continues at coordinate 481,638 of JARNKU010000133.1, forward strand.
TATGTGGAAGCGTGCTGGGCCCATAACCTGTGAAGCTACACAAGGAAGACTCGTTGTTGTTTCTGATTGGTAGAGTTAGAAGATCGAACTTTATTGAATCCGCTCATATATATTGACTTCGCTGACGCATGCGCCAACACGTAGTGCTTGTAAATCCACGAAGTCCCGATAGGAATCGAGGTGTCCCCGCGTGAACGAGTCTTCGAGAACATCACATTCTAGAGATGACACCGAAAAAATCCGGAGCGAAAACCGCTCAGAATTAGTATTGGAAACGAACGATCTGAGAGGTTACGGTTCCAGCAACGTCACCGAACAGAACGCTAATCCACGTTGGATCTATTCTCGTCAGTTGCCGCCCGCTAATACGGGAACCCGGTATCCCGAAACCCACTATCCGAGATTGGCAAATTCCTTCCCTCGGCTGCTCCACAGCCACGGATTCGGGCATTTCAACGCCTTCTTTCTGATAGCTCTCTCAAGTGGAGGAAAAATTAGTCGTTTCTTGCGATCCTCAAATCGATCGATGTCGCAGAATATTGCAGCTCTATTTTGAGTGGATCACACGAGGGCGTTGAAACTCGATTGACGCTGTCGAAAGGATATCAAATTCATGTCTGCTTTCGCTGGGGGAAGGGTTTTGCCCTATCGAGTCAGTGGCGCGCTTCGATCTGAACAATCATTTTTGGAAATAACATTCATCCTGAATCCTGACATCTCTGGTCTCGAAAGCCTACGGAGATAATATGAATCTGACATCTTTGCACCCCCTGCGCGCGCCATCGGATACACCACCAAACTCTCTCTCACAGAGGGCGCTCATGCGGACCACAGCTACAACAAACACGACCACTAGCTGACGTTACCAACGAACACTTCAAGCTACTTTGCCACAAGCAATGAAAGCCCGCGCAGCGAAATGAGAGAGGGAACCCAACGGCGCACTCCCGTGACAAGACCCGTTTGACTTACAGGCGAGCCATATGACGGAATCCTCCGTCCCGCGTCAAGCGAGTGCTTCTTCCGCCCCACGAAAGAGTGACACTTACTTGACGACGAAGGATGGCTACTGCATTGACCAACGCGGTCTTGCTATGTGCTCTCGTGTCAGTTAGAAGTTCCAGCAACGGAACGAGTCCTGAACCACCAGTGAACCATACCAGTGCGAGCGCTGAGCTGCAGAGGATCTGCACCGCGATATGTCTCGAAGTTTCTGCCGGAAAGAACCTGACATTCGTGTTCAACCTCCATGTCGATAACAGGACTGAGATTGGTCTCAACTACCTGTGGGAGCTGCCGCGCGCTCAAGTATATATTTCGGAAGAGAGTTTCGTTCCCAAGCCAGGAGATAGAGAAGTTGTGATTTCTTGGGAGCGCGATCCCTACGATTCGGACCCAGTCCCGAGAAAGAAGTTCTGGGATATGAGGGGACTCGCTGGCTACCGGCTGCAGAACTTCTCCCGAATGCTGCCGGCATTCAACGTCGGGAAGCGTTTTCTCGTCCAAATAAGAGAATGGTCCGACGGAGATGGACCAGAAACTCCGCTAGCGGTAATGCGAAAACTGATATCTCAAGGGTCGAACAACTTTATCACAGTATTCCGCAGGATCTTCATTATTGTGAGAAAGGAAAACGAAGGTGAAGTGCATTCGAGTTCCACCGTGCGTAGAACCGGTCAAATTATTGGTGGACACGTCTCGAAAATGCAAGCCATTGTATTCAGATCGTCTCACGTGCTGAACATGTTCCTTTCCCCCAAATCTTCTCGTGATAACAGTTCTGATCTCGCCTTGGCATTGGATTCCGCCAGATTCGCCGACGGAAAAACCAGACTAGCGAAGATCTTTTTCACAACCTGCACGTGGGTGAGTAAGCTTGGAGCGTATCTGACCGTCTCGAGTGACGGCGAGTCTCGACGAATGTCTAGAAAGGACCCACTCGATGATGATGAGGTTTCCCTTCACAGAGCAACAAGATATCCGTGCACGCCTATGAGTACCAGGCTGTGCGCTTGGCATTCCCCCTCTCATGGGAAACCCGACTTATCTCGAATATACCGAAGTATCTGACCTTGGAAATTCCGGCAACGCTGCTATCTCTTCTGGCTCTGCCCATTTTGCTCTCCTTTCGACGTCACCATATCTTTCACCCGATACCGGTGACGTGGAGAACGGTGTTTCATCTCATCAGTGGCGACCATCGTGATTCTCTCATCAATTCAGTGGAGCAAGGGACATTGGTCTTGCTGGTCAGCGGTTTGATATCCTTATCAATCCAATATTCGATTAACTTGTTAAAGGGACACGTGGTATCATCGCCTTATGAGCAGAGGATCCGACCATCTAAGTAAGCTGTGGACTTTTGCAAATTCAGCGGTAATCGATACAACGGGTTTATTGCTGATAAAAAAGATAACTACATAGCTAGACTCAGCAGCGATTCCGACTGGGCCAGCGCAATCAGCGAAGACGGACTGCGGGAAGGATGCTCGTCCACTTCAGATTCATCGAGTGGTATGACGAACTGGACGCTTCTCGCTTTCTTGATTCAATATCGTACCGTGTGCGACGACCCAGTACTCATGAGAATGCAGCTCATCAGATTCGACCGAGAACTGGCTTTCGAGATCCTTCCGAGTTCACACGCAACCCAAGAACCATGTAGGCGAAGTTTACGACGTGTCGTTGTTGGAGGACAAAAAACTTATTCTCTACGTCAACAAGTTTCTCACGGAGGTGGATTGGATGAGTACGCCGTGCGCATTCCCTCCTGAAGGACTGAACAGTCTAACAATGCCCGTAGTAATGGTTGACGTCTGGGCGTGTGCGCTGAGGCGTAACGTTCACTGAGAGCTGGTCAAGGCTAACGGCTCATTCGGTGTTTTGTGTAACGCTATTGCGTAGCACTCCCAGTGTTCCAGAGCACTTTCCAGATTACATAACATTGGCTATATAAGGTGAATAAACCAGACCCAAGTGATGGGACATCCCGTCAGTTTTGCCCAGTTACTCTGTCCGTTCCCGTAGACAGCAGATCTCTGTTCTAGAGCTAGTGAGGCCCAGCAATCCCATCACCTCCGGAGCACCTACAAGTCGGACCACCTCTTCGGACTTTTCGAGGTGTCGAACCCGACAATAGACCGCAATCTGAATCTGAATCGGAAATCATTTTCGAGAACGCCTGACCTACGTCAATCAATCAGAATCAAATCTAACGGAGCCTCGTGTACAGTACAATCTTTTTTCGGAGCAAAGCTAAAGCTTCAACAAACGAATGCGCGGTTCTCAATAATCTCTCTGATGTTATGGGTAATTCACGCCCCTCGGATTCTCAGTATTTTCATTGCCGTACACACCTTTGTTGTCCCACCGCGATGAGCGTGCCGCCTAGTTACCCCGCGACACATTGTGCACGCAGTGGCGCCCGGAACTCGTATCATTGGATCGTATCACTCGAGGGTTGCCGAAGTACAGTGGGGCCCCGCATAACGAACCCCTCGTAGAACGAAAGATCCGCATAACGAACTCCGGAAAAACACACCGATGATCCGCAGTACGAGCCCGTGATCCGCATAACGAACCGTGCTATAGAATCTCATGTGTGATCAGCAATTTCATTTTTGTAGCCCATTTGTTGGTTGTTGAGCCGCTATCTATCTCTGTCCATATTTCCTCGTGTCCGGAACGGGGGACGACATATCGAGTGACCCCGGCTAACCTGATCCAAGAAATCGTGACCTTGGCGAGAGATGTCGGGTTGTGGGTCGTCGAGGCTGATGTGGTCGAGCTCTCATTGTCAATCAGAAGAGCATGACAATCCAGAGGACCCGAGAACAGCAGATCTGCAAGCCGCGTCAGGAGCAGATTTCGTCGACTCACCCCCAAAGGCACGCAGAGCCACTTTTCGACGTTTTCGAAAATTCTGTCGCAAGTCATTTAAAAGCTGCTCTGGAATCGAAGGTGCACGAAAAACGCCGCGTGTATTCTTATGACACTATAATTTGTCCAAAAAAAAATCGATTTCGAACGAAATGAGATGCATCAGTTGGAAACGATAACATAAAATGGTGATATTAACCGTTGTGCACCGGAAGTACTCAATTCCGTCTTGGAACCAAATATTCCAATTCCCATAGTATCTAATGCTGGAGGGCGTTCCGCATAACAAACACTCCGCACAACGAACCGTGCAGCGAAACGCTGTACGGTTCGGGCCCCACTGTATAGGGGAGGGGACCCGGTATAGATGCAGTGCCCTGGAAAGGAAAAGGGCGGCGGGATCGAATTTCACCAAAGTGGTTTATTGCTAGCTCGATACCAATGTTTCATTTTGTTGATTGATGCCTACAATCGTATATCGGTGTATGTATGACAAGTCTCGGCAATTCATTGACACGAGCCTCGAGCCGCGAGTGTTATAGAAAACCTGCGGTTGCCTAATTGCAGCCCCATTGACGGAGATTTGAGGTACAATGCCAAGTTCCGAGAGTAATCTTCTGTTCAGAGACGCCATCGATTCTAGGACGAGTATTTCATATTCGGGCCCCCTCCCTGACATATATTCGTCTTAGATCTAATTGTTGGAAGGTACACGTTCTCACTTACAAGGGAACGGCAAGACATGATAAGCGCCGATTGAGCTGATACTTGGTGGGAAAGTTTGACCTACCGAGAGGTGTCAAACCCACATGACCTCATCTGCGAATGGCCCTTCTTTGAATCGGAAAGCAGCACCACTTGATGAGCGTTTCTAGCATTGGAAAGCACCCTTTTGCCACGAATTGGTGATCTCAGGGGAATTCGACCCCATCGCTGCGTCGGAGTCGATAGTTTATTCGCTCTGGACAGATGCCAAGAGCAAGCACGAATCTACGAAATAAGAAATCAATGCAGATGATATTTAACATGGGAACATTGAATACACAACACTCGTTTGATTTTGCGACTTTTGCCCAGCGCCCATGATGAGTTTCATGATTGTTTCTATATTCGTAGGAGCGGGGGATGTAGTAAATATATATTTGACCTTCCTGAATTCATCTCTGATAGGGGTTATCTTGTGAGATGGGTTCTCCTTCACCTATCGTAGCACTTGACAGATGTATCAAGAGCAGAAGTCTCGATCTTCACCGCATGGCAAGTCCTCGAACACAGGTTTGAAGTCTCCGTCGGTGTATCTGGAGTCTTGGAGCTCCTCGGATTCTTCGACAAAGGAACCATATAATTTTTCAAACTGTTCTCTGGCTTCTAATAGAGCTCCCATCATCTGTCTCTCGCTCTCGCGCGGTCGAACAACGCGTCGAGAACCGATGTTGATGGAATCCAACTCCTCGCGACGCAGAGACATCACGGCGACTGCTCTCACCGTCATCTTACTCGTCGGAACGAAAGCCGGCTTTCAATGCCGAGGCGCCTCGCGATTGAAACAGTGTTAATTTACCTTTACTGTCACCGCACAGGTGATACCCGGTTTCTCCAGCTCCGTCTTTGCCTTCTCGCAAAGCTTCGCAAGGGATGTCACCGGAAACACCCTCGATTTCAGACCTCTGTGGCGGTCGAGCATCTTGTACGGCCTGAGCTCCGCCGGCGTAAGATCGGCACAGTGTCGATCTTTGACCACAATAACGATCGGCCCCGTGTAGACCTCTCTAGGTGGCGGCGTTCTATGCTGTACAGGATTTATACTGATGGCGCTTCAGCTCCTCTTGAAGCTTCGCGTTTTGTGCCTGAACCGCAGCGACTTGTGCTGCAAGGCATGCCAACTCGCCATCTCTCTCTTTTATTTCATGCTCCTGCCACTCTATGTGTTGTAGAGCGGCAGCCCGCTCGATGCGTAGAGCCCTGCGCTCATTCATCAAGCAGTCTGTGCATTGAAGTATTGGAGATTCGTTAGGTCCCATCCCCGTGTCCATCAGCTTCTCGCATTTTTCGCAGCAGTCAAATACGGGATTAGCCTTAAGCTGGTCCGGAATGAAAACCATTTTGTTGATTTCTGTCACCTTAGTGTTCGGAAGCTCTCAGGTGGAACGTTCCGCTGTTTAGAGTGTGTACTGTTCGACGAGAAATCTCCGGGGAGAAGCCTCGCTGTGATTTCCAGCAGTATGGAACCCCAGACAGCACTACTCTCACCAAGGTGTATCGAAAGCGTTCACGCACGTTGTACTTTCTGGAAGTACTAAACTTTTGCGGTTATTTCCACCGTCCGGTTGTTTTTCGGTCAACTTCCGGTTCGTGGAGGTGCACGGGGGTGGATGATTTTCACTACGGGGTGCCACCGGGGTATCGCACCGCTTTTTTCGGTCGTTTTCACGCATTTTTCGGGAACTCGTAAACACACGACCGAACCGTCCGGCCAGCAGACGGATTTTTCGACTGCTCAGATAAACTAGTCAGTGTCCTCGACGACCTCATCCCAATCAGGACACAAACATCATCATGGGGACACAAACATCGACCTACTACAAAAAGATTGTACTAACATAACCTGCTCGTCGTTCATCGCAAGTCGGGGCCTCCAACATACCATAAAAGGAATCACCAAACCTAACACCACTGCAAACTCCCGCTCGCCTGGGTCTTGCATAGACCGCATAGCTATTGCTAACTGCGAAGGGTACATTGAGATTGACTCACGAGTGGTGGCGACAATCCTCTCAGACCACTATCCAGTCTACATAACACTCACTGGAACCAGAAACCCATCACCGGGGGATACAGAACGATGCCCTGTATTGACACGACGTGTTGACTGTCTTGGTTAGCTCACCTTCCTCAACAAGCTCTCCGACGAGGACTGGACTTCAGTCACTAGTTGTGACGACACAAACCTTGTCCTGAGTGAATTCAATTCGAGGCTATTCAAACTGTACGACGATAGCTTCCCGAAGAGAAAACGAAACGAACAGTTCATCCCCCGCGGCTCGGCTTGGTTTACGCAGGAACTTAGAGAACTGAGATCGAAAATCAGCAAGGTTCTCAAGCGCCTAACCAAATACAACGACCCAATTGATAGAGAGCTCTATCATGCCTGGCTGGAGTTCTACAAACGCAGGATCAAAAACTGCCGAGACAGTCACTACACCGACTATTGGACTCCATCAAAGACAAACCAGCTAAACTATGGCGACTGGTGAATGGTCTGTGCGGCAGAGCCAGGAGAAGCCTGAAATACTGTCGAGCCTGGAGTTGAGGCGCTGAATGAGCAGTAGCTATGGGAGCAACAGTGGAAACTACGAAACCACGAGCTACGAGACCGAATAGGATGACGAACGGGGTTGATGCATCGCCAATGAAGACCAGAGGGAAGAACCTCAAGGCCGGAACACGGACGCTGAGAATCACGGCTATCAGGGCCAAAACGTTGGCAGAACTCGACAGCGCCAAGTCGAGTAAATGCGTCGGCGAGAAACCATCGGCGGAGGACAAGAAGTCGGAAACGGAGAACATGGAAGAGGAACCCCAGGAGACAAATGCAGCTCCCGAAGAGACTTCCGCAGAGAGCATCGACCAGTGGAAAACAGTCAGAAGCAAAACTACGATGCGACAGATCGCTAGAGCAGAACTCTCGGTTAATGAGCTACGCGAGAGCCTCCGCAAGAATGCCAAGGGTGTCTTTAGAACGACGGTCGCTAAGCTGGAGAAGAAAGTGACCAACGGTGTCACACATGAATGTGGGACCAAATTCGATGAGGGTCTACTCCCACTCTGCACCGCTATCTACAAAAAGTTCCCGTTCTCGAGACCCGAATCAAGCTTTGGCGTCATCCATGTATGGACTGACACTGTAGAACCAAACTCGTTCTCTCTGATGACCGTTGACGAACAGGAGGTCCGAGTGGCTTTGAAACGTACCAGAGCGGGCTTTGGAGGTGCCTCCTCTGAAGTGCCGAGTTACGTCCTGAGGTCTTTGAATGACATATTTGCTGGTCCCCTCACAAAGGTCTTTAGTTTATCCATCACTGGAAACCAATTCCCTAAGCCCCTTGAATCGGCGGTTCTGATCCCTCGGTACAAGGGAAAGGGTGCCAGGGATGTTCCTGGAAATTACAGACCGATCTCCCTGATCCCATACCTCTCTAAGGTCTTGGAGAGATTAGTGAAGGAACAGCTCGAGAGGTAGGGTAACGTGGGGCGTATCCGCCACCCCCGCTGATCTCAGCTCTAAGCCATTTTCCGGAAGTCTTTGCGTGTGGCATTCAAAAGCTCTCATCTAGGGGACCATCCACCATCCAAATTGTCCCCTAGACGGAAACCGGGGTGGCGGATACGCCCCACGTTACCCTACCTCGGAAGTAACGGCTTCTTCTCCAAACACCAGTTTGGTTTTCGCAGGGGCCGATCAACTGAATTGGCTCTCGGGCATGTTTGGCAGGAGATAGTTGATGCCAACGAGATCGGTGAAATGTGCTTCGCCGCGTTTCTGGATGTGGCTAAGGCTTTCGACTGTGTCGGACATCTGAATTTTCTAAAGATGCTCAGGGCGATAGGATGCTCGGAAGGCACGAGCTCCTGGTTCGCGTCATACTTGAATGACAGAACACACCGTGTGCAGGTCGGTTCCTTGGTACCGGAACCAGCTGGTTTGACCATTGGCACGCCCCAAGGGTCGGTGATTGGACCGTTCGTCTTCATTTGTTACGTGAACTTCGTCATACTGAGCATCCAGAAAGCAGTAAGATGCCGTCCGTTCGTTTATGCCGATGACGCAACACTCCTGTTCAGAATAAGCCCCTATGCTTTGAGCGAATCTATCGAAGAAGCCCTCTGTGGTATAAGACTGGCTGTTAAACAATTCAACAGGCTCGGGTTGATGGTTAACACCGATAAAACCTGCCTCATGTTGTTCAGATCAGTGCAAAGGGGAACCGAAGTTTGACCTCTGGTCCTAGGGGACACCACTATCCCGCTTTCATCGTCGACCGTGTACCTTGGTGTTACGTTGCACGAACACATGAAATGGGATGCGCACCTCAGTGCACTCTCCAGTAAGTGCTATGCAGTTATCTCGTCTTTGAAACGACTTCGACAATGCGGAGCGTCCAGACAGATATCACTTACGGCATATAGATCCCTCTTTGAGCCTCTCCTAGGCTACTGCCTGCCCGTTTGGAGAAGAGGCTACAAGGAGATCTCACACCGGGCCAAGGTCCTCCAGAACGACGCCCTCAGGGCGATGACAGGTCGAAGACGACGAGATTCGGTCAGTGACCTATATGCCTTCTTCGACATCCTGACGGTCGAGGATATGTGTCTGCTCAAGGAAGCTCTCACCGTTCATAAGATGAAGAATGGTAAGGTCCCACAGGATGCCTGCTACCCACTACCGCAGCCAGGAACCCGCAGCGCACGGCGACCCCACGATCTCCTGGTGCCGTATGTCACGCGAGGTTTCAGTCGCCACGCTCTTCGCTACCACCTCCCGTCGAGCTGGAATTCCCTTCCCAACGAGATTCGTTCCCTCACGTCGGCCGCGATGTTCCGTAGAAAAACAGCCGAAGCCCTCAAACTCCAGAGGGCTGAGAAGGCTTCATTGTGATATGTATATATTGTGTATCCTGTAAATAATAATAATAATATGACGAGGAGCAAGCCCCAGTGAGTCGGCAGCCCCGTCGATAAAAAAACAGCATTGAAATGAAAAAAAAATGAGCACTTCGCAAGTATCGGTACCTACACCACGGCGCATCTCCCTCCCTCGAAGCCTCAGGACCTCTCTAACATGTACCATACCAACCCCCACGACAACATCAGGTTCAAATTGATCACTGTGGAACCCCACGAGGTCAGCAAAACCATCGGAGCGATCAAGAGCGACCTGGGCTGCTCTCCCACCACTAATCCGAGTCGGATCATCGCCGATTTCACATACCTCCTAGCTGAGCCCCTCACCTATATTTTCAACATCTCAATAATCACTGGCACGTTCCCCAGTGATCTCAAACGAGCATCCATACTCCCTCTCTACAAGAAAGAAGGCCCGAAATCCGATCCAGGCAGTTACAGGCCTACCTCGTTGGTCTCGTTCCCATCCAAGGTACTCGAGCGGATAGTCAAACAACAGTTCGGGAACCTCCTGGAAAAAGCTAATATCTTCAGTCAAAACCAATTTGGATTCAGACGGGGGCTTTCAACAGAAATTTCCCTGGCGCAGATTTGGCAAGGAGTAGTCTCAGTGACTGACCGGGGAAAGTGCTGTGTTGGAGTCTTCCTCGATATCGCGGAGGCATTCGACTGCCTCAATCACGGAGTGTTCTTGGACATGCCCAGTGACCTGGGCTCAGTGGCGGCGCTAGGCGGAGGCTAAGGAGGCTATAGCCTCCTCGAGATCGAAATTCTGCAGGCTAGCCTCGAGAAATTTTGTGAACAATAAACTGGGTCACGACGCGAACAAGGCAATTCCAGTCCTTCCGAGCAGGAATCTGTGGAAGAGTATCTGAGCCGGCTTCAGGTTCCGGAGAAAGCAGACGCCGGCGCCACCTTTCCGTGTCGTGTTCCATCGCTAACTTTCACGGCGCTGTTGGTTAGGGTGACACAAATCAAACCGCACGGTGCTCAGAGTAATCTAGAAAAATGAATAGACAAGTGCTGCTCACCAGTTTTTTCAAGAATCAGCCAGAGACGGAACTCGTAAATTCTTCGGAAGCGATTGACATTGGTAAGGGAGAAACGAAAATGAGGAAAATATCGAAAACTCCTCAGGCCGATACAGTAGACGCTCGTTACAACGAAAACGTTGGTGCCACTAAAATCAGTTCGTTATTCTGGATGTTCGCTAAAACGGAATGTACCGGAAAATTGCAATATCAGCCACAAGCCACAGCTGATTATCTCCATCAAGATTACTATGATTTAGGAACGATATACGAGCACAAGTTACGACCAATTCGACCAAAAATAAGTCAGTCTCTATCAGTCTATCTGTTTGAGGTTTCATGAGGTGCGCTTCAAGCTCTGCAATCTAACGTAGGATAACCTCCGCAACGTCATCAAGAGCTTCTGTAGATATATATATATATATATGTTTATTAAGTTCACCCAGGAAGGGTATTATCTTGGTAATATGGTATAACAGTAGTTAGTATAAGTGATATGGCTGCCAGTGGTTACATCCTGAGTGATGTGATGCTATTAACACTGGGACAGGAGGATGCGTGATAAAGCGTACAGTGCTGGGAGCAGTGCCGGCAGACACAGTCGCGGTTCGGGGCGTGGAAGCCGGACGTTCGGCAGAGTTTGTGGTGAAAGCCATGCACAGAGTACCGAAGAACCACGCTCCGCATCGACGAAAGTGGTTGCCGCCACGTTTGATCCGTCATGCCGGGACTCTGCCAGAATTCGGTCGCGATTTCTTCGTCTTTGCGGTCTCTCGAGTCTCGATACTCCTGATAAGCCTGCGTCCAAGGAAGATTGTGTCGTTGAACCAGGTCTTCCACGAATGTTTCGCAGCCGGCCAGTTGTGTTACGAGTCTGTTCTGAGTGTTCGAGGCCAGCCCCATGGTCCACTTGAGAAAGGTTGTTTTGACTCCGTCCAGGTCTTCGAGTTGCTTGGCTGTCAAATGTTCCCAGATTACATCGATCCCGTAGCTGGCAACTGCTGCAACTTTGATGTTGAAAAGGCTGAGCGCAGTTTCGAGTGATAGTTTTTGCGGGTTTCGGATTGAGGCGGCTGCCACCAGCGCCTTTCTCGTGCGCTCGGACAGGTGGTGCGCAAAGGAAGTTCCTCTGCTCGAGAACACGACACCCAAATATGTGAAGTGAGACACGTATTCGATGGGCTGGTTACAGACGTATAGTTTGTCAGCCTCCTGCAAACGTCCTCCTCTGCGGAACTTGACTGCTTTGGTCTTCGCGCTGTTGATAACGAGTCCGTTCATGGTGCAGTACTCCTCCAAGGAACGGAGGCACTGCTGTGCATGGATGCGGACTTTGCTGAATACTACAATGTCGTCAGCGTACATGATTATTTGAACCGTATCGTGTCGGCTTCGGAGGAATCCTGGCAGATCATGTACTAGTGTCGAAAACAACAACGGGCTGCAGTTGTCTCCTTGCGCAAAACCTGTTGTTTGCGTGAATGGTTCGTGGAGGCAGACTCCGTCGTCCAGTGTGATACTGTTCGCCTGCAGCATGGCGTTGACCAGGCGGAGCATACGTGGTGGCGTGCCTGCCTTTGCGAGCTTCTTAAGGGTGAGGTCACGAGGGCACATATCGAAGGCAGATTTCAGATCGATGAACACAGCATGAATGAAAGTCCTCCTCTTGGAGAGGGCCCCCATCACGCTCTGCAGTAGCTGATGACAGGCTGTGCTAGTCGATTTCCCTTGGCGAAAACCGTGTTGTTCTGGAGGCAGGATCTCCAGCATTTCAAGGAAGATAGACAGCCTTCTCGCGACTATGGATGACAGGAGTTTGTAGGCACAGCTTCTCTTTGCGATGCCTCTCCAGGAGGACGGCAGGAGTGGGTCTCCTTTCCCTTTCGGGATCACCTTCAGGATGCTTTCGTTCCACATGTCGGGAAGGGTTCCATCGTCCAGGGCCTTGTTGAGGAGGATTGTCCAGAGCGGAACGAGCAAAGAGGCGGCTTTGAGATGTTCGTTTCTCAGAAGATCCGGGCCGAAGGCTTTATTATTCTTGAGGGCTCTTAGGTGTTCTCTGACTTCATCCATTCCGAACGGGGAGTCGACCCGTTTGGCCAGATCTCTCTTCCATTGATCGTCTAGAGGTTTCGTCTCTGGGATGTACTGAGGTACGCTGTTAGTTGAGGCCAGCGTCGACCAGAAGTGTCGCCTTAGTTCCCCTGCGGTAATCGGGCAGCTAGAGAAAACTGCAGGCTGACGACCAGCGAGATACGGCTTTTGCAGAGCAGCGAGAATCAGCGCGTCCTCTGCCCTTATTGCTGCTGCCCGTTTCGCTTCGTCCAGTACTTTTCGGTATCGTGCCCTGAGCTGAACGTAAAGCCCTCTGAAAACTCGGAACTCGGGGTCTCCATGGTCGGGGAGCCGTGTTAGCTCGAGCGCTTGGAGGGCAAGTTTTCGAGCTTCGAAGCACTCACTCGTGAACCATGCCGGAGAAATTCGACGTTTTCGGCGGCGGGGTACGCTCGCTAGAAGGCAGATCCTCGTCAACTCGCTGCAGAGGTCGTTTATCGGAAGTGTAGTGAACTGATTTGTTGGTTTGGTGACGAGTTTCTTGATCAGTATTTCTTGAGACAGTGATTTCGGGTGTCCACTTTCCCGCGGAATCCTGGTGGAGACTTGAGCAGAGAAGGTGATGGAGACCGGAACGTGTTTTCTGAAGGAGGTCATGACCGGTGCGATCACATGACCATCGAAACGGATATTTTCCCGCGAGAGTGAAGTTGCAAATATGTCTATTGTCGACGAACCTGCTTGACATTCCGCCTCTCCGGTCGTTGGTCCTGCCCGATTTTCCGGTGCGGCGTTTTCACTCCTCTTCCTTCGTGAAAAGTATGTCGGCACGTTTGGGTCGCTACAGACCCAGATTCCGTGCTCCTGGAGGCATGCTACAACCGACTTGGTGCGCTCCGAGGGGGCATTATCTAAGCGGCAGTTGAGATCCCCGGCGATGACGATGGAGCCCCCTTCCAACGTGGCGGAGAGAGCCCGGCACAGTTTGCTCAATAGGAAGCTTGTTGATTCTTCTCCTGAGCTATACATGGCAATTATTGTTAGCGTCGGTTGGCTGAGCACCACTGTGTTGTCCTCAGCCAAGGTGAGACGTAGGTCTCTGAGATCACTATTTACAAGGACCGATACTCCCCCTATGGGTCGACCGACAGGGGGTTTGAGGGCGAGGCAATGATGGCTGTAGAAGCCCGGAACATCGAACCTAGTCGTGGACAGGGTCTCAGTTAGAACGACAGCATGGAATTCTGTCAATTCGTGCGGGCCAAGTGCTTGAAGTGCCACCCTCGCTCCCTCACAGTTCCATTGTACTAGTTTGATCTGGCCCGTTGGGGAGCTCTTTTCTCCCCTTGACAAGGGAGGTCCGGAAGATGTAACACGCCGAAAAATCTGAAACTTCCGCTAAAAGTTCCTCCTAGGTGAGGGTAGAAGAACCCTAGAATATTATCTGCGTATGGGCAGTTTGAAGGTCTAAACGGGAAGATCGAAAATAGGCTCTTTAGCATAGAGTCTATGGGGTTCTATGGTCTACAGAGGAAAGAATGCCGCAGAATACTTGAAGTTCTGGATCCAACTATGTGAAGCCGAGAACCGCGTCAACTCAACTTCTCGCGCTTTCTATCGGGCCCACTCTCTGAGGTCGTCGTCGTGGACTGCCAGCAAGTTGGCAAGCGCGAAGTCGAAATGTTCTTTGGTATGTTGCGCCACTTGAATCAAGCGCTCCCTCCATGTTCCTATTTGACTCAGGTACTCGCGGAAGCGCCCGATGTGATTCCTGTGTTTCAATCTCCTGAACTTCGTTCGGAGAGTCGACCAGGTATGGGATGTTCATCCACGTCCATCACTTTCGAAATGTACTCGAACGTGAAGAACTCCCGATCGACGCCGAAGCTTTCGTACACGGGGATGAAGTCCTCATCCTGAGGGTAGTCGCAGCTGGTGACTTCGTCGTTTTGCTCCACTTCAAATGATTCCGCGTGGTCGTAAGAGTGGAGGCTTTCGAACACGGCGTTGCCGATTCTCTGTTCAATCTCGCGCGGATTCTGCCCTGCGCTGGCGCTCAAATGCAAGGTGCTGAACTTAATCCTCAGAAGACACAAAATTGACTCCACTCGTGCCGACATCTTCGAATTTCTGGGCCGTTTTTACTTTCGAACTCACAGTGAACCGGACAACAACCAGTTTCGCAAGCGAGAAGACCGTTCCCGCTCAAAGCGCGTCTGCAGGCTGTGTAAACAGATGGCAGAAGTCGAAACCACTCACAGAGGTGGCCTTCTGGCGCCGAGTTCGAAGTAAAATCCCCCGGATAACACGAAAGGAAAGCTTATCGTCTTCATTCAGCAGCATTCTTTCCTCTGTAGACCATAGAACCCCATAGACTCTATGCTAAAGAGCCCATTTTCGATCTTTCCGTTTAGACCTTCAAACTGCCCATACGCAGATAATATTATAGGGTTCTTCTACCCCCACCTAGGAGGAACTTTTAGCGGAAGTTTCAGATTTTTCGGCGTGTTACATCTTCCGAACCTCCCTTGTTAGATATCAGAAGAACCGCGAAGCTCTGGAAAGAGCGCAGGGAGTGACAGCGATAAGAATAACGCGGGCGTACCGTACGGTGTCTACGGCAGCCCTACTGGTGGTGGCCCGATCCACGCCATGGCCTCTTCTGGCTCGAGAGAGAGCGGAGGCATACCATAGAAACAAAGCAGAGAAAGAAGACTCTCAGTCAAGCAGTGACGGGGAGAATAATAAGACGGAAGGAGATATGCAGGAGGAGACCCTGGCGGACTGGCTACGCCAGTGGGACAACTCATCGAAGGGAAGATTGACCCACGGCATTATACCGGACCTGAAGACCTGGTGCAGTCGAAAGCTTGGGGACCTGACTTATTACACTACGCAGGTGCTCACTGGACACGGAAATTCTCCCAAGTACCTCCACAGGTTCAAAAGAGTTCCCAGCTCACTATGCACCCTCTGCGACACAGGCGCCGAGGACGATGTACAGGGTGTTCGTTCTAAGGTGGGACTCGGTGGGACCTACCACTGTTTCTGCGATTACTCAGCCGGGGTTGCTCCGATTCGGGCGATCTTTCTTTCGTTGGATAGCTCTAAGCAAGGGCTTTCCAACGGAAGAGAGCTTTCGAAGATCGAGTTAGATTTGGGCATCGGATCTGATTGGATTGGGCATTGGATCTGAGAGCATCTCGAAGTTGAAACGTCTCTCTCTCCTCGACTCGAGATCGAAGTGGCTCGCGTTTCGTCAATTCTTGACCGATCGAGCCCGTTCGGGTTGCATTCGAATCCTTTTGAAGTCCTCTTTCCGATGCAGCGGTCAGTTTTTTAGATTTATGGAAAACTCGAAGAATATCGACCTCGAGAAGAGAAGCTTCGCCAGTCGACGTCCCTCATGCATCCCATGCGGATCCGTCCCAAACTTTCAAGGAGGCCGAACTCGGAAACTTCTCTGGCACAAAAGTTTCTCCTCTTGACCCTAACTATCCGATGCACAGGTTTCCGGGTCGATTTGGTGATTTATTTTTCCCGCTGTATCCCGATCCCGTTCAACTCGTGTTCTGACATGAGCTGGCAACGTCCAAAGAATCTCGCGAACCATGCAGGAACGAATCATGCTGGCTACATAGCGGCTCGCGATTCCGAAAGCCGCGAACCATTTGAGATCGAACGACGACGAAGATCAGTGATAGTTGAAGGATGGAAGAGAAATTCGACTCAGGCGCCAGTACCAGCACCAGCCTCGCGGACCGGAGACGGCAGAAGGTAACGATTGTGACGTACGGGACGCCCGTAGCGCAAGAGAGTCTCAGTTCAACACAAATTATCACTACAGATTACAGAAACGACACATACACACACACGGGTGATCGAGTGACAGAGCAGATAACCAACAAAGAGTACTTCATTGTAATCTAACGTTTAGGTATTCCCGGTACTCAAGCAGAGTACACTTATTCAATAAATCAGACAGGACAGGAGCGCGCGGCTGGCTTACAGAGCGATAACCAGTCAACGGCCAAGAGCCGGTGACGTCACCGCCCCGGCGCGGTCTCGATCAGCTGTCACGGCGTGAAATCCAAAACATTCTACGTCAGCGATAGCAGACGAAAAGTCAGTCAGTTAACTACGGCGATTCCAGTGCCACCCGGTTTGGGGAATCCCGGTGCAAAGTAGAGTTCAACTCAATAATTCCCGATGATCCCGCCCCTGCGAGATTATCCTCCGACCTCCGGAACCCTCCGCGAGATCCAGCCGCACTCAGAGCTCGGTAGCTCCGTCTCTGAGCAGTAAGGCAGCCGCGCACCTGTCCTGCGTTATAGTGAAACACCGTGTCTCCATTGTTGCCTAGGATAGTGCGCCACATAGTGTAATAATTTACATTCTTTCCAGGTCAGTCGAGTCACATTGGTGGAGGGTGCCAACATTCCGGCACTCCGTTTCGTCAGGTGTCCACTAGCAAAGTTGCTCTCCGTCGACCCGTCTACCAGCGTAGACGTCGTGGCCGTTATCTACGAAGTGGAAACACCGCAAGATTTAAACTGGTCGGACCGCCAAGTCCGCCGGCGTCAGAACACCAGACTCGTAGATAACTCCAACTACATCGTCACCCTGGCCATCTGGGGGGGCCTGGTCGGGCGACTGGACGACCGAGAGGGAAGCATCGTTGTCATTCGACAACTCGAAGCACGCGAGTACGGAGGAAGGAAGACGTTGACGTCCACCCACGGGACAATAATCGAAGAAGAAGGCGCCCAACACATCCCGGAGAAAGCAGAACTAGACCAATGGTGGAAATCGCAAGGCCGAGAAAAAGATTTCAACGAATTAAACATTTCGGCAGCTATACCGACTGCGCCAGCCCCGGGCGAACAATGAACGTGTTCCTGTCCCGTATCCTAAGTCTCACTCAATTTATTCCTTGAATAAAACATAAAGAATAGTCAAACTTCCCTTACCTCCGCTGTCGTCTCCAACCTCCGTAACTTGGAAAAACACTATCTGATAGCTTGATAACATTATTAGGGTGAACGTTCAGGACAAACTAATCAAGCACAGCTGTCAATCCGCAACTGTTTCCCCATGAGCCATATCGCAAGAACCGCTGGTACTAGCTTCGCGGTGTGCTCTGTTCACACCGCACCGAACCGTTCAAAGAACCCCCCAGTAACGCCGCATCAGTATCACGCGTGACCAACAACCACCGCGATTCATACGTGTCACATGATGACGACATCATGAATGCATTCACTATCCCGAACCAATGACCAAAACTAACACAAATACCTCCTGTACCCCTCCAGTCCGGACTCCTCCCAGCACATGTAACATACAAACATGGCACACGACAGAAAAAGTAAACACTAGGAAATCTCCCCCAAAACAGTAACGGTTTTCCGCCGCAGACGTTTTCCCGCCAAATTACTCGCTAGTACCCTTGGTACTGGCATCGCGGAATTTTTATTTTGACCCAGTGCTGCATCTGTTGTCCTTTGAAAAAATCTGTCGTCCATCTATTCTCAACATTTCTCCCTCACGGTCATCTAACCAAAGTCATTGACACGAGCATCCAAGGAATTAAGGACGGAGGCCTCTATCTGGACGGAAACATCCTACATGACATCCTCACACAAGAATATGGAGAAGCAGCACCACAGGTGGGCCGAAGCCTAAGAAACAGAAAGCCAGCGTACTGGTCGACGACCCAAATAGCAGAGCTCAGAGCCGAATGTCTCAGAGCAAGACGGAAGTCCGTAGGGGCGCGAAAAACAATGGACGAGGAACCGCAGAAATGCGAGGAGGTACTCCGGACCTATGTATCCGCGGAGAGGACCCACCAGGATGAATTCTGCGAAGGCCTGCGGAACGATATCTGGGGGTTGCCAGACAAAGTGATCAGAGGGAAGATAGGGCACAACCCTATCCCGAAGACTACAGCGGAGAAGGCAATCGAGGAGCTCTTCCCAGCCAAGGAGGACTTCGAAAGACCGACAATGCAAATAGACGCTGAACAGATACCGCCAATCAGCATATGCGAAGTGAAGGCGGCTGCCGGACGCATGAAACCAGGCAAAGCTGCAGGACCAGACGGGATCCCACCAGAGGCGACGCAACTCCTCCATATGGGACAAAACACAAAACGAGAAGACCTGTGTAAGGAATGTGTTTCTCCACTCACATGGTCATAAAGCTGAAGTCAATTTTTATTTCGATCCACGGCTGTCTGTTGTCCATTGAACAATCTGTCGTCCAGCTATTGTCAAGATATTTTCCTCTATATCAAGCGGAGATTGTCGACTCATTCCCATTTCTTCTGCGACTTGGGCTCTTTCCCTCTTGATTGTTTTCAGAGAAGGATCGAAACTTCGACTGTGATCATCCCACGACGAGGCCGACATTTTGGTATTCCGACGACAGATTCAACATTCATCGTCGTCGATTGTCGGGTTGTTTCTCGTCGAATCCAATTTCGACGCGGGATTCCAAGGGACGTTTCACGGCGGCAACAGAAGGATCCATCATCATTAACGACGTCTCAAAGGAGCCGAGGGGAAAAAGAGGGGTGTTTTTCCCCTCCGCCCCGCGTCAACCGAATGCTTCTTCCGCCCCACAAAAATATGACAGTTACTTGACGACGAACGATGGCTACTGCATTGACCAACGCGGTATTGCTATGTGCTCTCGTGTCAGTTAGAAGTTCCAGCAACGGAACGAGCCCCGAACCACCGGTGAATCATACCAGTGCGAGCGCTGAACTGCAAAAGATCTGCACTGCGATTTGTCTTAAAGTGTCTGCCGGGAAACGCTTGACATTTGTGTTCCATCTCCATCTCGATAACGGGACTGAGATAAGTCTCAACTATCCATGGGAGCTACCTCGCGCCCAAGTGTATATATCGAAAGAGAATTTCGTTCTCAAGCCAAGGGATAGAGAAGTTGCGATTTCTTGGGAGCGCGATCCTGACGAGTTTGACCCGGTCCTGAGGAAGAAGTTTTGAGATATGAGATCATACACTGGATACCGGCGCCAGAACTTTTCCCGGATCCCGGCGGCACTTAACGTCGGGAGGCGTTTTCTCATCCAAATAAGAGAATGGTCTGACGAGGATGGACCAGAGACTCCGCTGGCGGTGATGCGAAAACTGATCTCTCAAGGGACGAACAACTTCATCTCAATATTTCGCAGAATCTTCATTATTGTGAGGATGGAAAACGCAGATCAAGTGCATTCAAGTTCCACCGTGCGAAGGACCGGGCAAATTATTGGTGGACATGTCTCGAAAATGCACGCTATAGTATTCAGATTGACTCACGTTCTGAACATGTTCCTTGCTCCCAAGTCTTCTCGTAACAACAGCTACGATCTCGCCCTGGCTTTCGATTCCGCCAGATTCGCCGACGGAAAAACCAGATTGGCTAAAATCTACTTCAAAACCCGCACGTCGCTGAATAACCTCGAAGCGCAGCTGACCGACTCGAGGGACAGCGAATCCCGACGGATAACCAGGAAGTACCCGCCCGATCATGATCAAGTTTTCCTTCACAGGGCAACAAGGCATTCATGCACGCCTATGATTATCAGGCTGAGCGCTTGGCAGTCCCCCTCCCATGGGAAACGCGACTGATCTCGAATATACCAAAGTATCTGATCTTGGAAATTCCAGTAACGCTGGTATCTCTTCTGGCTCTGCCCATGCTGCTCTCCTTTCGACGTCGCCGTATCTTTCACCCAATATCGGAGACGTGGAGAACGGTGTTTCATCTCATTAGTGGCGACTGTCGTGATTCTCTCATCAATTCAGTGGAGCAGGGGACATTGGTCTTGCTGGTCAGCGGATCACCCTTATCGATCCAATATCCGATAAACTTGTTGAGTGGTCTTGTTGACTGTTGAGTGGTCTTATCGCCTTGTGAGCAAAGAATCCGACCGTATGCGTGCGCTGTTAACTCCTGCAAATTCAGCGGAAAAACGTCGGAACGTCGACACTGGGACAGGTCCGGGTTGGTGAGCTGCATCCGGCAATGAATGGGTGTAGTAGTTGATTTCAAGTAGTGGTACCCGGAAGTTGGAGGCGGAAAATGTGATCGTACCGGGAACGGGGATGTGAAAACCGTGGGTCTGGGTGTGAGAGGTGTCGGATGATGTCACTTCGTCGGTGTTTCTATCGAAATAATTTGGGGAGAGGAATCGGAAGGTGGGACCGTGGAACAGTAAAGAGTAACTTCGTTCACGTCGGGTCGGTGATGTAGTGACGAGTGGTTTACACGGACGACGTGGTTTTCACGAGGGGATGGGAAATGGTTGGGATGGTGGTTTCGGATGGTTCAAACGGTGAAGGTAGGATGTGTACTGTGACGTAGACCGTTGATGGTCAGTGAAAGATTGGGATCTCCGGGAATTCGGTGAGTTCGATGTGTATATAACGGTCTGGATAGGCATGGGGAGGTGAGGCAGAAATAACGATGATAGTTTCCATTGGGCGAGGTGAGTCGAGTCAGATTAATAGAGGGAGGAGTTTCGGTAGTTAAGCAGGAATGAGGGGGAGGGATCATCTGATATGGAGTCGAATTTTAATCCGAACGTTTCTGAAGGGCGAGAGAGGGGATGTGAGATCTGTTTCTTCTCGGGAGGAAGAGAGGCATTTTTAATCCTGGTGGTGAATTGGGGGGAGGTTTGGGCAGGGAACAACTTTTGATTGGGTGGGAGGATAAGTTTGGAATGACGAAAATATCGAATAGACGGACAGGGGACCGTCTCGTCGTCCGTGATGAGTAGGATTGGGATTTTGTCGTGGAATTTGTGGCTGCGACAAAATGCGTGATTTTTCTGGTCCCATCCGTGGTTCCGCGAATTCTGTCATCATCAACCTCTGAATCAGTGAAGATGGAATTCAGTGTCTCCAACTGTGGAACGGTCCTGGTTCTCTGCAATCAAGAAAGGTCCTGGTTCTCTTTGCGATGCGTGCTCGTCACCTTGCGCGTACCCCACTCAAAACACAATTAATGTTCACATCGTTCCCTCGGTGATCTTATCAGTCCATGTCTTGGTCTGTGGTGACATGTCGATCGTTCGGAAAAATTGACTCAAAATGAGTGACTCGAAACTCGGTCAGAAGATATCCAAAAACACTTCATCGCGGAGGTTCGAGTCAAAAGATTCGCGTAAGGTAGCTCCCACTCCTTAGGAGACAAGCTTCTCTGCAGCACATGTAGCGTTGTTGAGGATCATACGAGGAGAGACATAGTATAGAGATATGTCCTTGTAGATTTATTTGAGTTTCGGGGGATTCAGGGAACGAATCGCGGCACCCGCGATCTTTCAGAAAGAAACCCGCGACTTCGCCGTGAATTGTTCCTCGAAATCCCGCGACAAAATACTAGTCCTAGTGATAAGGGATGTGGATCGTAGCTCAATCCTGGTGGGTTGGATTCTCCAACTCCGTCAGACTGGTGTCTGACCTCCGGGTTTCGTGTACCGCCACGGTGTAATGAAAACTCGGTATTTTGGTGTCTTAACAGTGACGGTCGTTTCAAGTACTACAGTAAAAGCTCGTTACAACGAACTCCGCGGGACCGGCGAAATCGGTTCGCTGTAACGAAAATTCGTTCTACCGAGAGTCCCTCAACATTGTACTTTATGGCCGACCGGCCAAACAAAGAATTATTTGCCGTTCGTTATATTGAAAATTCGTTAATAACGGTGTTCGTTGTGACGAGCTTTTACTGTACTATCATTTAAAGGATGATTGTCGTAGTGAGATCGTGACAAAATATTCGATTGGGGAGTTTTTCAGTCATAACAGTATCTGGGATGTTCAGTGGGTCTAGATCCTGCACGTTGCCTTCTGTGACCCATCATTGGAGTCGGTCTGATGTAGCTGGGTCTTCTTCGGGTGTCGTGATCGTTATAATTGAATCCGTATTGGTGGACAGGTCGTGAAGGTTTCTGAAGGTTCGGACGGTGAGGTTTTCGATGAGGACGCAATCACCCTCATGGGGGTCCAATGTAGCGATGAATCTTCCCCGAAGGGTTACGGAGACCATCTTCAACAGGTTGGCCCTCTGGATGGTTTGCGGTGGGGTAGTTTCGACAGGGAGGATATACTTTCAGAACCAACCCGTGGAAGGAGATTTTGGTGGTGGTCGTTGTGGGGAAAACTTAGACTTCTCCGCTTTTCCTGTTCTGCTTGGGTTCAACTAGGCCTGACTTGACGACACGGAACTGCTCACTTCACGGCGTTTATTGTAACACTCGATTAATTGTTCATTGTGACACACTCTTTACACTGCTTCAATTCGACAACTTGAAAACAACTCCCACAATGATGACGTTGATCCGAACGGCGGGCTTCTTAAATTATTTTGTCGCTTCTCTAATCTCTCTGATTATCTCATTATTGGACAGTCGTGGGTAGGGTGGTGGATAATTTTCCGGGGTTCGTTGGAAGGGTGACGGTAGGAGTCGGGGGTGACGGTTGTGGATTGAGGGTGACAAGGGTGGGTATCGTGAGTGGGCAAGATTGCTTTGAGGTTTCTCGGAGGGTGTGCACCCAGTAGCCCTAAAACCCGAAATCCTTACTGCCCGGTATCCCTAAAAATCAACATGCCTAATGCCCGGTATTCCTAAACCCGGTATCCCTTATACTCATAATCCCTAATAATCGTAATCAGACAGTAGATTCTCTCCTGCTCTAAACTTCAGAGCATAAGTTTAGTAATTTATCGTCAATCATACAGCTTGTAATTGTATATGTCTGATGATGATAATGTCACACAAGGCACATTTTGTAATTGGTCGTGCGATTGGGCCTCATCGAGTGGTCCTTGTCCTCCGCTAGCCAGAAAGTTTCAGATGCAGCATTTCAAAAACATGCCAAGGAGTCGAATCGTGAGGAAGACAAGGAATATAATCGCACAAGGTTTCCGTTACCTCCTCGTAGTCGGTCACAGGCCTCGCAATGTTCATTTCTCGCACGGACACAGATGCAGTTAAGTCGGCCGTTTCTCCTTCGATGAACTTCGAAAAGGAAGCCTTGCACAATGTATGGCGCGTTCCCTTTCGCGGACTCGATTCTTCGTACTTCCGCGGGCATTTTCGTGATTGAATCTTTCTGAAAAGCAGTTTCCACAACTTTCTCACCGCAGGATTGGAACTTCGCTCAACCGGGATTTTTGAAGTTGATCAGATCCCTTAACCAAATTCGGTTAGAAGCTGCGGTCACTACGAGCCCTACGAATGGCTAGCGGTATGATCAAAACAGCTCTCGCTGTGTTGAGAGCATGCTCGAAAAACATCCGACAGCGCACGTCACGTCGCGAATGCGCAACGTACGTTCCTATGCGTCGGCCGTGTCAGATGCCTACCGTTCCTGCTCCCGGTCCCTTAAGATCTCAACACTGCTATTAGGGCATTCAGGTTTTAGGGATAGCGGGTTTAGGGATACCGGGCGTAAGGGATGTTGAGTTTTGGGGGTACACCCCGTTTGGGCGCCAGATTCTTCGGGCGACGGAGTTTTCTGGGCCACGGGTGAGCTCTCGTTATGGGTGGGGTGATTCGATCCCCGGGACGCAGATGTATGGGATTTTAACATGGGGACATTTCGGTGTCCCGCTTTGAACACGTCACTGAAGTCGGAGGACCAGTGATATGGTCGGTGGATCGGGACCACTGTGAACTCCCGTATCTGGGTCGGAGGAGAGGTAGTCTTTGTCCCGTAAGGGGGTTGGAGAGCAGGGTTGATTCGACCTTCGTGGTAGGACTTTCCAATTCTGGAAGTATGGTGGTTGACTGTCGGGTTTCGGGCGTCGACAGGGAGTAATTTGTCGGTTTGGTGTCTTCAACGGGACGGTCGGGATTAGTACTATATCCAGTCGAAAGACGATCGTCGTAGTAAGGACGTGACGAAGGAAGTGATTGGGGTGTTTATTCTATCATTACGGTATCTGGTATGGGTAGTGGGATGTTATACGTGCAGTGGTTCTAGATCTTGTAAACTGCCCTCTGTGTCCCACCAGAGGAGCAGGTCTGATGTGGGTGGGTCGTCTTCGGGGGTCGTTATCGTCATGGTCGAATCCGTGGTGGTGGACAGATCGTCAATGGTCCTGGAGGGTTGAGTGAGGTTTTTGATGAGGACGCAATCGCCCTCATGGGGGCCCAGGATGTCGACGAGTTCCCGCCGAAGGGTCACTGTGACCACCTTTTTGGTTGTGGCGACTAGGAGGGTACGGTGGCCCTCTGGATGGGGATTTACTTTCAATACCGACCCGTAGATGGAGATCTTTGTGTCGATCGGGGCCAGGGTGGCGGATACGAAAATGGGCATCGAGATTGTTCTGAAGATTCCTGAAGAGACCGAACTTCGTTGTGGTGAAGGATGGGTTGGGTTTTGACGGGGAAACGTCCTTAAAATCGGAGTGAGGGGTCGATCGATGGCAGGATGTCACGAAAAATGGTCAACTTTAGACGGGTATATCTTCTGGAAACCAGGACTCATAACCGAAATCGGCACGAATTATTGAAGTACAGTCCAAGCGAAAAACAGTGACGGATGATTCACGTTTACCGGGCTGCGTGGATAGTATTACGGACACGTTTTCCGGACCCCTATAACTACTAGAATTCGGTCGTACTTCGTTGTTAACAGAGATTGAGTAGGATCGAGGTGATCCGGGGTGATAACGAAGATTATCAAATCGTCTGGGTACATCTGAGTATCATGGTGAAGCCGGCCGCCAGGAACGCGAAAAGGCGATTTGTGTTAGATTTGAGCGATACACAAAGAAGACACGTCAAGCTCGGACAAGCACCCGTCTAACTACGTTGTTTTAATATTACATCATGGTCGCTTTTCATACTGTGGTAGATAACGAAACCCGAGCCGGTCATGCGCAGAAATCTATTACCCTCCCTTGCTCATGACCGACTCGACGGCTAACATAGACCAAGTTTCTCTCGACACGTCTTGAACTTCTCGGGACTCATCAGAGCTTTGGTCAGGATATCGGCAACCATTTCTTCACTTGGCTTGTACCGCACTACAACAGCTCCAGTGTCGATCATATCTCTTACGAAGTGATGCCGGAGATCTATGTGCTTGCTTCTTTGATGTTGAACACCGTTTTTGCTGAGTAGGATAGCTCCCTGATTGTCCGCCCATAGGGTCATCGGGCACGGTACCTGGAACGTAGGGAGCGCAGTGAAGTTCTGCAGCCACTTCACCTCTTGGCAGGCTGCAGAGTACGCCATGTACTCAGCTTCACTCGTGGACAATGCCACTGTCGGCTGTCTTTTGCTCATCCAAGAAAAACATGCTCCGGCGGTTAGGAACGCGTAACCAGTAGTGGACTTTCGTGAATCGAGACAACCTCCCCAGTCAGAGTCAGCGAATCCCTCAATCTCTTTGTTCCTTTTTCCGTCGAATTTGAGCTTGAGATCGATGGTCCCCACGAGGTAGCGAATGATCCTCTTCACGGCCGTCCAGTGTGTTTCGGACGCATCAGAGCAGAACTGGCTGACCACCCCGACGGCGTGGCATATGTCGGGTCGAGTCGTTTGTGAGATGTGGATCAGGCAGCCAACGGCTTCGCGGTATGGAGCGTCAGTGGGTTTCTCGTCCGGCATCCTTTTCTTGAGCTTTGCGCTGGGATCCATCGGCGTGGCTGCGGGCTTTGCTTTGGTCATCCTAAATCTTTCAAGAACTCGCCGAATACTCTCCGTCTGGTCCAACAATATGCATTTTTCTTGTGGCTGTTGCGTGATTCTGATGCCGAGACAGAATTGCGCCGGGCCGAGATCTTTGATGGGGAAAATCCTCCCCAAGGTCTCGATGAACTCTTCTTGGAGCCGTGTGTCGTTGCTGAAGATCAGAAAATCATCAACGTAGATTGTCAATACTAAGATGCTCGAGCCGGTGGTTTTGAAGAAACAGCAACGATCGGCCTCGAATACTGCTAGGCCAAGGGAAATCAACGCTGCGTTCAGGGTCTCAAACCAGACCCTTCCAGCTTGTCGGAGACCATATAGTGACTTCTTTAGCAAGCAGACCTTGTCACCAACTTGGAACATGTCTGGCTGTTCCATCAGGATCTCCTCTTGAAGTTTACCGTGCAGGTAAGCAGTTTCTACGTCGAGCTGACGAATGACCCAGCTCTCGTGAGCTGCTTGTGCGAACAAGAGACGAAGCGTCGTTGGCCTCACCACGGGCGAATACGTTTCTTCGAAATCGATCCCTCTCGTTTGTCCGCACCCGCGGCCAACGAGCCTTGCTTTATATTTGGTGACCTGACCCTCGGAGTTCCGTTTCAACTGGTAGACCCACTTGGAGGTGATCACCTTCTTGTTCGTTGTACGATCGACCAGGACCCAAGTGCCGTTCTTTTCATGCGCACTCATCTCTGCCTCCATCGCTGCTCGCCACTTGTCCGCGTCTTCACGCGACATCGCTTCTTTCACGGTCGTCGGGGAGTCATAGGTAGTCGTGGAACTTGGCCCGCACAAACAGACGTACTCGTCTAACCAAGCCGGTCTTGTGCGATTTCGTTGGGGGCGATCGCCCGGGGCATTCGGGGGTTCTTGTTCGGATTCGTCGACCTCGGCTTCAGCCGTCGGTGGCTCGTTTGGTGCTCCAAGATCTGCGAGGCCTTCGGTCGGCCATTGCGGTGGGACATCCTTCCGCAGCAGCGACGAAGCCATTGTAGACTCGTCAAAATCCACGTTCCGAGCTTTTTCGACCCGGGTGGTGTCATCGAGTGGGATCAACCTGTAGGCCTTCGAGTTCTGACAATACCCCACAAAAATGTATTTCTTCGCCTTCACGTCCAGTTTCACTCTCTTCTCCTTCGGAACATGTGCGTATGCCAGGCATCCGAAAACTCGCAGAAAACCCAAATCCGGCTTCCGTCCTGTCCACGCCTCCTCCGGGCACATGTCTCTCAACGCTGCTGTTGGGCTTACGTTTTTGAGCTTGCAAGCAGTTTCCACAGCCTCCGCCCAGAAACGTTTC
The DNA here is from genome assembly GCA_031001835.1 of Lepidoglyphus destructor. Classification (NCBI taxonomy): domain Eukaryota; kingdom Metazoa; phylum Arthropoda; class Arachnida; order Sarcoptiformes; family Glycyphagidae; genus Lepidoglyphus; species Lepidoglyphus destructor. The sequence goes on from JARNKU010000133.1 coordinate 509,299, forward strand.
CCGAGATCAGCGCCTATGAGCATCGACCGGGCTTTCTCTACCAGCGTTCTCAAAGCTCTCTCCGAGCGACCGTTCTGCTCCGGGCAGTATGCAACTGTGGTCTCATGCCTTACACCACGGTGAGCGAGGAAACTCGACACATGTTTGTTAAGATATTCTCCTCCATTATCGGTCCTCAGTGCTTTCAACTGCTGTCCCGAAGCACGTTCAGCGTATCTCACGTATTCCACGAGTTTCGAGAACGTCTCGGACTTAGCCTTCATGAACGCAACGGACGTCATTCGAGTGAAATCATCTACAAACACTATGAAGTATCGGTGCCCACCAATACTGGCCTCGCTCATCGGGCCGCACACATCACTGTGGACCAACTCAAGTTTCGACCTGGTTTCAGACTTCGACGCTGGGAACACCTTCCTCTGCTGCTTGCCGCCGGCGCACGGCCAGCAGGATCGTCCATGGTCAGGGACTTTACATTTCACTCCGTTCACGAGTCCAAGCATCCGCTTAATACCAACTGGACTCAGGTGTCCCAGCCGTCGATGCCATAGATCATACGTGTCCTGCACAGGCGAGGTGGTGGTTGCGAGAGCCCGGTTGAAACAGGCTTCCAGGCGGTACAAATTTGTACCACCAGAACAGCTGGCAACAGCACACAGGGCACCACTTTGGTCCCGTATCTCACACCTCCGTGCTACAAACGCCACATCGAAACCCCTGCTCGTGAGCTGCCTCACGGATATCAAATTGACGGATAGACCGGGCACGTACAGAACCTCGCGCAGCCTTGCTCTCTGGCAGGAGTTACCCACACAACAGTTGATCCCAACATCTCCGACCCCGGCGGACTTCATGACCTCCGAATTTGCCGTCGCCACCCACCTGGTGCGAGCACCTTCATCGAGGGAAACAAAGAAACTCCGTTGCCCTGTCATGTGTAGACTTGCTCCTGAATCAATGTACCAGTCGAAGAGAGAGATGGCGACGCTTTCTTTCGGTGGGCAAGCCAAAACTCGCTCGAAATGGACGAATTCGCCTCCTTCAGGTTCTCGCTCTTTTTCTGCGTCAGTCTCTATTGGAGGGTTCAGCGCCAACTTGCCGTGTTCACCTGCCCTGCAATCCTGTCGCTTATGACCGAACTTGCCGCAGCCGTAGCAATGTCCGTCGAATCGAGCTCGTCCATATGATCTCCCTCCAGCCGGCGTTCCGCGTGCGCGTCCTCGGCCGCGAAGGCGGTCACTGCCACGAGTCCGGCTGTCGACCTGTGAGCTTGCCAACGCCGACTCCTGCCTTTGCGATGCCAGTCGGGCGGCCTCACTCAACAGCCGCTCTTTCACGATTTCAGTCGAGATCTCACCGAGGGTCGACATGCTCTGGATCAGCGGCGAATATTCCTCTGGTAACTTCATCAAAATGAGCCCTGCGAGGAGCCGGTCGGTTACTCCACTGTCGATCGCTTTCAGACGCTGAGCCGCAGTGACCTTGCGACTTATGTACGTCTCCATGTCGGAGCAATCGCTGTACTTGAGGGTAGTAAGCTCCTCGAGCAGAGCCACCTCACGGTACAAACCACGAGGCTGATAGAGCTTTTCCAGAACATCCCAAATTTCTTTCCCAGTTGTTGCGTCGCGAATTGTTGAGAACAGACACGGTTTGATCCCGGAAATTATTGCGCCTCGGGCGCGCCTGTTCTGGTAGGAGTCGATCCTTGTCCCGTCCACGAATTCCCAAAGATCACAATTGAAGAGGTGGGCTTCCATGGCAAATTTCCAATCCATGTAGTTGTTCGCCCCGTCGAGCTTCTCGAAAGATGAAGGCACGCTTACATTGATGGTGGTCGGTCTGGGTCCGTCTGCGTTACTCGTGCTCGGTTGATTCGGCTCATTCGCATCTTTTCTAACAAATGCGGGTCGTTTCGTCGGTGGCGGGTCCTCCTCCTCACTGCGGCCACCCGCGGTCGCTTCCACAACTTCGGCCGCACTACGTCGCGTGCCTCGGCGTCCTGGGCCCATAACCTGTTAGATTTGAGCGATACACAAAGAAGACACGTCAAGCTCGGACAAGCACCCGTCTAACTACGTTGTTTTAATATTACATCATGGTCGCTTTTCATACTGTGGTAGATAACGAAACCCGAGCCGGTCATGCGCAGAAATCTATTAATTTGCGAGGGCAGAAGCAAGAGGGAATCCTAGCAAACGAGCGAGAACGGCGGCAGAAAGGCAGGCTGAGTCTCGTCAGCGACGTCGTGAGGTGTCCATGGAGAACGGGGCATCGAATTCACGAAGTTGGGACACATGGCGGTCTGTGACCACCCATTTCGAGAGAGTCTTTTGGGGAACGAGTTCGGTCACAAATGTGATGTTTGTGATCGGCTCTGGTTGAAAAATGATTTGAAGACAGTAACTGTCCCTATCGCGAATTCCCTGGGTGCTCACTTTCCAGACGAGAATACGGCTGACTTCGGGGTATGTAGCAATTGTTTTGAAGTTTGTCGTAGGAACAAAATACCGACCATGAGTAAGATAAACGGATATACACTCTCGTAGTACCAGACTGTTGTTACCGTTGGCAAAAGACGACAGGCGAATCAAACTTTACCAAGAACGAGTGGGGGATGTTCGTTCGAAGCTCGAAACGAAGCAGTATGATTCAATTGATTCGTTCTTAGAAGATATACGATGTGACTACGACTCATACATGGACCTGATCAGGTCCACATCAAAACGTCCGACCGTGATCTTCAAGAGAGACATGACACAAATTCTCATCAACACTTTTCATCCTTGGATATCGTCCGTATTCAATTCCAACACGGATCTACAGTTAATACTTGATCCGTTCTCATGTGCGGCCTACGTTGTTGACTATGTTAACAAGTCGGAGAGAGGGATGAGTAAGCTACATCGAGAGCTCCTGAAAATTCATGAGAAAAATCCTGAATACGATCAAACACAACTCATGACAAGGGTATCAAAGTTCTCAACAGTGTGGAAATGTCCGCACAGGAGGCGGCGTGGTACCTATTACGTCAACCTATGAGTTGGGCATCACGAAAAACGATCTATATCCCCACTATGAATGTTCACGAACGATACAAAGCCCGAAAACGGAAATCAACTATGGATGCAGAAAATCTACCCCAAAATAGTATAGATATATGGGTCAAACCCTTCATCCAAGGATACGAGGAGCGCCCTCCTTCACTGGAGAATGTCACTTTGGCACAATTCGGTGCGTGGTACGCCCGTAAAGAGAGAAGAAGAACAATCGAACGGGAAGACGATAAAGAGGTCGATGACGAAATGTATCATGATGACGATGGTGAGAATGACGGGATTGTCGATGGTACACAAGTCCAGGAGTACAGGCTCCGAGAAAACAGCGGAATCCTGAGGTACCGCAATTACGACGCAAGTGATATACTGAATCGTAAACGTGAAATGGTTCTCCTGCATATTCCCTTCCGTAACGAGTTGGTCGACATCCTCGATCGTAATAAGTTCATTGAGATATACGACGCCAACGAACAAATGATTCAGGACCGGAAGAAAGAATTCGAGACAAGTCCGGACATGGACGAACTCTTGAACGCGATAGAGACTAGACGGAATTTTTCAGAAAGAGAAATCACTGTTGACTTGACGGAACTTGGGAACGTACCCGACGTACCTGTCAACGACGAAGATCTACTGGACTCTGCAGTGCAAAACCCCATGAGCGCTGTGAGACTGAGAAGTAATGTTCTGAGTAAGGAAGATTATTGTGTTGCGACGCGGAAGACCAACCCTGAACAACGTGAATTAATCCTCGAAGTCATACATCGGTTACACACAACCCATCGGGAACCAATCCAGATTTTCCTCACTGGACTGGCGGGTTGCGGTAAAACTTTCACGCTCAAGCTCCTGATGGAGACCTATAATCGATATGGCACACAGCATAACTCTATGAATAATGCGTACATAGCAACGGCGACAGCTGGTAAGGCTGCAGTAGATTTGAACGGTATCACGGTACACGCAGCGTTCCGGTTAACGATTTCGAAACAAACACATAAATTATCCTCAGAATTTTTACAGCAATGCAGACATATTCTTCGAAATGTGGAATGTGTGATTGTTGATGAGATAAGTATGTGCAGTTCATCAATCTTCAATTCCATCAACGGTCGACTGCAGGCGATGACAGGGGTCTTAAGGGTCAAAATACTTCGGTGGTATGGATGTATTTGCTTGTGGGGACTTGAAACAACTCCCCCCTGTTCGAGCAGCCCCGGTCTACACTCCGATCCATAATTCCATCGGAGGAATAGCTTGATGGCAAACCTTGGATTACTTTCCCCTAGTGAGGGTCATGCGACAGGATAATTTACTGTTTTCAACAGTCTTGACGAAAATAGGTTCTGGGGACCCATTGACCGTCGAGGAGACAGGTGTAGTTCAGTCTCGTTTCAGAACACGCGATTGGTGTAGTAAAATCCGCACAGCAAACCACAAGTTCAACTCTACTGACCATCCACACGAACTAGTCCTAAAAAGGTCAGTAACCCGTATCCCTTCCATTGAAAACGGAAATTCTCGCTCCTGCTTACCAGGTTCCCACACCCGTTTTACAGCTCACGAGAATTGATCAGATCCCAGATGGGAGCCTTCCTCCCCTAAAGATCATCAAACACGCCCTTGCGGACCTACAACCCCTGCCACAGAAAAAATAAGTGACAGTTCAGGTCGTGATATACGATATTCAGCCGGATTCAGACATCAATTGCACGGACGGTCAAACCCGTCGACGACAACTGCTGACAGTGGTTGATCCAACGGAAAAGTCCGTCCCGGTCACGCTATGGGACCCCTTACCGGAACCATCAACGAGATGGAAGGCCACTGTGCCCTCTTCCAGAACGTCGAAATACGAGATTTCAGAGGGAAACGGGGTCTCTCATCCACCCTGTCGACCCGTATAACCATCACCACCTCGACCGACAACAAAGAATCAGCGGACCTCATCACCTGGTGGTCCACAAAGGGCATCTATACCGAATTCCACGATATCGAAGTTCAACCCGCGACCCTACTCACCTGAGATAAATAAAGTCAACACATCGTTCCCACTCCTTCTACATGCTCGTCTTTCATCATTTTCCCCAACCCTTTCGTTCCCGTTTCATTCCTGATATTCATCCCGTTCGTGTCACAGCCATCCCCACCGATCAAAGTTCCCCAAGCGGGGGTTTCCTGTCCCCCCAAACGGTAGTGTCGGAGACACTACCAACTTCAGGTCTCAGTCTCAGAGGAGCTCGTTGCGGAATGTTTACGGAGGGAGCTCCCATACCTGGGTGCCACCCCCGAAAATCACTCCCGACGAAAACCGTACCGATGAACACCGCGCCAACAAAAACCACGCTACACGGACACCACGCGATAATACTTGCACTCGATCCGTGCAAACCGTTCGCCGGACCTTGCGCTCGCTACAAGGTTTCGGTCGCGTGCTGTTCCAAATTACCGCGATCGACACCGAGAACCCAATTGTCCAATGGAAACCCACCTCGAATACCCAAAGATATAGAAACCCATCCCATTCCTCGTCACAACGAAGTTCGGATATACCCGACACACATCATACCCCTAACGTTCTGACAATGTCCGAGAACAAATTCTCGATCCACGCGTTAGTTCTAAAGGTTAATCTTCAGTACCGAAACCACTCTTTACCCACGCTTCCAGACACCCAACCAGTCGTTCTTGTCACCACAACAGAAAAATTCACCACCATCACCCTTCGGGGGGAATTCATAGGCGTCCTGGATACCCATGAGGGCGAATGCGTCCTCTTCGAAAACCTTACTGTGCAAACTATCGGAGACCATCACTTCCTGTCAACCGGCACCGATTCAATCATTTCGATAAAGACACCCGAAAAAGAACCGCCACACACCTGATCGGTTGTGTGGCGGTATGAATGAAAACCCGTCGTTGTGGTGTCGAAGAACGTGATCGGGATGTTTATTTTTATTACAGGATCCGTGATAGGTAGGGGGAGTTATTTGCTGATCGGTTCTAGGTCTTGGAAGCTGCCCTCTGTGACCCAGTAAGGGTGACCTGATCGGTTGTGTGGCGGTATGAATGAAAACCCGTCGTTGTGGTGTCGAAGAACGTGATTGGGATGTTTATTTTTATTACAGGATCCGTGATAGGTAGGGGAGTTATTTGCTGATCGGTTCTAGGCCTTGGAAGCTGCCCTCTGTGACCCACCAGAGGAGTAGGTCGGATGTGTTTGGGTCGTCTTCGGGGTTTGTAATCTTCATGGCCGAACCCGTGGTAGTGGATAGGTCGTCAGTGTTCTCGGAAGGTCGAGTGAGGTTGGTGATCAGGATGCAATCGCCTTTACGGGGTCCACGGTGGCGACGTGGTCCCCCCGAAGGTTCACTGTGACCACCTTTCTGGGTGTCGCGACCAGGAGTGAACGGTTCCCCTCCGGGTGGGAATTTGTCTTTAGGATTAACCCGTGGATGGAAGACTTTTTGTCGGGGGGGATCAGGGTGTCGGATAAGTTTCTGTTGTCACGTTGAAGGGTTACAGAAACGGGCATCATATTGTGTTGAAGATTCTTCGAGAAATCGAACTTCGTTGTGGTGAGGGATGGGTTGGGTTTTTATATATTCGTATAATCGTGGAGGTCTCTGATTGGTCAGTTGAGGTGAGGAATTCGTCGTTGGTGTGCCCTGGTGTGGAACGGTCAGGTTTATTTTAAAACCGATGGTGGATGGATATGTTCTGGGGTCGGGTAATCCGGGTCCGGTTGGTCTCGCGTCTATCGGCTCCGATTCTGACGCATGGTCCGTATTAGGATCCTCCATATTCTCTTAAGTAATCAACCGTGTGTCTGAACACGGTCCTATCAACCGTGATTTTGTAGGTCTTGTAAGGAAGCTGATTGACCAAATACCGTAACCGATCTTCCACGGTCATTTTCATCACAAATCCACTGCTTTATGGATGCTTTATGGATAGAGACGCGATATGACCAGACATGTCCTTGTCTGTCCGGTTTCCAGGATTTCCGGGGAACATGTCCGGAGTTCGATATTCAAGAAAATAATTTTCTACAGATTGTTGAAGAATCGAAAGCACCCGGTCCGCTTTCAAGCCCTTCCTAGAGCCGGACACAAACCCTCCGTAGTCCCTCCGTCAAATTCATCACCAATTGAAACACCGACGAAGTGACTGCGGACCATACGTCATACACCCTACCCCACGGTTATCAAACCCTTGTCCCTATTCCGAACTTCCGACGTTTCCCCGCCCTCTCCTTGGTTAGTGCCTTGCGCAGCAACCAAGCGTCATTGAATTGAAATGATGAAGGTATCATGGTTGTTTATTTCAATCCGGTCTTATCATCGGGGTAAAGAATCTCAGGGTTGTGATGGGGTATCTGAGGGAATATCGAGTTTTTCGAATTCTTGAAAATTTCCTTCGCTCGTCCACCACTCCAGTAATTCGGATGACGCGGGGTCGTCCTCTGGATTTCGGACCGTGCCGATCGTGTTCGGGTTCGTGGAGAGTCCCCAGACTCCTACAAAGTCACGAACGTCCAGATTCTGGAGCGATACGCAAGTTCCTTCTTTATCATCCAAAGTTCCAGTGAGTTCTCCCCATAGAGTTACGGTCACGACTCTTTTGGTGTTATCGACGAGTAGAATGTGCTGGCGCTGTTTCGTCGTTGTGTCGGTGGAAGGGATGTCCCAAATGGGCTCGACTTCGAAGACCATGGCGTGGATGTTGACCTTCTGCTTCGGGTTTACTGTCAACAGCTCCGATAACTTTTTGTTCCTCAAGGTGTTCATAGGAAGCTCTTCCTCCGGTATCGATTGGATACGACTCAGCTGTAAGATCAAGATGTTACAAGGCTGACCAGGTTTTACATGGTTGTTGACATAGCGGGGAATGGATGAGGTCTTACCTTTGTTAATTGAAGTTCGAATGGGTGGGTTGTCGGGTTGAATCGTGCGTGGGCTCTTTTTATCTTGAAAATTGTTAGGGAATAACATTTCCCGATTTGGATCTCCTGGCAATATTTCTCAGCAAATTGGTCTACGCCGGACACAATCACGTCTATGTCTCCGGTCGTATCCTCCAGGATAAATGTAAATATTTGACCTCTTTGCCAGGTCTTAATTTTGGTTTTCATCGTGACGCGTCCGATCACGACGCCGCTGATTTGATCAGTGGAGAGATCCTTAATATGCCGGACTTTCCCGGTCGGTTTGAGGCCTTGAAACAGGAAAGTTTCATCGATCCAAGTTTAATCAAGTTAATGCTGGAAATCCGTACGAGGTATCCTTACAAGTTTTTTTTAAGGAATGTCTGTCGGTGGGTTTGATTCGTTCGAACACGATGTATTGGGTGGTGAACGTTTTGGGTGTCGAATATTTTCTGGAATGCTCGACATCATGTGTGTTGACTCTCGTGATTTACGAACTTCGTTGTGGTGAAGGATGGGTTGGGTTTTTATATCTTCGGATAATCGTTTAGGGTTCTCATTGGTCAATCGAGGTGAGGAATTCGTCGTTGGCTCGAGGTGGGGTGAATTATCTGGTGTGGAATGGTCAGGTTTATTCTAGAATCGTAGACGGATGGATATGTTCTCGGTTATCCCGTTTGAGCTGTGAGTTCATTTAACGGTGGACCGTGTCGAAGTGGAATTTGGAAAATCCACTTCGCGTTTCTTTGACGTGGGACGACATCCAAAAATACGAACCGTTATGGAGCATAGAGCAGTGAAATGTGGTCCGGGATGGACGACTTTCCCGTCTCCCCCCACGGTCCGTCACTGGGGACGTCAGTCGCGTCACATGTATGGAGATGAAAAACCCGTGAACTCGGAATTCCGGTAGTTCGAAAACAAATTAAGGTAACTGAAGAATTAAGAGGTTCGTAAAAAAGACCCGGGAGTATGTGAGCTGTTTTGTTTTATTTCGATCACAGAGGGTTTTCATGTTGGTTGATTATTTCCATGGTTTGTGGTCTCATCATTTCGTTTCATGATTTCGTGACAGGTTTACATTGCTCATAAAAGTATTTTGTTGAATACCGGGCGGTGATATGGAAAATATGAGATGTAAGGGTGACACTCGAGTGTCATGTCCCTCGAAAATGTCAGATCAATGCATGTTCCTCCGAGGGTTGTTTTTTCGTCGGTATTGTTTGTCAATTTGAGTCCCCAGTGTTTTGAAAGAAATTTTGTTAGTTTTGGTAGGGTAAGATCAGTCGTGTTGAAATCACCCGTGACGATCAAGGGACGATTGTCGTGATTTAAAGGTGTGGAATTACCGTATTTTCCCATGGTTCTCTTCGGGAAGATTTTCAAATCCCGGTATTGAGCTTTAACATGAACGTACACCGCTACGAGAATGAATTCTAGTCCGTTCGGGACTTTGATTCTGGAGACCGCCATGTCTGCCACGTGAGAGGTATTCGGTGACGAAAATTCGAGGTGGGGGTGATCGAGACTTTGCATTTCCACCGTCAATGTTGAATCGATTCGACGGTATACGGCGACACCCCCGTCCGTGAGTCACAGGGTTGCTGATAGAGGAAATGGAAACCTTCAATAGTAATCGGGGTTTGGGTTTGAAGCCAGGTTTCCGTTGTCACCAATAAATCTGCTCGCGACAGAAGTCCATCAGTTGAGATATTACTGCATGAGCTGCCAGACTCTGTACATTCATGTTCACGAGAATGAGTGACGGATCGTTCCGGTCTTGCGGATCCATGAATTGTTTGATTTCTCTCGTTATGGTTGCCAAAAGATGATTCGTCAACCGTTTATATTCGTCCCGGACTTCTTTTGTCAGTGGTGATTGCGAACCTTGGGCATGGTAGAACGTAAAATCATTGGTAATATTGGTAAGATATAGTCCTTCCAAGCTTGTGACTCTGCTAAGGGCTACATATAAAAGTTGTTGTTTATGATTTCTGTGGTAGTCGTAGACGACCTCGGTGAAAGTACCTCCCTGTGACTTATGAATGGTTAGAGCACATGCGGGTACCATCGGGAAGTGTAATCTCCGGCATTTGATATTCGGTGTCACCGCCACGTTACTCGACCGTACTTCGATCGGTACCCATCTTTCACTCAATATTCTTGGTTTAGTGCGAATATTTCGCTGTCGCTCACGCCTCGAACGCACAAGTACCCTGCCTTACGACGTCAAATATCCGATCATCATCCCAACCGAAGGCGGGTGGGCTGGGTTGATAATCCTGAATGTCCATGCCAAGGACTGTTGGCACTGGGGAGGCGTCGCGAACACCTTCCAGGCGCTGCGCAAACGTTTCTTTGTGCTGAAAGCCCGTCGAATCGCAACAGCTCAGCTCAAGAAATGTTTCGGGTGTCGCCGATCGGCAGCGAAAGCAGCTGAGGAAGAAACGCCGCCACTTCCACCATTCCGAATAGAAGAGTCACCACCATTCCTGAACGCAGGCATCGACTTCTTCGGACCAATATACTTCAAAACCGAGGAAAAGAGCAGAGGGCGAGGCTACGTGCTGATTTTCGCATGTTGCGTCACAAGAGCCGTCCATCTCGAATTAACTGTCGACATGTCAGCATACGAAGTCCTCAGGGCCCTTCAAAAATTCATGCATCGCTACCCGTCAGCGGAGAATTTCCTGTCGGACAACGGAGCAGCTTTCCACCGGGCCGAAGTAGAGCTCAAGCTCATCTACAATCACATCTCGGAAGGATACATCGCCGACTGGTTGACCGCAAACAGGATTTCGTGGAAGTTCATCACGCCGAAGGCCCCGTGGACTGGTAGCTTTTATGAAAGACAAATCGGATCAGTCAAGAGATGCCTCAGAAAAGTTCTTGGGAAAAATCTTCCATATTTTCGGGACTTGGAAGTTGTCTTATGCGGCGCTCAAGCGGTGGTGAACAGAAGACCGATTACGACAATTTCCTCTGATCCTGACGAGCTAACGGCCCTGACGCCGGCGAATTTGGTGACTGGATACAACGGCGACAACTCGATCCCCCAAGCAGCGTCGGAACCGCAACATCGCTCCGACATATCAGCTGTAGCGTTTTCGAAGCGTTGGATCGCTCAACAGAACACGCTGGCAGTGTTCTGGCAGAGATACCGAAATGAATATTTGGTGTACCTGAGAACGGCGAATCAACGGAAACCGATCCAACAGCGATCCCTCCGAGTGGGCGACGTATGCATGCTCAAAAGCGATGAGAAATCGAGAGCATACTGGCCGCTCGTGAGAGTGATGGAATTACATCCGTCGAACGATGCCGCGGCCAGATCGTGCACCGTGAAAACATCCAACGGGAAGCTACTCATCCGCCCCGTCAAGCTACTCTATAAACTGGAGTCGACGGATCCAGAGCCGAAATAATCATAGACAGAGCCGCGGTCGTCACCTACGACGCGGCTCGAAACGAAGCCTGCGCTCATTCGGGGCAAGCTCAGTTCCACTGTTGTCGAGGCAACAACATTCTTACCACAGCAAAATCAAATCATCGCCTACATACATTGGAAATTACATGGAGAGGCTACTTATCGACTAACCTGCGCACCGACGAGTCAGGAGGAGCGTTCCCACCAACCATCCCCAGCCCCTCCACAAAACACACTCTCCACTACTCTTCTTCATCTTCCTCGGGAATCACAAAATCACGAGCGACCTCATCTGGGTATTCGAAGTATTTGAGTCGAGGCTCCACTAGATCCATAGGCGTGCCCAGGGGGGCCGACGGGGCACTGGCCCCCCCAAAATTTCAGCTCGGGGTCCTCTGGTGAATGACTGAGCTCGAATTCGGCTCGTCTTTCGGAAATATTGGAGGTCGTTCGCGACTTCCCATTTAATGAAGAAGGTAAACGACGTCATGGGGGTCTGCTTGCGACGGCCTTGTCAGATGAAGGTTTCCTGCGCTCGATCCTATAAAACAGAGGTTCTCAAACTTTTCCGGTGGCGGCACCCCGAGCTCTCCAGAAAGTCTGGTCAGACCGACCCGAAAATTTCTCCCATAGACTTCGAAAACTCCGGTCAGACCGAGTTCGGAATCGCCCGTGACTCTCTGACGTTTCACCCCGGGTCAATCCGGAATCACCGGCGGCCCCGCCCCATGCCCAAGGAGCCTATCTCGCGGCAGTTTGGTGCCGGCGGCACACAGCTTGAGAACCCCTGCTATGAAATATAATACTATATGAATAAATAAGGTATATGATAAATAATATAACAAAGCGGTGTTCAATCTGTTCAGATACTGTGAAGAAAACCAACAGCCGCTCAGGTGTCGATTCCGGGTCTGGCCCCCCCCCAAAAGAAAATCCTGGGCACGCCACTGACTAGATCACTTGAGACCAATCGACGGAGACGACGCTTATCCTTCAGCCTGTGCGTCCGAAGATACTCCCGCACAATTCCGGCTTTCGCGAAACCGCCTCTGCCTTTCGCCACAACTCGCGGCTTCATGTCGCCGTAGCGAACGTACAGGGTTCGGGTCACTTCCCAGACCATGTCGCGTCGGTATTTTCGCTGGCGGGGAGCGGGGCCGACGTACACGGTCAGCACACTTCGGGCGAGACGAGGGATGCAGCGGGGCGAGAAACGGGCACCTCGAGAGTGAGCGCTCCGACAATCGGTGATCCGCCATGAAGTACTTGGATCAACGTTCGACAAAATCGTTAAATCCTTGAAAGATCTCACAGCAGATCCCGGCCTTGGTGATTTCAGGCAGAACAAGAACTCAGTACGAAGAACGGACGAAGAAAACGTCAACGAGACAACGAGGCGCACAGAATGAGGAAAGGTTGAAGAACTCTGCGCGATCTATGCTCTCCACGAATGTAGAGAGAAATGTGGAGATCGAGTTTCAAAACGTCGCGGACATCAACATTGTTTTGTGAATCTTGCAGGGAATCTCTTCCGCGCCCCGGGGAATGTCACGGATGAGAATCTGGTGCAGTACGACAACCCCCGCTCGGGCTCCGCTCCGGCGGGGAATAATTCAGTTATATTTCAGTTACTAGGTTCGGCCGCTCTCCCTGCGTTCGAAGAGCCGCGCGGATAGCGCCGCCTTCCAGAAAGCGTCATGGCGGCCCCCAGGCCGACGGGGAGCAGACGAATCATTGGTCCAGCGGCAGGGGGCAGACAGAATAACAGTAGTAGAAACACGAGAGAAAAAGGCAACCGATTGAGCTGCCGCGGACAAAGTTTGAAAGTTCAGTGAAAGTCCAATAAAGTGTTACTAGCCCCGAAAGGGAGATTCGAGAGAACACCCTTGTCCTCACTGTCCCTTCGTGGCGATCAGTAATACTACGCAACTCACGGTCGGTTATTGCAATAACCCACTGTATAGTGAAACACGTCACCGCTGAATCTCCTCCCGCCAGTCGCCTCGAATTAATCCACACGAAAGTAATCCCTCCTTCTTTCCCTATTTTTCGACCCTTACCCTTGAAATCAATTCATTCCTAATTTTCTTCCATCAGCTGACGCTGATGCAGCTGATTACCGAGGGGTGTGCGTGAAAACGTGACGGGTAACGCAACGTCGCTATGTCATGATGTGTCATCATTAATTGTGTATTTATATGAAAGAGTTCGAGATAGTCATATGAACGATCAAATAATACGGATCGAATGTTTATTCATGTATCAAGTGAGCTTATGAGAGTCTAACGAAAGTTTTCATGGAATAGTCGGAAGAGTTGGTCAGAGAAATTCGTAAACTCCAATCCGTAGCGGGCGAACCATACGTCGAGGGCTTGAATTTCTTCCCTTACGACGGCATGTTAGCGGTGTATGATGGAATCAGGAGTTGTTCACAAGGGTTTCTTCCGTTTGAACTCCTAAGGTTGACGGTGTGGAGGAGCACCGCGCGGCCTTGTAGGCGATCGAGGGATCCAACGAGTGACACCGTAATTGCCCCGATGGTGTCGTCTACTAGGGTGACGGTTTGTCGTCGTCCGTTCTCGTAGTTGGTGGGTTGTTGGACGTCGAACACGATTGCCACCAAGTCCACATTCCTACTAGCGTAGGATTGATAGTGGTCCCATGTAATAGTTGCTGTCGATCAGTCCGACCCGGGAACGCTGTTGAAAGTGAAATATCCTTGTGAATTCGGGGATCATGCTGGCATGGGACGATTGCTGTGTTAGAAGACCTGGGAATTCTCACCTCTGTGACGACGAACTCTAGCCCGTCAACCCGTTGTGTTTGGGTGATATGGTCTTTCTGCGGATTCATACACACGGTAGGAGTTGTCGACTATGATGAGTTCGCGTATCTTAAGCACTCTGGTGGTGTTTTCTCCATAAAGATAAACGGTCATTTCGCTGTCCCAATTGTACACGACGAACGAAAATGTTGAGCAGATTTCGGTGTTTGTTCTCCAAGTCCGGATCGAGGACTTACTTTTGATTCGGCCCTCAATCATAGCTCCGAGACGGTTCATGATGGAGTTCAAATGTTCGGGAGAATTCGTTCGGAGCGGTCGGATGGGATGGATGGTACCCCTGAGTTTTGAACAAATTCGGTGAAGCTTGGTCGTTTACCAGGTGTTTGGTACGTAGGGACATTGCAGTAGTTTCGTTCTAAACTTTCTAGTTGGAAGTGGAATTTATTTATGAAGTAGTCCTCCGTTGGGTATCGTGGCCGTTGGGAAGACGTACGATGAGAGGATATCGTATTCGTTTTTTCGTCTAGGTCTAGATGATGGGTGTTGTGGGTTTCTTTCCGGAAATCGATGTCAAAGTTTACATTGGTGTTAGTGTGTGTCATTCGGGACGCAGTTCGTAACATACGATCCGTTTGCAGTTCCGTCGAAAGCAGTGGCGTATATAGGGGGGGGGGGGGGGGCGCTGCATCTCCCCCCCCCCCCCAAGAGAAAATCCTGTGTACGCCCCTGGTCGAAAGTAATGCATCACCATTTGTTGATGGAGTTTGCGTACTCATTTCCCCTCGTCGGAAGCCAGTCTTTCAGACGAAGATCGCACGAGATTTTTCGAGGTGTTTTTATTCAGGCAATGGAGCTGTCGATGAGAGATTGAGGAAAGTTTTCATGAAACATTCGAAAGATTTGGTCAGGGAAATTCGTGCACCTCTTCCAATCAGGTGACGGTGAACCACGAGTCGAATGCCTCGATTTTCTCCTTTGCGACGTCGTTGTGGCGGTGTACGATGGAATTCAGGGTTATGATCAAAGTATTTTCTTCGTTGGTACTCCCAAGTTTGACGTTTCAGGACCCGTTCAGAGAAACTTGTACCCTATGATAGATTCCCTATCCTTTGAGGATGGAGAGACCGCAGCACAACCTGAACGGATAAAAGGGCAATCTCCACGCTACGTCGAACCTCATTGAGAGGAATGAACCTGAACTGCTGTTTCTACTACACTGAATATATCACCGAGTTCGCGCTTCACAGCAGAATGGCCAACACTGCTCAGGGAACAGAACAAGGTTGCGCCCCCACCCGAGGGCCGCAACCGACGGCCGCGCGAAGCGCGGCCGCCTGGTTGTCTACAACGCAGGAGACCCGACGTCAGTCCAATGCCACGATTCGATAAAACGACCAAGGCAAACCGTAGGCCTCGTAGACGATACGTTAAAGCTAGTCACGTTGACCCTGTGGGGTCAACACGTCGAAAAAGGGGACGGGAAAGAAGGTGAACCGGTAGTCCTCCAAAATCTCAACACCCAAGATTTTCAGGGTCGTCGTAGTTTATCGACGACCTACACCACTATGATCCACACTACCACTCTCACCGACGACCCCGACCGCCTCAAACTCCAATCATGGTGGTCAACCATGGACCCACTACAAAAATTCGAGGACCTGTTCCTTTCACCCTCCACCTTCCCTCCCCTGTCGACTCCCGATGGAACCCTGTCCTAATGTCTGAAATAAACGTTCTCCCCTGCAAGCTGCAAGTCTTCCATTGTTTCTCTCATCCATGCAAAATTCTTCCACGAAGATCTCTCATTTCTCAAAAACCAACTCACCGATATCAGTCCCAACTAGGCCTTTCGAACGGTTTCTCTCGGTCCATCTCACCCCGGAGAATAGTTATATGTAGCCTGTCGCGTAACCGTCCATCGTTGCTTCGAAAACCGTGTAGAGATCCTGAGACCATCACCGACACACTCACTACACCCACCGCTACCAAGTTCAAGAATTTTCCAGGGAGATCAGAAACCAGATCACCCAAACAATCAGATTCACCATAGACATCCTCAGCCATCTCGGATTATCGTCCCGACCCGACTGAGATCACAAACTATCCTAGGGATCATTACTCATCCACCACCACGTCACCAATTCGTCTCCCCATCAGACTGCACTCCTCTACCCACTTCGTTCACTTTCTACGGTAACAAATCTATCCCGAATACCGTTTCCGGTTCTTTTCTGTTAGGCGGGTACCGAGTTTAGACGAGCCGTAGCAGACGAAAGGGCCAATCGGACCGACGGCACGTGCGGATTGGGGGTTGAATACTGAGACCCACGTCGGAACCCTACCGTCAACTCACCAATCCCGCATGTTCTTGCCGTTAGTTTTCTCCGCAACCCGCCTGTCAGAAAAATGCCCCTACTTTCAATTGACGGACTCGTTGATCTGGAACGAAGTTTCTATGGAACACATATCCGTGTATTCGTGTGTCCGAAATCTCTCTACACATTTTCGCGTCAGCAATGCTCGATGCAGCCGCTTGAAATAACTTTGCATCATCGACGTCCGCGCCGACGAGGAGCATGCACATTCGACGCGCCTTCTAATAGGAGGGCCCCCCCAATAAAGAGGCCCCTTCCAGTGGAAGGGCTGCCATAATATTGGAAGGGGAAGTTCTATTGGAAAACTCGGAGCGTCGACATAGCACGTTGCGAGCAAACCTTCACGTGCAATTTGTTCGTGTACGCCTCTGTTTGTGAGAGATGGTTTCGGACGAAGAGGATGCAAGGGCTGGCAGCTCTCGAAACGCGTCAGAAGCCTCGGAACGGGAATAAGCAAGGAATAAGACTTTGATTGAAAAATAAAGAGGCCCCTTCTATTTGAAGTGCACTCTCCAACAGAGGAGCCTCTAATCGGAGGATCGGAAAATAGACAGGCAGACCTTTTAATTGGAGAGTTAACGGTACATATGTGTGATTTTGGGTTTCCACGCCTGTAAGTGCTCAATCCGTGAAATGCCGACAGATCGAATTTTCGGCTCGAACATCTAACTTGTGATGCCGACGTGATCCTCTGTAAAAGTTCAAAATCTTTCCCTCAACCACGAAGGTTCACGATTCACGATTCAACAGCACTCCAGAACCAAACTCCATGAAAAAGCCCTCCGACGGTCGAAACGCGATAGAATAACATTGATAGAGCCAAGACAGCAGCTCCTCACCGTCGTCCAAGCTGGCGACCCGAAGAATCATTGCAACACGAAGTTATGTAATGCGTTTATGGTTGCCGATGTACCACTTCATGAACTGTCGAACGCCGTTTTGAAGAGTTTCTCGAAGAATGGTCGTCCATGGACGTTCTCAACCGCACCACGCTCCAGCGATTCCATGCTCGCTGTGTATTCGCCGATGCGATTGCGAAAATCAGCGAGGATATCAGATGGTCGAAAATCTGGGTCTCGATTGACAAAACGACCGACAACGGGAAAGAGCGTCGCGAACGTTGTAGTTTGCCGGTTAGGAACCACAGAGCTTGGGAAAAGTCATCTCCTGACGTGCGAAGAGTTAGAGAAAACAAACGCAATCACAATCGCGCATGTTTTCGTCCAATATCTCGAACTCCTCTGGACGGACACCATGCATTGCGATCGTGTCCTTCTCTTCGCAACCGACGGAGCTTCCTTCATGAAGAAAGCAGCATCTAGCTTGAAAGGCTTGTTCCGCCGTATGACTCACGTTGCCCATGGACTTCATCGCGTTTCAGGAAAAATCCTTCCTTTTTTCCAAGAGTCGATCAACTTGTCGCGCGTATGACGATGGCCCCATTGAAGTCCCCCTGTCGCATTTCGCTGTTCAAAGGTCATCTCAATCTGCCCCTCCAACGGAAATTGATATTGACGCGTTGGGGCACATGGATCGATCCGTCGGATATTATGCTCTACATGAGGCTCTCAGAGATTTCGTGCGGGGTTCCCTCGACGGAGATGATGCCGCGAGCATCGGAGAAGCTCTGAAGTTGTTTTCAGATCCGGAAGTTCAAGTCAGTGTGTCAAAGTGAGAAGCCGATTCAGACCGATGTGGCTTTGTGTGTGGCGGATGCTCCGGAGATCGAATTCCAGAGTCTGGATAAGATGTTGTTTAGGTTTAGAGGCCTCAACGCTTATTCTGCGCGGAGCAGGAGCTCATAGCGGCATTCAGCCGATTTCAGCGTCATTTCCCATGCTTCGAGTCCCCTAGAAGCCTTAGATCGGGCCTGCCTATTATTTTGCCCTATCTGCCTGTTTGGCAATAAGTCGGGTGGAATGATCTATACTTTGGAAACCTCTTTCAGATCCGCACTGGTTCGGCCCGAAAGCGGAGCTTCACTTCTGAAAGTTCCCTTGTCAGTCGGGAAATATGCTGTACTCGCATATGGTATATCACATGCCGCCAACTCAACTGACAGCACTCTCTTACCTGTCGTCGATCACATACGTGACCTAGGTATACTTGTCACTCCTACCCTGGATTTCTCACTGCACATCGACTCCCCGCAGGTCGTCGCGAACTCTCATCAATACTATATTCCGTGCTTATGTTACGCGGGATCCACTCAATTATGTTAAGCTTTCCAGTTTATTAGTTCTCTCCAATATCACGTATTGCGCGCCGACCTGGAGACCGCACCTCGTGGAACGCATCGAGGCTCTTGAGAAAGATCAGCGTTTCTTCTATCGTAGACTACGCGCGCGTTGCCCACAGGCTGCCCAGATGACGCAGCTCAAGCCAATATCTGATGTCTTCCAAGATATTGATCGTAATACTCTCCACATGTTACACAAATGTAACATGCTAGAACACTTTCTAGTGATAAGGCAGTCCTTTCTGCGAAAGAAACTTGACATCCGCCCAAAGTCTGAATCATCATTGACCGTTGTCTGTAACACATTTGCCTGGAGAACCGCTAGGAGGCTCCGTTTGGAAGGCGCACCGCCTTTTCTAGTCAACCAGTTTGTACGGCCATTCCTTGCCGACCCCCTTTTATCAAACCAATGAAAGAGCTATCAAATCAAATCATTATCTGCGGGATTTTCTGGTAATTTCCCGGATTCTCAAAACTCCGGAAGCGAATCCGGTGATCGACGAATGCGTACATGGGACTCGGAGAGCTGAATTGAAAAACTCGCGTATCGTGCGAAGCTGAATCGTACTACAGTGGATTCCGCTCAATGGGACCACATCGGGACCGGGCCATTTTGGTCCGATTAAGCGGCCGGTCCCAATAAGCGATAGGGGAAAAAGCATCACCGGAATCGATAATTTACGGGAATTCATATCAAGGGACGCCATGTCTGTGAATCTGACACTCGGTATCTGTATGTGTGTACAGTGAGTCCTCGTTATTCGCGGACTCGTTATTCGCGAACTTCGCTCATTCGCGGTTTTCCCAATTCCCGACCTCGATGCCAAATGGATGATTGGAATGGAAAGAGCCGCTGCAGCAATCATCCGCCGAAGACCGCGTCAGGGACTGAGTTGGAGCCATTCCCGGCGGGGCGGAATTTAAACTCAAATAAGCACTCTCCACCTATGCCTCCCACCGTCGCTGCATGGTCAGCGCGCCAATTGGAATTCGAATCCTTCAGAAACTGCGACTCGTCCGCGGAATACTCAACGAAAAGTTACACTATCACATCTTCTCGGGGAACGGCTTCATAATATTCACATGACGCCTCTCCGGAACCCTACCTCAGGAGGGCGACAACGATAAAAAAAAATGATTCACTATTCGCGGAAATCTGCCATTCGCGGAGGGTCTTGGAACCAATTGACCGCGAATAACGAGGACTCACTGTATTCTAATACTCGCGCCACTCTTTTTGGCGCCATCTATCATCATCTTGTCAATAAACGTCAGTGTCATCTTGACCTCCGGGTGCACGTCAACTGGGCCCCGACGTCAACTGGGCCCCGGCATCAAGTAGGTCCCGGGTCCAAAGGAGCGATGCTTCCGACTCGCTAAAATGACCATAGTGCTTCCTTGGTTCTGGGGACCAGTTGACGCCGGGTCCCAGTTGACACCGGGGCCCTGTAAAACGTCGGGGCCCAGTTGACGTGGGGGCCCAGTTGACGTGCACCCTGACCTCCTCAAGTGTTGTCAGTATTACTAGCTCATAGTACAAACTGTATCCTCATTGTTAGCTCTGATGGCTGACGAATCGATTCCCTTGCAAGAGCGATGCATAGACCTCAGCTACGACAACCAGTCTGTCGTGATTGACGATCAGTTGAGGCTGGAAGCGTCGGGAGAACGGAGCGAATCGAAACGCAGTTCACGACAGAACAACTTAACAAGAGCTCGCCATCATCATCGCCGAACGATACCAAGCTTTCGAGGATTTTTCCCGAAAGCTCGACCTCGACTGGCCCGATTAAGCGACTTTTTGGTCCGATTACCCGGACAGATTTTGCTGGGCGGATTCGGGAATTTGGATTTTGGCCCGGATAGGCGGCTTGTCCCATTATCAGGTGGTCCCATTAAGTGGAGTCCACTGTACTACCTCCCTGATCCAACCGATGGATCAGGGAGTCGTTTCGACTTTCAAAGCCTATTACCTGAGACGGACTTTTTCACAGGCCATCCGCCAAACTTCCGAGCAGGGATTCGACCTGACCCGATTCTGGAAGAAGCTCAGCCTCAAGGATGTTATAGATAACATAGGATACGCCTGGGATGAAATAAGCGCGAATAACATGCGAGCGGTCTGAAACATATTTTGCCGCAATGTGCGAATGATCTTGTTGATCTCGAAGCTGAATGTTCCAGGGCGAACAACGACAGCTTGGCTGCGGCGTGGGAATTAGGCTTCACAGATGTGGAATCGGAGGACATCGAAGAGTGCGTAAACTCCAAACATGGGGGATACGATAACAGGTCTCTCATCATGATGGACAACGAAATGTCTCGCGAAGAGCCCGAAGAATGACGCTCGATCAAGTTCTCACGATTCTCAGAAAAACTGACGATCTCTGTAAACAGATCCTCCTCACTGATTACAAATTCGATCGCTGCCAACCTACGTCTCTCAAGCTGAACGAAGCTGTTCATCCCTACCGAAAGCTCTACAAACGTCCGTCGAAGCGGTAATAATCGGATTCTGAAGCCGCGTATGAACCTCATGTTATTTATTGTAATTTCTTGATTGATCCAACCACTTTTGGAGTGCCAACCACTCTCCAACCACTTTCCAACCACAAAAAATAAGATTGCATCCTCTCATAGACGGGCATCCCCAGAGCTCTGGTTTCACGGAGTTGGCATAGATTGGAGCTTCCACGTTCAGCTGAGTCGCGATGTGCGTGTGTAAATAGCACGAACACAGCGACACCTTATACGCAGCGCTCCGTTTTCATCTGGCGCTCATGATCTCGAAGCTTCCGTTCGAGATCTTGTCCAATCATCTTGCGACGCTCTCAAATGGAGAGTCAGATCACAAATATCAACAAAAATCGTATAGCGTAGCCGTCAAGCTAAGAGTGCTCGAGTTCGCCGAGAACAAGTCTGAAAAAAGCATCGCAAAAAATTGGCGTGACGCGGAGGCGAGTGCAGGATTGGACGCGGCAGAAGTAAAATCTTCTCGAAATAACTCTGAAGCAGAAAATACTACCAGGGGGTGGAGTGATAGATGAGGCGTTCGATGGATCGGTGTACCTATACGTCGAGGAACAGCGTTCTAAACAGCTAAGGGTAACACGCTTCATGATCCAATGCCAGGTATGCCAGATCACTGTTTATCATTGACGTCCTCTCCTCGTTCAGAGACGGAGGGCATGTGCGGTCTCTGAACTCCGGGGAACGCATACGCCTCATTGTCAGACCTACTACAATGGATTCGCCACGCACAACGACATCGTTCCAATGCAGGTCCACATGTTTGAAAGATACAAGAATCCCAAAATGGAGGAGCCAATGGTAAACATATGTGATGTCGTCGAATACTGAAAGGGAACGGCAAGACATGATGAGCGCCGATTGAGCTGATATATATTTGGTGGAAAAGTTTGACCTACCGAGAGAAGAAAAACCCGCATAGCCCCATCTGCTTATGGCCTCCTCTGTTTCGAAACGTAGCGCCCCTTTGCAGACTCTCGAACGGTCAGTGCCCGGAATCCCGAATACCCGATATCCCGATTACCCGCTATCCCGACTCAAATACCCACCATCCCGAATACCCGATATCCCGACTACCCTTTCATTCAAAACGTAGCCTTGCTGAAAGCCAGCCAGGCTTCTTCTCGCAGCGATGAGATGGAGAAGTCCCACCGGGAAGGACTGCTATACAGATAGAAAGGATAGATTCAACATGTGTTATGATGAGCTTCAAACGAACGCTTGTATCTCAAGTAGCACATGGAGGAATGGGGTGCGCCGCTGTAGATGAGTGCTGACCTGCTTCACGAAGCAGCAACGGGATTTATACCTGCATTCAAATGGATCCAATGTGCAAGTTCTCGAACGGGACCGATAGTCGAGGACGTCAGAATCTTTCCTCCAGCTGATGATTAGTGGGAGTAGAATATGCTCCGATTTCAACTCATCATGATTATCGAACCCGTCTGTTCAGGGGGAAATGTCATGTCCGACCCCGTAGATAACGCCAGACCGCTCATCCGATCAGTCTATTTAATCGGCAGTCTCAAGAAGAATACCTATTCGCCATGACATGCATAGAAGCCTCGCTGGCTTCCAGCAAGACTACGTTTCGAGAGAAAGGGCAGTCGGAATTTCGGGTATTCGGGATAGCGGGTATTTGAGTCGGGATTGCGGGTGATCGGGATATCGGGTATTCGGGATACCGGACCCAAGTCTCTCGAACGACTCTATGGCTTTGAAGAGAGCCCCATCATCCGAACCTCGGTTTCGCGCGGTTGATTCACGTGTCGAGAATCGATGTTTATGGAATTCAACCTCTCGCGAAGCAAGAACATCACAGCGGCTGCTCTCACCGACATTTTACTCGTTGGGTCAGAGTCACTCGGTTCAACGTTGGGCAAACGGTGATCACTCGAACTCGATGCCGTTATCCGACGGAAGTCATCCGAAATCAGACGTATGGCGCGACGATCGACATCGAAACCAGCCGCCAGCCTTAGAACTTGGCGCCGGAATCGAGCGTGGAATTCCGGGAATTAACGAAGACGTGGCGAAACGAGTGTTTTCCAATGCTAAGGACGTCTGCAAAGGGGCGCTACGTTTCGGAACAGGGGAGGCCATGAGCAGATGGGGCTATGCGGGTTTTTCATCTCTCGGTAGGCGTTGCAGCCAATTTGAGCGAAGGCCCATCTGAGCGGAAGGGACATTTGAGCGGAGGGCATGTTTGGGCGGCTGCAATCAATAGGATGTCCCGTAGACATTTGAGCGGAGGCCGATTTGGGCGGAGATTTCGCTCAAATGTGCCCTCCGCTCGAATGTGCCTTCCGCTCAAATCGGCCAGCATCCTCGGTAGGTCAAACTATTTTACCAAATATCAGCTCAATCGGTGCTCATCATGTCTTGCCGTTCCCTTGTGAGTGACTATTCTACTCTACCAAAACAACTCTCTTGGGCTTTTCCGTGGACGGGGCTTTTTCACTCCACTCCCTCCCTCCAAAAATTCTGCATTCCTGCGGAATCCCAGGTTCATCGCTGATGTCTCGGTCGTGACAAAAACACAGCCCTGGGAATCAATATTTTTATGTTCCTATATGCTGAATCTGAAGCAGGAAGCCTCGAAGTTTGTAGTTGCTTGCTCCGTCCAATGGTGGCCGACGTTTCTTCGGCATACTATGATTCAGTCGAGGTTTGCATGCATTCGAGGAGGAAAAATGAGACGTTGCTTGCAATCCTCAAATGGATCGATGTCGCAGAATATTTCAGCTCTATTCTGAGTGGATCTCACAAAGAAGTTGAAACTCAGTTGACGCTGTCGAGGGGGGATCGAATTAATATCTGCTTCTACTGGGGGAAGGGTTTATTTCCCGATAGCGTCAGTCTGTTCATTATTTTTAAAAATAACATTCATCCTGACATCTCTGGTCTCGAAACCCCACGGAGATAATATTAACCTGACATTTTCGTACCCCCTGCGCACGCCCCTGGTACACCACCGAACTCTCTCCCACAGAGAGCGCTCATGTCGACCACAGCTACAACAAACACACCCACTAGCTGACGTTACCAAGGTACACTTCAAGCTGCTTCGCTACAAGCAGTGAAAGCCCGCGCGGCAAGATGCGAGAGGGAATCCAACGGCGCACTTTCGTGACAAGATCCGTCTGACTCCGAGGCGAGCCATATGACAGAAGCCTGCGCTAGACAGAGTGTTTCTCCCCTCCGTCCCGGTCCCGCGTCGAGCGGGTGCTTCCTCCGCTCCATGAGAAATTGAGAGCTACGTGAAGACGAAGGATGGCTACGGCATTGGCCAACGCGGTCTTGCTATGTGCTCTCGTGTCAGTGGGAAGTTCCAGCAATGGAACGAGTCCTGAACCACCAGTGATTCATACGAGTGCGAGCGCTGAACTGCGGAAGATCTGCACCGCGATAAGTCTCGAAGTTTCTGCCGAGGAAAACTTGACATTCGTGTTCAACCTCCGTGTTGATAACGGAACTGAGATTAATCTCAACTATCTGTGGGAGCTGCCTCGCGTTCAAGTATATATATCGGAAGAGAGTTTCGTTCCCAAGCCAGGAGATAGAGAAGTTGTGATTTCTTGGGAGCGCGATCCCGACGATTTAGACCCACTCATGAGGAAGAAGTTCTGGGATATGAGGGGACTCGCTGGCTACCGGCTGCAGAACTTCTCCCGAATGCTGCCGGCATTCAACGTCGGGAAGCGTTTTCTCGTCCAAATAAGAGAATGGTCCGACGGAGATGGACCAGAAACTCCGCTAGCGGTGATGCGGAAACTGATGTTTCAAGGGTCGAACAACTTTATCACAGTATTCCGCAGGATCTTCATTATTGTGAGAAAGGAAAACGAAGATGAAGTGCATTCAAGTTTTACCGTGCGGAGGACCGGTCAAATTATCGGTGGACATGTCTCGAAAATGCACGCTATAGTATTCAGATTGATTCACGTTCTGAACATGTTCCTTGCCCCCATATCTCATCGTAACAACAGCTACGATCTCGCCCTGGCATTCGATTCCGCCAGATTCGCCAACGGGAAAACCAGACTAACAAAAATCTTTTTCAAAACCTGCACGCCGGTGAGTAAGCCTCGAGCGTTTCTGACCGACTCGAGTGGCGGCGAGTCTCGACGAATGTCTAGCTCGAATGATGACCCGCTCGATCAAGATGAAATATTTCTCCACAGGACAACACGGCATTTGTTCACGCGTATCAGTATCAGACTGTGCGCTTGGCAGTTCCCCTTCCATGGGAAACCCGACTGATCTCGAATATTCCGAAGTATCTGATCTTGGAAATTCCAATAACGCTGCTATCTCTTCTGGCTCTGCCCATGCTGCTCTCCTTTCGACGTCGCCGAATCTTTCACCCGATATCGGAGACGTGGAGGACGGTGTATCATCTCATCAGTGGTGACAATCGTAATTCTCTCATCAATTCAGTGGAGCAAGGGACATTAGTCTTGCTGGTCAGCGGTTTGATATCCTTATCAATCCAATATCCGATAAACTTGTTGAAGGGACAAGTGGTATCATCGCCCTATCAGCAGAGGATCCGACCGTCTAACTGTTCTGTTGTTTCTTGCGAATTCAGCGGCAACCGAAACAACTGGTTCAGCGTTGACGAGAAAGATAACTACGTAGCTAGACTTATCAACGATACAGGCTGGGCGAGCGCGGTCAGCGAAGAAAGACTGCGGGAGAGATGTGCGCCCACTTCAGATTCATCGAGTGGTATGACGAATTGGACGTTTCTCGCTTTCTCGATTCAATATCTGACCGTGTGCGACGAGCCAGTACTCATGAGAATGCAGCTCGTCCGATTCGACCGAGAACTTGCTTTCGAGGTCCTACGGAGCTCTCACGCAACGGAAAACGTTTGTTCCTCTTTTTTCACTTTTCATGGCCAAATCGATCCGAAAAAACATATCCGAATCACTCAGAATATACTGGCCCACGGCTTGCTCCACTATCATCACGTGAAAGCCTCTCTGTACAGCGATAATTTGCATGAGCAACAATTCTATCGCAGAGCAGCGAATTCGACGTCAAAGTGGTTCATTAACGTAACGCATATAAAATCGAAAATCATGAACGCAGTCGAAGCTCTCAAAACATCATATATCGAGTACAGAATGTTCGATCACGACAGCGCGTTTATAGCGACTAAATTCGGAGAGGTAAAAGAAGTCTTCTTCGCGTTTTCTGGCGCGGTGGCCTTCATAATGTTCCACGCATTCATATGCCGTTGCTTCGTCGACTGCCACGGGTCAACAAGACATCCAATGATCGGGTCTTCGTCAAGGAAAATCTCGCCTCGAGGCTTCAAAACATTAATCTCCAAACCTCGGGCCAGATCAGTTGTTCTCAAGGCCACTCATGGTGTACTCATGGACCAGACGGAAGCACTTTTTGCACGTTCGACAGCCAGGAACCTAACAAGCTGTGAACGCGGCTCACGTTTGAACCTCAGTTCCGTTACCATCCTAGAGGGCGATCATCCGACGCAAAGTGAACAACGCGTATCAACCTCGGGTGGGCTTGGAGGGGCTTGTTCAAGTGATGTCGTAGTATTACAAGGAGGTGAGCCTATCAGTCGGAGCCTCCTTCACGAGGGCCCGATCGGACTCGCTTTGCATGATGATTGAGAGGACTCCTACCGGAAAAGGATCACTGAGCTTGAAGTCGTCGAGAATCGGCTGCGACGAAATGATGGAGATGTTAACTCAATCACGAAAACTTGAGCACCGAAACAAGAGTATTGGAGTGTGGGAGGTTGCCGCCGAGAAACATGATACAACACGAGACCACAGTTGAGCACATCTGCTTCGTAAAATTGACTAGATGATCGTGGACCGGCAAGGACTTGGAGCAGCAGACGGTT
Source organism: Lepidoglyphus destructor (assembly GCA_031001835.1). Classification (NCBI taxonomy): domain Eukaryota; kingdom Metazoa; phylum Arthropoda; class Arachnida; order Sarcoptiformes; family Glycyphagidae; genus Lepidoglyphus; species Lepidoglyphus destructor. Next base: position 536,521 of record JARNKU010000133.1, read on the forward strand.
TCAGGTGAGTCTCCCCGCCCGGATGTCTCCGGTTATTCCCTCCAGGAGATCACACAGTTCAGAGGGACACTGAGCCCTGGCCAGAACGAATCGAGCCCAATCGTGAGCGCGAGAGTGAACTAACACAAGCTTACATCTCTCCAAGGTATCACACTACACCAAACGGCTCCGATGGCTATGAACGCGGAACTAATGGCGTACGGACATCCATTGTACGATGTCGCTAGATTTAGACCCCTCGTTGGGAGAAGAACACCGAAGCGAAGGTTATATTCAACACGGAACGGAGACCATCCGCTCAGCGCTCACGATCTATTTGAACTTTCTTTGCACGCCCTTATCGTTCATCTTCCTCATCAGAGGTTTGCTCTGAAGCGACCCCGTGATGGCGTCTGCGTACAGGGCTCTGATACCGCAGCATGTTGAACCTTCGACCGATGAGCGAAAGACTTTCAGGGAATGAAACGTTCCTCGGGGGAGCATTCAATCCTTTCAAAGGGTAGAGACCTCAGAATCCTGTTGAGTCGGTGCCTGCTCCGCGTGGATCCGCGTCTCATCCTCGGAGGCGCTTGAAGGAATGTTCATCATGGGCGCTATGCAGTCACCATGCAGATGACCCATAATCTCGTTAGATCTGGACTGTCTCATTTCTTTGCTCAGCCTTCTTCTTGTGTATATTCGAGACATGTGACTTCGAATCAGAGCCAATCTACGTTTGTTGTTCCTGTAGCCCTCCGACGTACGTTGACCAGATATCAATCACCGTCGTGAAGAGGTTAGAAATCCCGGGTCTTCGAAGCATTGAAGATAGACGGAGGAGTATTTTTGAAGAATCCTCATCCACAAGGAGCGTCCATCTTCAGTGCTTCTGAGGCTAACAATTCCGTCTTCCATACGACGGAAATCTGCGGTCAGGCCTGGAGCTCGCGATTGCTCGAATAATATTGTGACGGAGATTCAGAACACGGCTCTAAAAGGAACGTGGGAAAGTTAGCACCACACGGCTAATGGAGTAGCCGGGGCTGTTGTTCCAATTAATGCCGACAGGTTGTGAAGTTGAAAACAGTGTAGAAGTACGAGGCGGAGATCGGGCGGTACGGAGAGCAATCGGTTTCTGGTCAAGATGCTCTCCAACCGACTTCCGAATAGTGCGGGAACACTTGCAGTGAAACAGAGCAATCCAGATGGCAAAGAGAGGAGCAGCTCCCAAGGCAAAGTGCCGACGCGAAGCCGACAGACAAGTCCAGAAGGCGGGCGAGAATGAAATGTGGTGTACGAGATCGGAGTGTGAGTCCAAAGGGCGAGAGAGAGAGGAGTTGTTGCTGAATAAAGTGAACCGGCTGAGAGCGGAGAGGTTACTTTTCGAGTTGTGTTGCCCAGCCGGAACCAGGTTCCCGTCCCAAAATTGTGTTATCCTTGTGAACCCCAGGCCCCTCGCCCAGAGTCCCAGCAGCCCCGGCGCGCCCCTGTCTACCACCTCCGGTGAGTAATCGTCTTCCGCACCGCAGACCAGCGAACCCCAACGCAGAGACGCGTAGAAAATGCGTTCATCCATCGCGGTGTAAAGGGAGGCGGCAATAGTCCTCCAATATTTATACGAATGAATGCATTCTGTTGACGAATGGAGTCAGCGGGCGGTCGAGCAGACCGACTGTTCTCGTGGAGTTCGCGATTCTGCGGCCGCTATTTTAGCGGGCCGTCTGGCGGACGGAGCGATCGTGCGCGGAGAGCGCCAGCCGGTGTCTCGGACGGCAAAGCGAGATGGTTTTGGGGGATATGCCGAAAATGATGACCTTTGGCAACGGGAAACAATGTCGAGCGCTATATTTCCCACAAGGAGAGGTCCCTGATGTGAACACTTGGTTTCTGCCGAAGTCTCGTCAGCGTGAAGCTTCACAGTCCACTAAGAAGAAAACCTATCGGGATCTCGTACGGGAACGCGCGGATTAGTAGATACATATGAGCATTTCAAGAGAGCGCGTCTCCCATAGAGAAGAGCGCGTCTCCCATAGAGAAGAGCGCGCTCCTATCCGCAACGGGCGCTAAATGTAGGGAATATACGCGATTCCAAAGTCCGCGTCTCGAGAACGGAGGAGGGGGAGCAGGAAGCGGGTGGACTTATCAAGATCTCCCGAAGTTGACAATCGCGACACTCCACGAAGCGGCTCCCGAATAGAGTGTTAACCAGAGCCTGGAAGTTCAGGCATTAATCATTTTCGGCCCTCAACCTATTCATAAGAATCGATGGATATATTGATGATTGGTGCATCGCTGATCCATCCCACGTCGTGTTCGAACGAATATCATCGACATTGTCGACTTCCGATCATCCATTCAATTAATCGATGGAGAGTGAATAATGAATAATGCCTGAACTTCCAGGCTCTAGTGATAACTATGTGCTCGGTCCGCGGAAGATCCTATCGTGATCCCTATTCCTTTCGTCAAGGGACTCAGCCAGCCGCGTCAGCGCGTAGTTTGCTCCGGAGATGCGCAGTAGCCGTTATGCGCAGAGTCAGGGCGCGAAAACCTATTGAGCTTGCGCCGATATCCAAATCTTTGGGGGAGTGGTCACTAGTCAACGGTCGAGCGCGGCGATTTTCATACGCATTAAACGCGTTAGCGATCTGGTCGACTGTGGTTAACGATACGAAACGCCAACGAACGGAAGAGCCCGACTGAGTCTATTTCTTGAGAGCGACTGCGGTTCCTTGTGAGGCAAGTGAGTTCCAAGTTCAAGGCAAGTGAGTTCCAAGTTCAAGGCAATGGACTTCCAAGTTCAAGGCAAGTGACTTCCAAGTTCAAGGCAAGTGACTTCCAAGTTCAGAGCAAGTGACTTCCAAGTTCAAGGCAAGTGACGAGGAGTTCCAAGACGAACGAGGGATCAAGTGCAAATGGCGAGCGCAGAAGGCTTCAAGAAAGCCACCAGTCTGCGTTTCGGTGAAGGTGAAGTTTGGTACCACGAAAGCGGGATCTTCGATCACGATGGTTCCCGTGGTACATCTACCTTTTTTTCCATGTTAAGCGCCGCGACAGGCACGGACGTTTCATTGAACTTACATGCAAGGCATACAGACGACCTTCCATCCGATGCCGAGTGTCAGCGAAGATCACGCCTGCAGGCCACATACTTCGTGTCTCCGGCATCCATAATCATCTGCCTGATGCAAAGGGTCATAGCGTTGACTATCGCGAAGCCAAGAGGGACATGATTTCGGAGATCCGTGTAAATCCTCGTCAACAACCCATAGATGTCGTACTCAAGCGACGACGAGCGCTCCCAGTTGAGCCCGCGTCCACACTGATACCTTCGAGACTAACTCGAACCCTCCGCTCTCATGCCTCCAAGATGATGCCTGGCAAGGTCGCTTCCTTGCTGCAGCTCCATGAGCAAATTTCCTCCGGGGATTACCCCGGGTTCACAATAACACGCGATAATCAAAGAGTCCTCAGCTTTTACGACGCGCAACACGACACACTCGTCGTAACTACGGCCGATCTACTCCGATTGTTGCGTGAAGCCTCAGTGATGCACTGCGATGCCACTTACAAAACGAGGCCCCGCAAAATCTGCCAGCAAGTGTTCACTGTGCATGCAAACTGGCAGGGACAGGTCGGCATGATAGCTTGCGCATTCATGAATCAGAAAAATGCGCACGCGTATGGCTGGGTTTTTCAGTGCTTGAAAGTGAATTCACCCGGCCTTACAATCCCAGCCTATATGGGGGATTGGGACACAGCAATGCGGTCGGCGGTTCGCTCGGAATTCCCGAACGCGCATCTATATGGATGCTTATTCCACTACTGTCAAAGTCTTGTGAAGAGAGCCACGGAACACAGCAGTGCTGCCGTTGGCTTGACGGAAGAACTCCTCCGTGAGGACGAAATCTATGCAATCTTCTTGTCATTTCTTGCGCTACCGCTGCTCCCGACACCGCTGATCCTTCCTGCCTTCCACCATTTCGCTGCTCTGGCTCGTGTAGCTCACGACGGATTCTCTCCGTTTCTCGAATACGTTTCTTCGTTTTGGATGGTCAGGATTGGTCCCGAGAATCTTTCGGTGTACAGGTTGCCTTCGCGGACGAATAACCACGTTGAGTCGAACAACGCTTTTCTATTGCGCAACGCCGGCATCCGCAGCCGAGTTTGGTCGTTCATCAACGTTCTTGTGAACTCTGCTCAAGATGTGATAGTGGACTACGTGAGCCACGTTGATGGAGTCCGTAACATACGCTCCTGGCAGAGCAAGGCCACCAAGGGTAACTGCAAGAGGATCGAAGAATCGTGGACCCTTTTAGAGCAAGGAGAAATCAACCATATAGAGTTCATTGAGCGAGTGAAGTACAAGATGGGCAAAAGAAGGCGCCGACCAAATCTCAACAATACGGATCCTCTGATACCGGGCCCTGGAGCAGCGGGCACGAACGAGCCGGACTCATCAGATTCGGAGTCAACTGCGTTGGTTCTGATTGGCGACTCGAGTCTAAGAGGAGACGAATTCGAAGATGCACTTTCGGACTCGGGAAGCACGGCCTCTGACGTGGACGTGGCCGCTCTGGAGGCTGAGTTCAACCACCCAAACGAAAACTCATCCGCTCTCGAAGTCAGCTTTAACGATGAAGAGGAGACGGAACCTGAAGGAATCTACTCCCTGCCCATTCTCGATCATTAGGCGGATCACACGTACACTTCTGAGTCACGCTAAAAACTTTCACTGCTGAACTACCACTACCCCTCGGAGGGAAAAAAAAACGAAAAAAATACAAAAAAAAAGTCCCTCATAGCTCAAGCGTCCACGTCGCGAGGGATGGGAACCCGTAGAGAGGCGTTCTCCGCACTTTTTCTCGGAGCGGAGGCATGTGACGTCTACTCTGCGGGGCTAATTGAGCTCGGATCGCGAAATCCTAACTACTAAACATGCTTGTGAGAATCCAAACGAAGTCCCGGCAGCCGGCTGATTCGATTCATGCAGCGAGACCACGATCCGCTACGAGGAGCAGAACCGAAGAAGAATGCCAGGACGAAATAACCCCTGGATGACTCTCCAGGTTCCGCATCCGACCAGTACCAGTATCTTCAATACTTTTCTCATAGGTCTCACTCCCCAGCAAACCGCGCCAGGGTGTACATAGTAGATGCGCTACTTTTTTTTATCATCTCGCGTTACTAGAGGTCTTGATCTTCGGCATATTCCCCAATCCCATCTCGTCCTGCCGTCAGAGAGACCACACGGAGCACCTAGCGGAGAACCGCTCGGTTCGCCAGACGGCCCGTCGAAACAGCGGCCACAGCACTGCGAGCGCCACGGAGAACATCGTTCTCCTCGACCGCCCGCTCGCTCCAGTCGTCAAGAGAATGCATCCATGCATGTAAATATTGGAGGACTATTGCCTAGACCCGGTGTAAACATCTCTCCCGTTCGATCTCGCTAAAAACTTGAATTAAGTGCTTCTGAGTGGAACCGGTGGAACAATCCTGACTGAGAATGGTTCGATTTGAGAAGGAGCAACTCGACCAGCTCGAAGATCTTCTCGATAAAAAGCTGAAGTTGAATGCCACCGAGATCAACAACCACGTGGATGACAAACTCAATGTGCTCACCAAAGAACTGACGGCGCTGAAAGATGAAAACAAGAAACTCAAGAGCCGGCTGACTCAACTTGAGGCGACAGCACTGAGGAATCAAATTGAGGTCTGCGGGGTCCCAAACGAACCCAAAATCGGAGAGAAAGAAGTGGTCCTGCGAATTGCAAGAGCAGCCGGCATGGAACTGACGGAGGACTCACTATATGCTGCCTACAAGGTTGGAATCCCAAGAGTGATGAACGGAGTAAACTGCCAAACACTAATAGCGGAGTTCTACAGACCGGACGTGTGCGATAACTTCTTGGAATCGGTGAAGAACTTATTCAGGAAGAACAAGGATCTTCACTCGCAAATGATAAGTACTCGAATTAGAAACCCGACCCCCATCTTCGTATCTCGAAGGATCTCCAGAGAACTGAAACGGCTACGTTGGTTGGCCATGCAGAAGAAGGTCGCCATCGGCTACGAGTTCTGCTGGATCAGTCGATCCGGTAAACTCTGCATGAAAAAAACCAAGAGGGTCAAGTCACCGTGATCTCATGCGCAGAAGATATTCTACGACTCAAATAATTGTATGGCCGACAACAGCCATGCTCCCTCCTGCTCAACAGCATCCATCGACTCCATTATAGGTATGGCGAGACCGAACGGGTGTTCGTTCAGAACGCATGTCTAACGCTAGCAGTCTTCCCGGGGGGAGGGGACTGGGCGTAGTTCCAACAATATAAAATTCCAGATGATTAACATTAGAAGCGCTAGAAAGAACTTCGATCTCTTTGTAAGTACTCTTCTAGAAGAAGACACAGACGTTATATTTCCGACAGAGACCTGGTTGTATTCCCAGACAGAGAATTTCGTTAACTTACCAGGTTTCCGATCCCACTATGGATCAAATAACAAGTACAGGGCAGGAGGTGTGGTGATCATGGTTCGGGAGAAGTACCCCTCAGTAAAATTGAATTTAGCAGTCAACTCATGTGATCTGGTGTTGGTGGAGCTGATGGTCGGAGGTGCAAAGACTCGTCTGGGATGTGTATATCGGTCACCAACACCCAATGTCTCCAATGTTGATTCTTTCATAGACCAGGACCTCGGAAACATACTGAGGGTGCTGAGCAGGGCATCGGATAGTGTACTAGTCGGTGACATGAATATATGTCTTCTCTCCCCATCTGATACCACCAGTGCTTACTTATCACATATTTGTTCTCATGGGTTTCAGAGCCAGAACGATAACAAACCGACTCGTCCGGCGGGTGAAGCCGGCACCCTGATTGATCACGTATTCGTCCGACTCAGAAAGCTCACCGTCGGCAACTTTTCGGTCAGAGAGCACCTAGGTATATCAGACCACAATTTAATAGACTTTTCCTTAGAATACAGCGCCCCCAGACCGCCGAAGAGCTTCCGTGAAACCGTTGACTATAACTATCTCGTAGAGAGAATGGAGCAAGTGGACTGGTCGCCAGTTTACAACGCGGAAGACGCAGAATCTAAGTCACTCAACTTCCAGAACCTATGCTCTCTTGCGGTCGCGGCAGCTACCACCCGGTCCGAGATTAAGCCTCGCTTTCGCCCAGTGAAAGAGTGGATGACTCCGGGCCTGGTGAGATCAATTCGGAAACGGAACAAACTTTATCAGCGTTACAAAACGAGGAGAACAGTCGAGGCCAATATTCTTTATGACTCCTATCATGCCAGATTAAGAAAACTGCTTCGAAGAGCAAAAGACGAGTTCTACAGGACGAAACTTAGAGAGACGGAAGCTTGTTCGGCCTCTACATGGAGAATAATCAATTCCTACTTCCGTGGAAAGAGTGGTACCTCGGTCCTCGATCCTGACCTCGTGGGAATCAGTCTAGACGACGCGAACCACTATTTCGCAAATCTCGGTGCAGGCACGAGCCTCCCAGGAACCGGTTATCAGGAGGAGACCATCTCGACCGGGTTGACCAATCCGAACCTGGTGAACTTTCCCGGCTTTACCATCCCCTCGATTGAAGACGTACGGGCAAGTCTCGAGGCGATAGATGAGAAAAAGGCTGCTGGTATTGATGGTATTCGTGGAACGGTCTTCCGATGTTGCTCCCATGTCCTCGCTCCCCCTCTGCAGAACCTCATTAAAACTATAATCGAGTCAGGAAAATATCCCGACAACCTCAAGATCTCCCTGCTCCATCCCATCCACAAAGCCGGATCTTTCTCAGAGGTCTCTAACTTCAGGCCTATCTCTCTCCTTCCCATAACGAACAAAATTGTAGAAAAATTCTTAGTTGACCAATTCACCCAACATGTTGAATCGAATAATCTCATCAGTGATAACCAATTCGGTTTCCGGAAAGGAAGAAGCTGCGAAGGGGCAGCGCTAAAACTACTGGAACACGTCATCGAAGCGACAGATAGGAACCAGGGCTGCATTGCAATATTCTGTGATATTAGCAAAGCTTTCGACACTGTCAGCCATCCTTTACTCCTCGAGCGACTCCGGAGCCTCGGTTTCGGGGGGGCATCGATAGATCTCTTTGAATCATAACTCGCGAATAGATATCAAGTGTACAAATGGAAAGGTAATAGTAGCTCGCCATGTCCCATAAGTCGTGGAGTCCCCCAGGGATCCAATCTCGCACCCGGTTTTTTCTCAGTATTCATAAACGATCTGCTTAAACGCGATACAGGCGCTACAACAATTTCGTTTGCGGACGACACGACACTCTTGCTTACGCACGATGACCCCTCCGAGCTTGGCCGCCTCGCGTCCAACTCCATCTCATTTGTCAACTTGTGGATGAGTCAAAACGGCCTCCGACTAAACGCCGCTAAGACCAAATACATTGTCTTCGGAAATAAAACTTTGATACGCCCAGTCAAGATCCATGATCCTTCCTGCTCCCGCACTGATCAATGTCAGTGCGGGGAAATTGAAGCGGTTAATTCGCACAGATTCCTAGGTCTTTCACTTGACGCTGATCTTAAGTCCAAAACCCATATGGACTCACTATGCTCGAAACTTCGCTCCGCGGTTGGAATCCTGGCCCGACTAAGGAACATATGCTCTGTTCCCCTCAAGAAATCTATTTACTTTGCACTGGTTGAATCTAACATCCGATACATGATCACCATTTACGGAGGAGCAGCCGATTATTTGATAACTAGACTGGAGAAACTTCAAAAAAAGGCGATCCGCCTGATTGTCAACGCTAGATTCGATTCCCCCTCGGCCCCCATATTCTCCGATCTCCAGATACTCAAAGTCAGGCAGCTCTACGCGAACTGTCTATTACAAATACTCGGTCCCCGGCTGTCAATGATGCCCCGACCAGCACACTCGCACAATACCAGATTCAAAGCAGCAGGGTTCCTTTTAGGTACCAATCTAATCAAGACCCGAAACAGAAAGTCCCCACTGCCAAACCTCCAAGCCCTGTACAATCACCTACCGGAAATCCTGAGAAATTATGTCGATAACTGGTGCGTATGCGACCCAAGACACCTTAAGAAGCTTATCAAGAATCACTACCTGACCACCACGACAGAAGAGATCAAGGCGATTCTCTATTAGCCTTAGATAAATTAGCCTTAGATAAGTTGGAACTAAACGCCCCCTCCCCTCCCCCCCCCCAAGTGCAAATGATAATTGCTTTAGGTACGACTGACGGATAAAAGCATGTATTCCGTGCGACTGCGACACGGGCCTTGAGCCCTCTGCAGGCACGCTCCGAGCCTGAACATACAACCAAGACCTCGAATAAATCCACATATATATAAAAGACGCAACGCACGGTGTACGCCAAGCCTAATCAGGCACCATTACAATATGATGGGACCCGGGCCCTGTTGCATCATCTGGTTCCAGGAATTGCGGACCTGGTTGCGGAAATTCTATACCGGGGTGATGAATGTGGTCCCGGTTCCGCATTCACTATCCGGGTCCCGGAATTCCGCATCCGAGTCCGAACCCGGGCCCGCGGGTTATCCAAAACGAAGAAGAGCGCTTTGAAATCACGATTCAGCTGCCGATTTATGGTCAAAAATCATGAGAGAAAAATCATTGCCCACGTAAGGTACAAATCCGTATCCAATTAGGTGCCGATGATCCGAGCAGGGAAGCGAGGTCGACTCTCTGTGCGTATATATCTGTCCGAACGTAAACTCCAGAGAATTTCCGAAGAGAGCAGTTTAGTCATGGATTACAGCTTCGAGTCCCCTTGCACTCATCCGAAACGCCGAGGGATTCGCGACCACTTGCTCTAATCAGAAGATTCCTTGGTCGGCCAGACCTTGTCGCAGGCTTCAGTGAACTATTGTCATGGACAGCAGAGTTTCTAGAAAGGGGAGGGGCACCTGAGGAGTGATCAGTCACCGTGAGTAGCTGGTTTCTATGAATTGGAGACTTCCCCGTTTCTTTCGACAGATCTCCATCTGGTCTATCCCCAACAACCGCCTCGAGCCTATGCGACCATCCTTTCTAGGTTCAATTCAACGTTTTGTACTTCAAAACCGCGAAAACCGCGATTGGAGGTTTCGAGCACGAATCTCCCACTGTGCGACGCATGAGAGAGAGACACCCAGAGGAGCCTGAGGACATTATTCACCCGCCACACCCGATAAGGAGTTGGCTAGGCCAAACATCGACGGACGCCGTTGATGAAGCTATACGTTCCTTCCCGGAGAGCTCCTCGGCCGGTCCTGAGGGTATTCGGCCGCGCCATCTCAAAGATCTCGAGAGACGACCTTGGAGAGACCGCGACTTGTCTCAAGGGAGCTATTGCTCGCTTTCCCGATCAGCTTACAATTAGTGCTGGCAGAGTATCGAATTCCTTTCTCTCGGTTGTGTTCGGAGCGATTCTGATAGCCCTGAAGAAGAAATATGGCGGCCACAGACCGATCGCCTGCTCGCTCACTCGCAGGCGTTTGGCGGCAAAAATCGCTTGCCGAGACAACCTGAGTGTGGTATGCTCCGCCTCGGGACCAAGGCAGCTCAGCGTCGGTCGTCCTGGCGGGGTTGGGGCAGCTGTACACTCCTGTCGAGCGTTCTTGGAGGGCGGCATGAGCGACGTTGTTCTGTTGAAGCTCGATTTCGCCAATGCCTTCAACATTCTCCGTCGAGACTCCATGGTGCGACCAGTGGCTGACCATGTCCTCGACTTGCATTATCTGATTCACTGCTCGTACGGGAAGCCCATTGATCTATTCTACGACGGAATTGTGATAGAATCTGCGAGTGGGGTCCAACAGGGAAACCCCGTAGGGCCCGCCCTGTTTTGTCTCGGAACGAAAGAGCTCGTGGACTCGTTGGTCACCATTGAATCTGTTTTACCTCGATGACGGCATCCTCGATGCGATTAGTGGATTTCTGGTGTCATTTGTTGGTAGATCAACTGTTGTGGGTTGATAGGGTGAGTCAGGCATGGTCTCGTTGATTCTGTTATACCTATTTTTCGTTATGCGCTTCCATATCATTCTAAATGGCATTGAGGTTAATGCTAACATAGAAATCAGAGACTGCACCAGTGATGCGGCTTTCCAACCTTTACACACTTCAATTTTCTCTGGTTGCGGTTTCGGAGGAACGCTCCGGTTCTTATAGGATACCCAGAGGGACTGCCCTCCGAGTGTGGCACGGTCGTCAAAGATGCATGGCATCCCTTCGTTTGCTCGATCCGCACAAAGAATTTCATCCATGCAACTTACGATGAATTTAGCCATGGTTCTGGCGATTGTGCACGGAAGTGCCAATTGTTTACATTTGAATCCGCATTCCGTATTGCACGAAAAATAGCCACTCACTGATGCAATCTCCACAAGCAGAATCAGAACTGTGATACCTTTCAGACCATTTCGTGCCATGACTCCAATCCCGAGAGTTGACGTTGAGTGTAGAAGATGCTCTTCACCAAAGGCTTGGTCATCCAGTCACTTCGCTGTTCCAGAGTCGGTATATATTCCACGTTGAAACTCCCTTTCTCATAATGATCTTCAAGGAAATAATATTTTAACTCAACATGTTTAGAGCGGCGGAAGTGAGGGGAGTGTTTGATAAGCTGAATGGCAGCTTGATTGTCGATATATAGAGTAATCTTGTCATGGATTCGAAGTTCACCAAGCAGTTTCTGCACCCAGAGCGCAGACTTGGCGCTTTCGGCTGCAGCGCAGAATTCTGCCTCGCAGGACGATTGAGCTATCGATGACTGACGAATTGTCTGCCATACGATTGGCGCTCCTTGCCTCATGATCAGAGTCCCTGATGTGGATCTCCGATCTTCAGGGCTGGGTGCGAAATCCGCATCTGAGAATACGATTGTCTTTTCTCTGGACGCTTTTTTGAAAGTGATCCCCAATGAGGGGTTCGCTTTCAAGTATCGAAGTATTCGAAGTGCAGCTTTCATATGATCTGGGGTGCTTTTGTCAAGGTACCGCCACAAAGACGATGTGGCAAACGCTATATCGACAAGGCATCCCACTGCCAGCCACATCAAGGCTCCAAGTAGGGTACGATATTCGGGGTGCCGCACTCTGCTGTCTGTCTTCAGAGTGTAGATAGTCTTGTCGCATGGGGTTGCCGCCGGCTTGCAGTTCGTCATTTTGAAACGCTCTAGGAGCTCTTGCACGTAGCGAGTTTGATGCATTTGAATGTCGTGATCTTTATTCCTTTCTATCTGCATTCCAAGGAAGTAAGAGAGTGGTTGAGAAGTAATTTCAGGAACTTTGCCAACTGAATCAATGAATTCGAGTACCTTCTCTCTTGAGCTTCCTGCGCAGACCGCACCATCTACGTACACGCAGACCAGCAGTCTTTCCTTCCCGGTTTTAAAGAAAACACAAGGGTCTGTCTGGCTTTGTGTCAGTCCTTTGCTGGTCAGGATTGATGTCGATTTCTGGTTAAACATGTAGGGTGACTGCTTGAGACCATATGGGCTTCTTAATAGACGCAATACCCTTCCGGCTCCTTCGGTGCATCTTTGAGGAGGCACCATGTAAATTTCATCCGAGAGTTCCGCATTCAAGAATGCCGTCTTGACATCGAATTGATGCAATTATAGTTTCTCCTCGGCGGCAATGCTCAGCAACAGACGCAATGTCTCTTGACGCATGATTGGGCTGAAGATCTTATCTGGGCTGTAATCGAAATTTTCGCGTTGCCGGAACCCCTTGACCACAAGTCGTGCTTTGTACCTTTGCGTGTTGTCCTGCGGGTTCACTTTGATTTAAAAGATCCAACGCGAATCGATGGCCTTCCTGCCTTTTGGCAAGCCTGAAAGTTCCCAAACTGAGAGCTTCCTCAAGGAGTCTAGTTCCTCCTGAATCGCTTCCTTCAACAGTTGTCTTTCCGGACAGTTCATTGCTTCGTCATAAGACTTGGGTTCAATGCGACCTTGGGCTTCCACATTGAAGCAATCCTCACAGTCGCTCAGAAAATCCCAGGTTTCCTCTGATGACTGTAGGTCATTATATCGAGGTGGGGGCCGGATGCTTTCCCGGGGCCTCAATTCATAGCCCTCTCGTCCTGCTGGAGGATTCTCATCTCCGGCCTCCTGCGTATCATCACCGTCACCATCATTCACCTGGCTCGGTTGTTCTTCTCCCTCTGGATCCGATTCTGATTCTGGCATTTCATGGATCCTGTTTGTCCATCCTGTGGACTGGGCCTCCTCTGGGGTTTGGGCCTCATCCAGCGAAGAGTCAGAAATAGCTCGCTTTTCCTTCGCTTTGAAGAAGACGCTTTCCGAGCGGAAGACCTTCCTCTGATGAGGCAGGTATACTCTGTAGCCAATGCCATGTGGCATGTAGCCTACCAAAATAGCTGGAGTTGCTCTCTTCGCGAACTTGTCAGACGTATAATTGTGAATGAGGCACCTGGCCTCAAATGTTCTGAGCTTTCCCAGGTACGGCTTTCTCTTGTAGAATATTTCATATGCCGTCTTCTCGGATCCCTCCGGAATCGTTACGATATTCAAGACCTGAACACAATAGCCTACGCATTCTGCCGACAGGAACTTTCTGTCTTCCAGGCCTGCGGCAACTAGTGGAGTTCTTACCAGGTTTGCTATTGTTCCCTTTCTTATGCACGGGGCACATCAATGCAGTTTTGAAGAGATTCGGCACAGTTCCTTCCTCCATAGACCTCCGAAAGATATGAGATAGCGGGAGACAGACCGACAGGTCAAGCCGTTCGTATATAATCGCAGGTATATCATCAGGCGTACTACTGACTTTGTTGGCCATTTTTCTGAGGTGTTTTACAATATTCAACGGACTGACATCAACATCCGATACGATAAATGGAGGTTGCTGCCTCAGGGCAGTGGGAGACGGATTGGAATCTTCCATCCGATCCAGCAGCTCCTCTCGCGATGAGAATGTTTTAGCGAAGTGCTCCTTCAGAATTTCAGCTTTTTCAGCGTCATCATTGTTTAGGTTTAGAAGTTATTTGGGGAAACTGGCTCGACAATGAACACGCGCTTCTTCAGCTTGAAGGAACAACTGACTCGTTTATTATTGTATTGATGATGATAGTGATCTCGGCGCCGCAAGCGCCGACTCCAAGCCGAGCCCAACATCTCCTTTCCCAACCTAGACTTCGGCGATGGAAGCAACCAAACATCCCAGTGAACCATCCACTGGCCTCCACCGCCTCGTTCGCTACGATCAACCTTGACCGCAGTTCTCGGTTGGTTTCTTTGGCAACCTCGAGCAACCGACTCCCAATATACTTCGAAAAGTACTTTTACCATTCCTCCGGCCGCTCGCTGTTCCGTCATCCGAGATCTTGGACTTTGCTTTTACTTATGTTAATTTGCTATCTGTCTTTGTCTATATTATCTTCTTATTGCTCCACCTGAGATCTTCTCGAAATGATACTTTCGTTCTTCTCCTACCCTCCATCGTCGTAACTAACAGGTCGATGATCCTTCTTCACCGTCGCTGCCTTCCACTCGTGAGCGAAACTTTGCGGTGCAACGCGCACCTTGTCTCCCGGTTTCAGCTCCTTCAGCCGCACGGCTCCTCGATCACGCTGTTTCTTCTGGGTTTCCCGACGCTGTGCCCGGAGTGACACTGGCGTTTTCCGCTGGAGCTGACTTCGCGCGATGACTGTGGTGTCGATCTTGAGCCTGACAGGTCTCCTAGATTCTCCACGTCCCTTTAAAAGATCTCCAAATCTCCTCAGGCGGTCTTCCTCTTCTAGGTCGGCCTCGCCGATCTTATGCGCTTCCTCCACGTTCGTTCCGAAGCTTATCATGCCCAGTTCTCTGCACCATTCCCCCGAGAATAGCGTGTCGAGTCTGTCGTTCACGATTTGAAACGGCATGCGGTAGCTATTGCCGTCGTATCGGCAAGTGAGCACGCATCGGCCTCTCGCTTTGGTGGCCGTTCCATTGTACATCTTCAACACGGCTCCTCCCGAAGAGTTCAACTTCGTAGCCGCACCCGCTCGTCGAACTTTCTCGTACATCGTCTGGCTCATTATGTTGCAAGTGGCTCCACTGTCGATCTGCCCTCGCAAGCTTTCTCCGTTGGGCAATTCCAGCGTGCCGTAGAATTTCCTCGTTGGCAACTTGTCCCCGGATGTGGCGAAAGTATCCTCTTCTTCTTCCTCTTCGTCGTCGGATTCTCGGTGAACCATTCTTAACTCTTCTTTCTTCCAACACATGACCTCGAAATGCCTGAATTTGTGGCATTTGGAGCACTGATAGTTATAAGCGGGGCACTTTCCCGTTGTATGACGGCTTCCGCAACTTCCACACTCGTGTTCACTCTCCTGGGATGTTCCACTGTCGTCTCCTCTCGTCCTCTGTCGTTGCGAGAGAAACTTGCTCCGGTAGCTTGAGCCGCCTCCCTGCACAGCCCTAATGTCGTTGGGATCTGTCTCCGTTCTGGCTGCGATGTCTCGGAGTGTCGTCTGATTGTCCTCGTACAACCTCAGCGTCTTCAGTGCGTTTTCCAGGTCCAAATCGGTCTTCTCTCTGGAGATTGCCTCTCTCGCGTCGGCCATGCGAGTTCCGAGAATCAACTGGTCTCTCAACATTTCCACTTCGAGATTGCCGTATCGGCACCGTTTCACGAGCGACAGTGCTCTATCGAAAAAATCACTCACGGTTTCCTCGGCGGTCTGCGCTGCCTTGTGGAACATGTATCGCCGATGCACAATATTCTCTTGTCGTTTGAATCTCTTGTCGAGCTCCTTCACGATCTTCGCGAGTGTTCTGCAGCTTGTTTTTTCTTGTATCTCGTCTCCCTCTAACACGTTCCCGAGCCCAAGGTTTCTCAACAACGCCCTGTTGCTTTCACCGAAGCATGATCTAAAGGCCGCCACTTGGATCTTGGGGGGCTGCTTGAATAGTTCTTCCATCAGGCAGTAATCGAGGAATCCCTCCTTGAAATCGGTCCAGGCCTCCGAGTTGTCTTCGCCAACCTTCACAGTCATTGGCGACGGCCGCGGAGTTCGTCTCCGGGCGCCTTCTTCTGTCGTTTGCGGTGCCATCTGATGAATCCTCGATTCTTCGTCACTACACATGCGAATTTCGTCACTGCGCCATGTTTAGAAGTTATTTGGGGAAACTGGCTCGACAATGAACACGCGCTTCTTCAGCTTGAAGGAACAACTGACTCGTTTATTATTGTATTGATGATGATAGTGATCTCGGCGCCGCAAGCGCCGACTCCAAGCCGAGCCCAACAATCATAGCTAGAGTTCCGTCAGCTCTAGCGATGGCAACCACTGATTAACGCATTACAAGTCGTTTCCTAACGTAGTTCGGAATAGACCTCGGGTCATTATTTCTCGCAACTCTATGTTCCTCTAAAATTCTATTTTGACGTAGGACTACGTCTAATGAATTGCTTCTAGAGGAGCATCCATCGACAATTTGAGAGAGGGCTCTCACTCTCGCCTGCAACGGAAGTTTACATGGAGACCAGCCGGCGGCTTTCTGCTGTCGACGCTAACACCTATACTCGCAGGAGGGCGCTCCATCGCCCGCAGCATCCATGCTAACAGCTCTTCTCCCGTGAGGGCGCTGCCATCGCCGCTTCGGACGGCGTCTGCTTCGAACGCCCTGAGCGCGAGCAAGCGCGACTGCTGGGCCAAAATCGATGCTGCGTATTGCCACCTCTGGCAACCACCCGTCTTACAGTCCTTTGTCACTACTGGAAGCACTTCAACTTCAACGTGAACGTTTGAAACACGAAATGAGCACTTAAGCCAACAATTACCTCAGCATCGTTACCTTGAAACCGGCCAACTCTCTCGAATCGTTTTCCAAGGTGCTCACTCCCAGTGACGCTTCCCAGATAACCGGCACAGTTCTTCGCTCAACGAACCGCGACTAGAGCCATCGATTCATAGAACAAAGCGAATACTCGATAACGCTCACGCTGCGCGACAATCTTTCAGCTTCTCTCGTGACTCGTGAACGTTTCCATGTCAGCGTAGGTAGATGTGTCCAACAGGCAACAGCTACTTGTGAATTCATGAATTAATGTTACTCAACCACAATGTCCTTCGCGAACTCATTTTTGACCACTCTTGAGAACATAGATTCATTCCGTTCGACTTCCAAGCTTCCTGCTCGCCCTCTCTTCTGTATGCCTCAGTGATTCGGAGACTGTGGTTACCGCGCAAGGTGTCGCCTGACGACGGATTCCAAACGAGTTCCGTTAAACGGGTCCCCGTTCGGTGCGATTTGAAGCCGGCTGTTTCGGTCCGCCGGAAACTTGCGGCTCTGGATGCTAGCCCCGTGGACTTCGACTCCTCTGCTTGAATCTACGTGTGTAGAATCCATGAATTTCTCAGAAAGGGCTTCAATACATTATAACAACTGTGACCTCGTTTTCAATCACTTGTTTGATGCGTCCTACAGACAAGTCTCTGGCTTACGCTGGAGAACATGCTCGGTTGAAATCAACCACCTCAACGTTCCCTGAAAATTCCTTGGACGTTCGTCTATTCGGACATCAGCGAAGGTTGAGATTCAACCTGACGACGTAGTCCTACGGAATACACGATTCAGTCACTGACTGAATCACTGAAGTTTTTCTAACGGCTTCGGCTAAACGCTTCTGCAACCTGACGGTTGCCTGAGGATCTTTCTCCTCCTCTATCATTTTCTGAAGCCCAAGTATATGATAGTCGATTCTACGATCGCCCTGCCGTTTGAGCGGGACATTGGACTCGATAAGTGTGTGCATCAAGCTGGCGAAGCGTACATACATTTCGTCGACGTTCTCACAACCACGGAAAAACATTGCCCAGTTTGTTAGGTCTAGCGTGATTGCCATATTCTCGTAGTTCGCATGTTCGTAATCATACCTATCAGGTAGGACTTTGACCACACTCGAAGTGGCGGTCGTGCTAATCTCGAAGATCACCATTTTGTGATCTGACGGTATGGGTGAGTTTACAGTCTCGACCCTCTGTATTTCATCAGTATTACACAGTACGATATTAAGGATGGCATTCTGTCGGGTAGGCGAATCTACCAGGTGAGAGAGGCCCAGCTGTGAGCGGAATGGGTCACCCAGTTAATCGCAGGAAGATTGAGATCACCCGCTATCACAACACGATTCTGATCTGATACGAGCTTAAGATCATACAAGCTCAAGATGGGAAATTTCATGGAAAATCGTCAATTTCGACGATGTCCGAAAATAATCACTTTCACGAGCTTTCAAGCCCGGAATTTGCCCCAACGTGTAGGCAAAGTTTTCCTGTTCAACACCTCATTTGCGCTTCGGCGCGGAAATGCGCGGGAAATTTGTTAGGGCGCACGTACACCGTTTCAATCCGGTTGATCAACGGCGTTGATCCATGCCGTTGATCGGCATCTCCTGCGTTTTGTGGATCAACAGCGTCGGTCAACGCCATGGATCACTATGTACCTCCATGTTTCCTCAATGTATCAGCGCCGTTGATCAACGCCGATGATTCACAGAACGCATGAGATGCCGATCAACGGCATTGATCGACGCCGTTGATCAACCGGTTTGAAACGGTGTAAATGCGCCCTAATTCACTAAGCAAAAATCGTAACGAGAGACGATCCGCAGGGTTGGGTGAAGGGATTTCCGTATCTAGTTTTGACGATAACTCGACGCGGTTCGCTCCGATCTTTCCTTTGATGGAAAGCTTCTTCTCGAATAAGGCAGCCGCAGTGATAACCTTGTCGCGTCGAAAGTTCTTGATTGTCTCATCGAGAATCGGAACCATTGTGTCGCGCCTTGTGGTGCCGCGAGTTGGCGGACTTTGGGCTGCCGACCCCGGTTCGAGTCACGATGTCAAGTTTCGAAGTCTGGTGTGCGCTGCACCACGTTCTTAAGCTAATCGACATCGGCTCAAAGGCGGTCTGCCGCATGTGCGCTTCATAGGAGCCATTCGGTCGATCTCTTACAAACGCTCGTGAAAAGCGGGTAGAGAGGTGGTTGGGAGCTTATGCCAGAGCCTCGGGCTGACGCCGGGTTAGAATGGACCTCGTATGTGCAGCTCTCGTGCGTTCTCTACAGAATTAGGTCGTTTTGTGGTCGCGGAGACCCTGAAAATGCCTCAAAGCTGTCTGAAATTCGAAGAATAAGCGTCGGAAACATATTAGAAGTGTCGGATTGGGCTTCAGGGACTCAAATGAACCAGAAACAGCTCTCAAATAATTTTGTCCACCTATTTCGGGGAAATTGGCGGTTGTGCGCCGGTTACCCCCTCCCCCTGGCTACGCCACTGCAACATCGTTCGAATGCAATTACACATAGTAGAACACACACATGTTACACATGTTAGTATGTTGCGCCAAAATCCCAAAATGAAGGAGGCAATGGTATAACTGCTGTCGTCGAATACTTAGTGACGATTCTACTCTACTTGTCAATATCTTGATGTTCCCAAATCCTGAATCTGAAGCAAGGAGCCTCTCAGCTTGTAGTTGCTTGCTTCGTCCAATGCTGACCGACGTGGCTTTGGCATACTATGATTCACTCGAGGTTTGCATGTATTCGAGGAGGAAAAAGTCGTTGTTCGCGATCCTCAAATGGATCGATGTCGCAGAATATTTCAGCTCTATTCTGAGTGGATCACACAAAGAAGTTGAAACTCAGTTAACGCTGTCGAGGGGGGATCGAATCTATATCTGCTTTCTCTCAGCGAATGGTTCATTTCCCGATCGCGTCAGTGACGCGATTCGATCTGGACTATGACTTTGAGAAATAACATTCATCCTGACATTTCTGGTCTTGAAACCCTACGGAGATAATATGAACCTGACATTTTTGCACACCCTGCGCACGCCCCTGGGTACACCACCGAACTCTCTCCCACAGAGAGCGCTCATGTCGACCACAGCTACAACAAACACGCCCACTAGCTGACGTTACCAAGGAACACTTCAAGCTACTCTGCTACAAGCAAAGAAAGCCCGCGCAGCAAAATGCGACAGGGAACCCAACGGCGCACTTCCGTGAAAAGATCCGTCTGAGTTCGAGGCGAGCCGTATGACAGAAGCCTGCGTTAGAAAGAGTGTTTCGCCTCTCCGTCCCGCGTCGAGTGGGTGCTCCTTCCGCTAAAAATTGGGAGCTACCTGACGACGAAGGATGGTTACGGCATTGGCGCACGCAGTCTTGCTATGTGCTCTCGTGTCAGTTGGAAGTTCTAGCAACGGAACGAGTTCTGAACCACCAGTGAATCATACCAGTGCGAGCGCTGAACTGCGGAAGATCTGCACCGCGATAAGTCTCGAAGTTTCTGCCGAGGAAAACTTGACATTCGTGTTCAACCTCCGTGTTGATAACGGGACTGAGATTAATCTCAACTATCTGTGGGAGCTGCCTCGCGTTCAAGTATATATATCGGAAGAGAGTTTCGTACTCAAGCCAGGAGATAGAGAAGTTGTGATTTCTTGGGAGCGCGATCCCGCCGTGTTCGACCCAGTCCTCAGGAAGAAGTTCTGGGATATGAGGGGAGTCGCTGGATACCGGCTCCGGAACTTTTCCCGAATCCTGGCGGCATTCAACGTTGACAAGCGTTTCCTCATCCAAATCAGAGAATGGTCTGACGGAGATGGACCAGAAACTCCGCTGGCGGTGATGCGAAAACTAATGTCTCGGGGGACGAACAACTTCATCATAATATTCCGCAGGATCTTCGTTATTGTGAGAATGGAAAACGAAGATAAAGTGCATTCAAGTTTCACCGTACGGAGGACCGGTCAAATCATCGGTGGACATGTCTCAAAAGTGCAAGCTATAGTATTCAGATTGATTCACGTTATGAACATGTTCCGTTCCCCAAATCCTCTCGTAATGACAGTTACGATCTTGCCCTGGCCTTCGATTCCGCCAGATTTGCCGATGCGAAAACCAAACTGGCAAAAATCTATTTCACAACCTGCTCGCCGGTGAGTAAGCTCGGAGCGTTTCTGACCGACTCGAGTGACGGCGACTTATCGATATGATGTTTTTCTTTACAGAGCAACAAGGTGTTCGTGCACGCTTATGAGTATCAAGCCGTGCGCTTGGCAGTCCCCCTCCCATGGGAAGTCCGACTGATCTCGAATATACCGAAGTATCTGACCTTGGAAATTCCAGTAACGCTGTTATCTCTTCTGGCTCTGCCCATGCTGCTCTCCTTTCGACGCAGCCGAATATTTCACCCAACATCGGGGACGTGGAGAACGGTGTTTCATCTGATTAGTGGCGACCATCGTGATTCTCTTATTAATTCAGTGGAGCAAGCGACATTAGTCTTGCTGGTCAGCGGTCTGATATCCTTATCAATCCAGTATCCGATAAACTTGTTGAAGGGACAAGTGGTATCATCGCCTTATCAGCAGAGGATCCGACCATCTAGATGTGCCGTTAACTCTTGCAAATTCAGCGGTTATCGATACAGCTGGTTCACCGCTGACGAGAGAGATAACTACGTAGCCAGACTCAGGAACGATACAGACTGGGCGAGCGCTGTCAGCGAAGAAAGACTGCGGAAAAGATGTAAGCGCACGTCAGATTCTTCAAGTGGTATGACAAACTGGACGCTTCTCGCGTTCTTGATTCAATATCGAACCGTGTGCGACGACCCAGCACTCATGAGAATGCAGCTCGTCCGATTCGACCGAGGACTTGCTTTCGAAGTCCTACTGAGTTCTCACGCAACCGAAAACGTTTGTTCCCCCTTTTTCACTTCTTATGGCCAAATCGATCCGAGAAAACATATCCGAATCACTCAGAATATACTGGCCCACGGCTTGCTCCACTATCATCACGTGAAAGCCTCTCTGTACAGCGATAATTTGCATGAGCAACAATTCTATCGCAGAGCAGCGAATGGTACGCCAAAGCGTTGGGTTAACGCAACGCATATAAAATCGAAAATCGTGAACGCAGTCGAAGCTCTCAAAGCATCATATATCAAGTACAGAATGTTCGATCACGACAGCGCGTTTAAAGCGACTGAACTCGGAGAGGTAAAAGAAGTCTTCGTCTCGTTTTCCGGCGCTGTGGCGTTGATACTATTCCACGCATTCATATGCCGTTGCTTCGTCGACTACCACGGGTCAACAAGACATCGATATCCGAAGATCGGGTCTTGGTCAATGAAAATTTCGCCTCGAGGCTTCAAAGCATTAATCTCTAAACCTCGAACCACATCAGTTGTTCTCAAGGCCGCCCAACTCATCGACCAGACGGAAGATTCTTGAACACTTCTCACACGTTCGACAGCCATGAACCCAACAAGCAGTGAACGCGGCTCACATTTGAACCTCAGTTTCGTTACCATCCAAGAGTGCGATTATTCGACGCAAAGTAAACAACACGTATCAACCTCGCGCGAGCTCGGAGAGGTCGTTCAAGTGATGTTGTAGTATTACTGAGGAGGTGAGCATATTAGTCGGAGCTTCTTTCACGAGAGCCCGATCGGACTTGCTTCGCATAATGATCGAGAGGACTCATACCGAAAAAGGACTCCTGAGCTTGAAGTCGTCGAGAATCGGCTGCGCCTAATCGATAAGGATGATTACTCAATTACGAAAACTTGAGCACCGAAACGAGAGTATTGGAGTGTGGGAGGTTGCCGCCGAGGAACATGATACAAATCAAGGCCTCCCGACGGAGCCTAAGTTGACGGCGAAGAACTTCGTCGGCCGCCCGGCGAAAGGACGGCGGAACACGGATGAGCACATCCGCGAAACTGACTATCGAGGGCCGGCAAGGAACTGAAGCAGCAGACGATCACAGGACAGTCTCCCTAGCCGGATGTCTCCGGATATTTCCTCCAGGAGATCAGACAGTTTAGGAGGACGCTGAGCACTGGCCAGAACGAAGCGAGCCCAATCATGAGCGCGAGAGTAAACTAACACGAACCTACATGTTGGAAAATCACGCTCAAGTTGATCGATTTCTAGCTCAGAGATAAGAGTTATACTGCGAGAGGGATGGTACGAATAAACACGACGTTCACGTTCGTCAGTGCAACCAGGGTGATCTTTATTCAATGAATACTGCTTTTATAGTTCAATGTTCACGCAGAAGGAAGACTGGAAGGGTTCATGTCTGACCTGCTTATCTAGACTGGGCTTTCGCAAGCTAAACAGAAACACTGTCCAGGGAGTGGACGAACCGATGATCCAAACACTGGAGTTGCGCATAGAGCAGTTCTGTGAAGATAATAGCTCAGAGTTCATGATCAGAGTGAAGGCTACTTGATATTCCGCCAACATTCTCCACCTCGGCTGAAGTCTGATCAAGAATAGAATGAGAGGAACGCGTCGTACTTGTTTCTTCGTAGTGCTACTCGGGTGGAGTTTTTGTCCCGTGTTCAGCCGTCATCGAATTTCCCAAGCTTAAGTCTGATCTCAAGTTGGGCGCACGTGCTGAAGCTGTGACTGCGTGCTTAGCAAGTGACTTGTGTGAGGCACGAGCATTTTGTGCAAAGAGATTCCCAGATTCTTCATCCGAAGAAATGCGTTTTGACGGGAAACGTGGAGTTTCATTGTGCTTCGTCCTTCAAGTGACGACCGTGTAACGAAAGTAATGCATCGGATTCGGTCTCATCCTCCGTTAATACTCAACTTTTGAGTCCCTGTTACTTTCAAATAGTTGGAAATTTATAGGAAAGGTCCCCATTCGGGTCCGGGATCACAGTGATCATTGCGAGGCCATCAGTGAAGTCTGAAGCGAGCCCCGGAACTCTGGATTCTCAGTGTAAATATGTCTCTCTCGTCGTGGGAAATAGTTGAAAACGGATTCTGCTTTCGCAGTAAGGTGTAACACCGTACGCTCGTTCAGGGAAACCCAACGCATGTAGCCAAGTTTGTCGGATGGTTAACAAAATCCACGTTAGGAGCAGAATTCCGCGATTTTGTTGATATAATTCCGTTGTGACCAGCATGGTGGGTATTACAGCGTGCACTTCTGGGGGATCTGAGATTTCGAGGTGATCGAGCCAGACTGGGTAAATTGCGACAGACACGATGGTGAACCAGAAATAGGAGTTCCTGGGCTCGAACGCAGGATGCGGTGAGACACAGACCTGAGGAGACTAACAATTAACGAGGTTCGTATTAAATATCGGTGATCGTCGTGTGGAGGTTGTAGCGAACGGAGCCGCGGCCGTCGCTCGAGCGATGTCCAGTGATAGTTTCCAGCTAGATTGAGTTCGTGGTGGATAGTCATTGTATATCAATGCCGATAACATTCTCGGGGAGGTACAAATTACCTGAGGGAAGAGTCGTCGACTCAGATATTTGACAACTCACATCCCCTTGACTTCCATGCGAATTCGACAAAAAGGCTACTATGTATTATAGTTCGACGCAACGGAGCGGTGGATCGTCCGGTGTAGCCATGAAAACTGTATCGCCATTCTCTAGTCCTAGCCTCCCGGCGAGGAACAACCATGATTCCCTTTCGAGAGAAGTACCAGACTCGTTGGAGTGTGCGCTACAAAGCAGAGGGTCTGAATGTGGTCGCGTCAGTTTGAACGAATTCCGGCATAACTGGAGGGTATGCGATCGCTTGTGGTCTCTGCGGGATTTGAAGGCGATAGATTCTAGCATCGAGAATTTCGGTTTCTGGCCGATCAATCTCCCAATGAGGATATGACCCAGTTCAGCCTTTGTGGGAATTGTTTCAGAAAGTGCGAATCTTACAAAATACCGTACATGAGTGAGAGCAATGGGCATTGTTGTCCGTCCAGCCGCAGAATTCACCTGAACGGGATCATTGACTGATCGATTGATTTCGTCGGATATTACCTGTACTCACGACCACAATCTCGATCTCATAAGGTCAACTCTCAAACAAATCTCAGGTCTCTCACGGACTCAAGTCAAGCAGGCTGGGCAA
Source organism: Lepidoglyphus destructor (assembly GCA_031001835.1). Classification (NCBI taxonomy): domain Eukaryota; kingdom Metazoa; phylum Arthropoda; class Arachnida; order Sarcoptiformes; family Glycyphagidae; genus Lepidoglyphus; species Lepidoglyphus destructor. The sequence goes on from JARNKU010000133.1 coordinate 561,427, forward strand.
AGCCCCCTCCTGGATCGGTAGTCATCTTAGGATGAGGATGCATGAAAACATACACACACATTAAATGTCTGGATTGGGTCCGTACTCGATGGATCTTCACGCTGTACTCGACCGGTACTCCTGTGCAACATAAGTTGTCGATCGTGTCAACAAATTCGATAGAGGGGATTAGCCGTGTACACCGAAGGTTGACAAAAATTCACCAGACGAAGCCGGCATTCGATCAGGCTCAATAGCTGACCGAAGTCTGTCCCAAAATCCAAGCCGCCGGCCTCCGCAGCCACGTCCACCCGGGACAGAGTCTCCCCGTGCTGGGTCACTCGGAAGACAGCGTTATGCGAGACCCGTCAGTTGGACATTCCGGCAGCTCAGTTCAAGGCAGCACAGCGTTGGATTGATGAATCCATGTAGCGGAATGAACTATCTCTGGGATACTCAGCTATATTGTTCGAACTTCGGGATGAGAATGTGGTAAGACGAGCCATCTCGTTCAGGAATTTCGTGGATGCTGTCTCAAAACACGATGTTGCACACGTCACTGTAGAAACTGCGGTATTTATGGGAGAAGGACCACAGTGATCGTTGAGATGAGGGGTGTCACATCGATCTACGTGCCTTCAACGGGGTACAAGAGTATTGTGCATCCTCTCTATACGCCTCGATGCAGGAAGTCTTCCAATGCTGATCATCCCCAAAGTGAAGAAGGACAAAATGGGACTGGTCCAAGATATGCATGTCCTCCAGGACGAAGAAGCTCGTTCGACCCAAAATGTCGTACGAGAATAGATTGCGGTGATTGTGGATCGCCCCAGACGGTTTTTGGACCTCTCGACTGGACTCATAATGTGAGAAATACGGTAATAGTCTCTACGGAAATCAAATTTATGAATCATGGCCCTTCCCCCTTCTTTATGGACCTGGCCTACTCCTGACCTCACGGACGTTTTCCCGCACAACCTATCGTTAGTACCAGCGGTACTAACGCAACTCAAGTTTTTTTGTGGTTTCGAACCGCGGTTCTTGGAAATTGCCGTCATTCGCAATGCCCGGTTGTCACCCTCCAGAAACAACCCCAAAAGATATTGGAATACTCCCGAGCACGTTCAAACTTGAGGATAGACCCTGATTGTGAGTGCTCTAATGTCTCTGAATTCGCGGAACCTCTGGAATACGACACATGGAATTGGGTAATGACGAACATGATACGCCGGCGGACCAATAATCTCGAACGCTATCGACTCTTCCGCGTTGGTGTCCTCATTCGCTGGAGGAATGAAGAGTCATAAATACCTAAAGCGCGCGCTCCCCAGCCCGTGACCGATGATTATGTCAGCTCCGTTGGGGAAAGGCGCTGCGCAGCCTCTTCTCAAAAATCGCCTAGAACTTGGGAAAATGCTTCAAAGGACAATTCTGATGGTAGAACCGTGATCCCCGACCTCGAATTGGGGCGAAATGGTTTCCAGATATTTTTGACCCCCAAGCTTGCAGTTTTTGACCACCGTGGAGCGCTCTCCTCCAGAGCCTGGAACAAACAAAGACTCATTTCAGGAGTCAGGGCTCTCCTTACCCTTGGATTTCCAGGGCGATCGGGGAGAACTGACTTGGCGAAAATCCTCCGTTTTGGGATGGGAATCACATCGCAGATTCCTGATTGGGCCCAAAATCAACCCTCATGCTGCTCTGTATCCTCTGATCGAATCCTCGACATTGTTCGACCAACTCATAGAGCAAAAGCATTCCCAATGTACATGTTGAAGCCTACGAAAAGCACTGGCTACAGAAATAAAATAGACTGCACAGGCGCCGCGCCGCATGTCAACGGGAAGATCGTACTCCTGGTCTCGAATAGGAATCGCTGCGAGACCCCAGCAAGGTTGAGCTGCTTCATCAGATCTATATTCGTTCGTCAGCCTTTCCTTCGAAGGCGAGAGAACGACAAGGCCCAAGTCGGAAATGTAATCCTCCACTCACGAAGTCATCAAACTTCGGAGTCCATGTTTCATTTCGATCCACGGCTGCATCTGTTGTCCGTTCAACACTCTGTCGTCCATCTGGTGTCAAGATGTTCCCCTGTGAATCGAGCAGAGATTGTCGACTCATTCTTCCTTCCACTTCTTCTGGGACTTGAGCGTTTTCCCTCTTTATTGTTTTTAGAAGTGGATCGAAACCTCCACTGCGATGATTCCACGACGCCGACGATGCCGACACGTCGGCATCCCGACGACAAATTCAACATTCACCTCCGTCGATTCGCGAGGTGTATCTCGTGGAATCCAGTTTCGGAAGGACTTTTTACGGGTGCAAGTGAGGGATTCATCATCGATCATCGTTGACGACATTTCAAAGAAAAGAGTTCCGTTCCCAAGCCAGGAGATGGAGAAGTTGTGATTTCTTGGGAACGCGATCCAGACGATTTGGGCCCACTCTTGAGAAAGAAGTTCTGGGATATGAGGCGACTCGCTGGATACCGGCTCAAGAACTTTTTCCGACTCCTGCCGGCACACCTGGCAGAATATATCCTTGGGCTTACGGCATTCTAAGTCCCGCGATTTGATGGTTCGAAAATTTCGCGATCGGATCGTCGATGATCCGTCGCATTCTCCTCTGCGGACGATCAGGCTCACCAAGGAGAACCAAAGGAACTCGTGTCTCACCATCTCATTGCTGGCAAAATATCACGGCGAGAAATCATCCGTTGCGCGGTACGAATCTTGCTTCGTGCTAATCTCCGGTGGAACGTATTCTCCTATGCCAGTTACGGGTCCCGAGTTGAGGGGGACAGTGGAAGACTCGCAATCCCTCTGATCGACACTCTGAGAGGAGGTCGGACCACAACATCTGCAACGATGACGGCCCGAAGAAACGGTCGTTCATCCAACAAGCTGTCGTCCACATCCTCACCTCTGTGGGAAGCTCACAGGGGAACCTTCTCCAATCGAAAGTTCGAGATGGGATCGGTCGGGGGCAGGAAATGTTGCCCCTGGTGAAGGATCATCGCAGCCGAAGTTTCCTGTCCGAGCGCCCTACCAAGGAAAAGTTCTGGCGGTTTCAAAGTCCCGATTTTTAACATGGAGCTCTGTGTAACTTCGGCTGTGTTAGATTTTGAAGTTATGAGGATTTGTTCGGTTAACTAGACGCTCGCAGTTGTGGAATTTGGGAACTTTTTAACTAGCTGAAGGATAACAGCTCGGGCTTGGTCCTCTTACACACACTTGATTTTTATTCCGAAACTTCTCTGCTCTATTGCGCGCTCTCAAGCGCGCGCTTTTCAAATATGTACACAACAGCTTAAGTTATTTTACACTCCCCGCGGAAACGTCTTTCGTTTCTCAGTTTCAATGTACAATTTACAATTTTAAGAACTCACTTTAAGAAGGGGAGGCTATATTGGTTTCGGAAGAGTTTCGACATTTCAAACTGACAATAGAGTCTCCTGGCCAGACTCGTAGCACCTATGATGACGGGTTCGCAGGCCGCGAGTCCTCAGAAGCGCCGGGACGATCATTTTCAGTGACGTTCAGCTCCAACGGGTACAGGAGCGGGGCCGATCGTCGCGAGACTCTACGGTTCGGGAACCTCACTCCGTAAGTCCGGATCTCTCCATCGCGGCCACGATGCGCTTCCACGATACGAACCAAACGCCAACGCACACGGGGTAGCTTGTCATCACGGAGCAGGCAAACGTCACCAACGGCAATCGGCCGCGCCCTCCGACCTCGGGTAGTGACCGCCGATCGAAGCAGGAGTAGATACTCGCGGAACCAGCGAACTGAAATATCTCTGAAATGATTTGTTTTTGTTAGGTACGCCTTTCTTAGGTCCTCGCCGGAGACGACTTCGTCTCCGCGGAGGCGATCGACGGGAATCAGCGGGGCCAACGCAGGGAGGTGAGGTCCACCTCTGAGAAAATCAGCCGGCGTTAGAGCAGCGGGGCAATATTGCTTTGATAACTTGGCGTCCGCGGGTGATCCAGAACCTCTTGCGCAAGTGGTTGAGGATGGTGTTCATGCCAAAATGCGCATTAATGCGATGAGCATCCAGTATGAGTAACTTTGCGAGTCGCGACTCGCCGGGGACGATGACAGGATTTTTTTCGTCAAAGGTGAGCACAGGCGTTGCGGTGAGACGAGTCTTGGCTCGCAGTAGATTGTCATTTCCGACGAACAAATTGAAGGCTGCTAGCTTGGAAGAGCTGGGAACTCTCTCGCCGGAGCGAACTGCTTGGATCTCCCCGCGAAGGTATTTCGACTGGCACCATCGGATGAGCAATGTCTCCGCTTCGCGGTACAAGGATGAAGCGGACGGAAGGGGTTTTCTACGTGTCAAATGATAGAACCGGAAAACCTTGGCGAGAACTCTCATCGCTCGGGCGGCCACTAGATTGTTTAGCAAGCTGCTTATGCTCGGTCTTCTCAGGAAGCGGACCGAATATCGCTTAGCGTCGCAGAACAGACCAGAACGGGACTGACGGACGGCCTCCTCGTCATCCGCAGACAATTGCGGATCTGAAGGAGGGTCCGAAATTCCAAGTGCCTCGAGGTTCCACAACGTGTCCAGAGCCTCAGCAGGTGTAGTCGCGGAGAGTGGTGTGGTACAACAGACTACGTGCACCACAGTGATTTCTCCCTTGACGTGGTTCCGCCCGCTCGGAAGAGGATCACCGATGATCCATCCCAACTCCGTAGATTGAGCCGAGATTTCTTCGATGACGGGTTCTGGTGGCAGGCGGTGCATGATCTTGTGCATCTGATTCATGCCGATGAGCAACGCAGGCGCGGTTGGAGATGTTAGCCGTTGATAGTAGAAGAATTCTATGCGCCACAGATTCGAATTGGAGATGCATGTCATAACACGAGAGTAAGAAGGAAAGAGAGAACGTACCCAAGAGAAACATGAGTATGGAAAAAGTAGATGAATGTGTGTGACGAACCGCCAGAGGAGTCGATTTACAATAAACCGTGAAACGAAGAAGAAACCGTGTTTTCGCTGTTCGAATCCTAACAACAGCGGTGGGATTCAAGAAGGAACGTTCCCGAAGGTTGGAAAAGAATCGACGACCGCAGCGGTGAGTGCGCTTTCCGGGATTCGTTGTAGCAAGCGTAGGCCTAGATCAGCTCGCCTCAGACCGTTAGAATTTACGTCGCTCGAAACCACCCTGATAGAGTAAAATGGCGGTTGTCCGAAAGCACATTATCCCGTTCGATTCAGACGAGCCCACTACGTTCTTTCGCAAGCTCCAGCGATTGGCAGATGCCGAAGAGTGGGACGACAGGAAGTCATACGCGAAGGCGCTCGTATGCATTTCGGAGAATCATGAATGGATCGCAACCCGAATTGAGGAGGCGTTCGCGGATGAAATCTACCAGGAACAAGAAAAGGAAGATGGAGAGACGGAACCAAAAGTCGTGGCCGTCTATCCAACGTTGGCTCGGTTGGAGGAGAAGACGCTTGAAATTGTTGACCCGCCGAGCACGCGACAGCTCATCATGGACCGCTTTGAGAGAGTCAAGGTTAACGCCGGGAAACCCGTTGAGCAGGTCAGACAAAAGCTTGTGGATCTGTTCAGGAGAGCGGTACCCGAGGCATCGGAAGAAACAATTTCGATGTTCGTTATTCGTCAGTTGATCCGAGGGTCCCCAGAGGCTTGGCAGCTTCGTTTGAAAGAAGAGAACTTCCAGACAGTCGGAGAGGTAGAGGCTAAGATCCGCACCTTCACGGATGCCGGGAAAAGTGGATCCGCAAATAACCCCGTGGAGATTCGGAGAGCCGAGGGAACCCGTGGGAGTGCGGGGGATCGACTGTGTCACCGATGCAAACGGTCGGGACATCTAGCCAAAGACTGCCGAGTGAAGTGCTTCAATTGCGGCATGGTTGGGCACATGAGGGATTCGTGCCGACAGCCTGCACGTCGACGTCCGGATTCTGGATCGACGACGACGGATAATCGGCGGCCGTCTTCAGCACCGTCAGGCACACGTCGAATGGTGGGCAGTGCACTCAGTTCACCCACTCGCAGCGAGATCAGTGTAGAGGACGCTGAAGCGGAGATCACATCAGGGAACTTCGAAACACGGGTGACTCATGATGGAACCATGGCAGCGATTCGCCAAGGGGTTCTGGAGAAGACTGGCAACGGCAAGGGCACATACTTATATCCAGATTCGAATATGGAGTTTAAGTTCAGTTTCGGCTACCGGGGAGAGTTATTCCGAGGTGTCGTTGATACGGGTTGTGCCTTCAACCTAGTGCGAGTGGATACCTTCCGCCGGTGGTGCCCGGACAGTAGCATGCAACCGCCGTCCGTCCAAATGGTGTGCATCAACAAGTCAGAGCTGCGAGCTCTGGATGAGGTCAACCTGGAGATTGAGGTCGACGCTCGAGTGATGATGCTTCGATGGATCGTGATAGAAACCGGCACAGATCCTATCCTTATCGGCATGGAGGGAGCAGTAGCGTTGGAGCTGATCCTGGTGGCGAAAGTAAATCGCGTCGCCGGAGATGCGAGTGAAGGAGCATCTGGGGCGGAAGAGCTCAACTGTCTGTTGCAACGGCACGAAGGCGTGTTCTCCCGAGATCAGTTCGACGTCGGGGTGGTTGACTACGAGCACCGCATTCCGACCGTCGATGGCCTTGCCGTGTACAAGAAAGAGTACCGTGTACCGGCGAACCTGGAGCAGAGGGCCTTCGAGATGCTGGAGGCGATGAGAAGAAAAGGCTTGATCGTCGAGTGTGACTCTCCCTGGGCAGCGCCGGCAATATTTCTGGAGAAAGCCAATGGGCAGCTACGAATGGTGGTGAATTATCAGGCGTTGAATGAAAAGACAATCTTCGATCCGTTTCCGATACCCGACATGTACGGCATTGTGCGAAAAGCGTCAAGAGGGTTCCTGTTCTCGACGCTGGACGCTCGAAATTCGTTTTGGCACATCAGGCTACGAGAGGAAGACCAGGACAAGACGGCATTCGTCAGTATGGGTCGACAGTACAAGTTCAAGGTCATGCCGATGGGGCTTAAGGGTGCGCCTGCAACCCTGACCCGTGCGTTGTCGAGAACGCTGGCGGATGAGATACGTTCGGGAGGTGTCTTCGTTTTTTACGACGACATAGTTGTTTGTACGAACGACGTTGAGAACCAAATTGGTGCTCACCTTGAGCTCTCGGAATTAGTTCTCCAGAAGCTTGAGAGAGCCGGTTGGAAGCTGAATAGGCAGAAATGTCAGTTCCTCAAACAAGAAGTACACATCCTTGGACACCGAGTCAAGAAGGGAGAAATTACGATAACCCCCGCGTATCAGGCCGAGATGGAAGGATGGCCGGAGCCTACGACAAAGAAGGAGCTTCAGAAATTCCTTGGTTTCGCGGGATTTCATGCGAAATTCATCAAGGATTACAGTCGGATTGCATCGCTGTTGACGGAGCTGACCGGGAAGGTCGCGTTTCAGTTCGGACCGCCGGAGAGACAGGCCTTCAACGAGTTGAAAAAGCATCTAACGTCAGCACCGGTTCTGAGAGAGTATGACCCGAGCAAGCAGTTAACCCTGGTAACTGACGCTAGTGATTCCGGGTGGGGTGCCGTCTTGGAACAGGAGGGGCACCCTATCGAGTACTGTTCAGGAAAATGGAGTCCAACAGAGAGGCGATACTCTACTACGAAGAGAGAGCTCAAGGGTATCTTGAACGGAATCAAGCGATTCTCATACTTTCTGTCCGGTACTCATTTCATCCTGGTGACGGATCATAAGGCGCTCACAGCTGGCATCAAAGAGAAGTGTGAGGACAACGAGTTATACCGTTGGGCCAGAAAACTTGACCCGTATTCGTTTTCGATAGTTCATCGAATGGGAACACAGATTGGTCATGCGGACGCGTTGAGCCGGAAGCCTGGGGAGGCTAGCCATCGGCGATTGACGGAAGTGGGAGACTTCGAGGCGGAAGTTTCAAGAGATCCAGTCCTAAGTTTCCTTGAGAGAAAGCTGAAAGGCGAAATCGCGAGCCGTCCGGCACCGGACTTCGAGGCAGAGCTTGCATTCTACGAGGGCGAACTCCAGAAGGGTAATCTGGTTTTGAGTGATGGTAAAGTTAGTCTGATGGTCGATGGCGAGTGTAGGATCTTGGTACCTAGAGGCATGCGAAAACGAATCTTTGGCTTTGCGCATTCTCATGAGCTTGCAGGTCACCTGGGCGTGGAGCGAACACGGCAACGGATACGTGAAAGATACTTCTGGTTCCGAAGTTCTCAGGATATCAAGCGATGGAAGAGCGAATGCTTGGTCTGTGCGAGGCACGACGTGAAGAGACAGTCGCCGAATGTTTCAAAGTCAGCGACACCGATCCGAGGATACCCACTGGCCCAGTGGGCGATGGACGTGCTAGGACCGCTTCCCCGTTCGACGAAGGATAACCAGTTCATTTTGGTACTGACAGATCGTTTCACCAAGTGGGTGGAGTTGTATGCCTTACCGGATCAGAGGACGGAGAGAATTGTTCATTGTTTAGTCGACTTAGTATGTCGATATTCAATTCCCTCCGAGATTCTGAGCGATAATGGTACGAACTTCAGCAGTCGGTGTTTCCGAGCATTGCTAAACGCGCTGCAGGTCCGGCAGATTCAGACATCCCCATATCATGCAGCTGGCAATGGTCAGACGGAGCGTTTCAATGCCACCATGATGCAGGCACTTCGGAAGTTTGTCAACGAGGATCCTGAGAGATGGGACGAAAAGCTCCAAAGCGTCGCGTTCGCCTACCGCACATCTCGACACTCGGTAACCGGCTTCAGCCCGTATCAACTGGTTTTCGGTCGGAAACCGAGAGAGCCTGTACATCTTCTCATTCAGTCCAATGAGCCGATAATAGAGCCGATGCAGAACTTCAGAGAGGCAGAGGAGTGGAGGAGAACGGCACTCGAGCGCATCCAAGTCGAGCAGAGTAGCCGTGAGGAGGAGGTCACCTCAGTGTACGAGGTTGGCGACTACGTGATGCTCAAGAATTTCAAGCCAAAGAGCAAACTCTCACCGAAGTACCGTGGGCCGTTTGCCATCAGAGAAGACCGGAATCCGTATTACATCCTTGATGCGGACGGAAAAAGAAAGGTCGCGCATGGCAATCATTTGAAACTGTTCCTGAAAAGAACCGCCCAGATGGATACAATCGATGTTTCGACGTGGACACAAGAAGCTCCAGAGGAATTCGATTCCAGCGAAGGAGATGATTCCGATGAAGATCCGGCTGAGGAATGGTTGGTCGAAGCCGCCAGTGCGGACGACGAAGATGAGGAAGAGAATGCGAGACAGAACCTCAATGGTCCGGAGCAGCAAACGGTAAACGAATCACAGACGTCTACTGATCAGGAGATTGTTAGCGATGATAGATCAGTGAGCCAGACGCCGAATACGGCGCTAGATTTCATCCCAGAAACTTCAAGTAGAGGCCGTACGATAAGAAAGAACCCCAGATACTTGTGATGTATATAAGCAGACGATATGAGATGACACGAAGTAATTTTCGAGATTGAAAATTTTCGTTGGAAAATTTTAGGGCGGAAGTGTGTTAGCCGTTGATAGTAGAAGAATTCTATGCGCCACAGATTCGAATTGGAGATGCATGTCATAACACGAGAGTAAGAAGGAAAGAGAGAACGTACCCAAGAGAAACATGAGTATGGAAAAAGCAGATGAATGTGTGTGACGAACCGCCAGAGGAGTCGATTTACAATAAACCGTGAAACGAAGAAGAAACCGTGTTTTCGCTGTTCGAATCCTAACAGAGACCATTCTCCGACGTAAGTTCGATCGGCCAGCGGCCTCTTCTTATCGAACGCTCTGAGCGCCTGCAGCACGGCTCCCGACACGGTGTTCGTTGGGTCGACTCCGAACTGATATTCATACGCGAGGATCTCGATCGGTGAGCCTCCCCTCGTGCTTGCGATGCGAACGTTGAAGAGCGGGACCTTGCCGCTCGGGAGCGTCGATGCGAATGTTTGAATGGTGAGGTCGCGGATAGCGATCGGAGCCTCACGGAGTATTGCACGCCAGGCAGGCGAGACGACCGTGAGGGCACTCCCCGGGTCCACGAACACTCGAGTGGGAATGCGCACTCTGCCGTTGATCACGTAAGAACATGCGGTGTACAACAGAGCACCACCGTCTGAGCTCATCCCGCTTGCGGTCTGGACGAGAGCAGCAGTCGTGATCTCTGCATCGCTTTGGACGAGATTGACTGTCGTCTCGCTGGAGCCGTCGGTATGCATCGAGGTGTAGTGCAATCGGGATCCACATCCGGAACATGGTGAACTGGGGCCACGGCACTGGTTGGAGATGTTGTGTTTAGGTTTTAAGCACTTCTCACACCTTTGCTGGCTGGCGAGGATTTCTTTGCGCCGCGCGATTGAGATGTCTGCAGGACAACGGGACGAGTTGTGGTCGGTTGTCGTGGGTGAACTCGTTTGGGTGTCGGGAAGAACACCCCCGGAGGCTACGGGCGGCTCGCGGTTCTGTGCCTCCGCGTTCTCCGTTTCCGCGGGAATCGAAGCTGTCGGACTCGTGCCGGCTCTGGGAATGAACGGACTGGTCGGCGGAGCACCCAGCGTAGAGCTGAGGACCGGTCTGAAACGCACTGTACGGGTTGCCTGGGGGGTACCGTAAAACGTCTCGAGCCCGCTGGGTTGAGAATTCATCCGGTTGATCACGACCACGATTGAAGCCAAGAATCGTTCCATCTCACAATGAAATTGCTCGGATGATGTCAATTCGCTCACCAGCGGCTCCCCGTCCAAGAGCGTAGAGATTTGTTCATCGAGTTCCTTGACGCGCGCGAGATGCTGCGTCATGACTTGCAGGAGCCGCTGAGGCGTCATGCCGTCGGGGAAGGTCGGGCTTTCTGAATCGATGTTCTGGACACTTACGACGTCAGACTTCGCCTGATTCCGGCGGATCGTACGCGCGCATCTGAATTTCTTGAGGAGTTTATTCACATTTTCGGACTCTGATGTTTCAGGGGTATCCTCTGGCGGATCCGTGAGAGCCATGGCGATGAACTTCACGCACTGCGATGTCGATTCGAACGTATCCTGGTCACGGCACCATGTTAGATTTTGAAGTTATGAGGATTTGTTCGCTTAACTAGACGCTCGCAGTTGTGGAATTTGGGAACTTTTTAACTAGCTGAAGGATAACAGCTCGGGCTTGGTCCTCTTACACACACTTGATTTTTTATTCCGAAACTTCTCTGCTCGATTGCGCGCTCTCAAGCGCGCGCTTTTCAAATATGTACACAACAGCTTAAGTTATTTTACAGGCTGCGATCATCCTTCACCAGGGGCAACATTTCCTGACCCGCTACCGATTCAATCTCGAACTCTCCATTAGAGAAGGTTCCCTTGTGAGATTTTCGATTCATCCTCCCTATTACTCCGCCAGCGACGTCAATCATTTCTCTCTTGATTGTTCTCGGATCGAAGCCTCGAGTATGATCATCTAGCGACGGCGCCGACAATCCACCATCTAAATGTTCCGACGACAGCTCTAGCTTCCATGATGATCTCCGCCAGTCGTACAGTTGTCCCCCGTAGCTTTCGAAATCGTCGCGGGATCTCTAGGAACGTTTTGCTGCCGACAAGGAAAAGGTTCATCATCGTTAACGAGGATTCCAGCGAAACAAGGAGACAAGAGAAAGTTCCTCGCCGCCTCAAGAGAGTGCTTCGTTAGCTTCGTACCATTGGTTGGTTGACGACGGAGGATGGCAGCTGCATTGACCCTTGCGATTTTGCTATGTGTTTTCGTGACATCAAGGAGTTCTAGCGACGAGAGTACCCTTGAACCTCAACTGAACTATTCCAGTGCAAGCGCTGAATTGCGACAGATCTGCACCGCGATGTGTCTCGAAGCTTCCGCCGGAGAGAACTTAACATTTGTGTTCGTCCTCCGTGTTGACAACGGGACTGAGATCGATTTCAGCTATCTTTGGGATCTGCCTCGCGCTCAAATATACCTGTCAGAAGAAGCTTTCGTTCCCAAACCGAGAGATAGAGAAGTTGTGATCTCTTGGGAGCGCGATCCCGAATATAAAGGCGCGCTCCTGATGAAGAAGTACTGGTTCATGTCTGGTTTCTTCGGATACCGGTGCAATAACTGTTCTCAATTCCTACAGGCGCTCAACGTCGCGAAACGTTTTCTCATCCAAATTAGAGAATGGTCTGATGGAGACGCATCAGAAATTCCTCTGGAGGTGATGCGAGGATTCCTAGAACGAGGGATTCACTCGTATCTGGAACTCTTCCGGAGAGTCTTCATTATTGTAAGAAAGGAAAACCAAGATACATTGCACTCAAGTATCACCGTACGCCGGACAGGCCAAATTGTTGGTGGGCACGTCTTCAAATTGACCGCTGAAGTATTCGAATTGCAACACGTTCGGGAAATGTTCGTAGCCTCCACTTCGTCTCTCAATGACAGCCACGATCTTACTGTGGCATTCGATGCGCTCAGATTCATGGATGGGGCGAAGAACGGAAGGAGATACATCTACTTCAGAACCTGCAAAAGGGTGAGTGGTCTCAAAACGCATCTGACCAAATTGAGTGACTGCGAATCGCGCCTGAGTTTCGACAAAAAGCCAGGTGGGGCCCGCTCGATCAAGATGAAATATTTCTCCACAGGGCAACACGGCATTTGTTCACGCGTATCAGTATCAAACTGTGCGCTTGGCAGTTCCCCTGCCCTGGGAAACCCGACTGATCTCGAAGCTACCGAAGTATTTGATTCGGGAAATTCCTCTGACACTGCTATCTCTTCTGGCCCTGCCCATGCTGCTCTCAATTCGACGGCGACGTGTCCTTCATCCGATACCTGAGACGTGGAAAACGGTTTATCATCTCATAAGCGGTGACTCTCGAAATTCTCTAATCAATTCGGTGGAGCAAGGGACGTTGGTATTACTCGTCAGCGGTTTGATATCTTTATCGATCCAATATCCGATGAATTTATTGAAGGGGGAAGTTGTCTCATCGCCTTATGAGCAACGGATCCGACCCTCCGAGTGTGCTGTTAAGTATTGTGAATTCACTGGAAAACGAAGGTATTGGTTTTATGCTGATTGGAACACGAACTACGTCGGCAGACTCAGCAAAAGTGTAGACTTGAAGAAAAATCTCAACGAAAAAGTCTGAGGAGAAGGTGTCCGTCTCCAACAGAGTCATCGAGTGGAATGGTCAACTGGACGCTACTCGCTTTCTTGGTTCAACATCGCGCCGTGTGCGACGACCCAGCACTATTGAGAATGCGGCTCACCAGATTCGACCGAGAACTTGCTTTCGAATTCAAAACGAGTTCACGAGTAACCCAAGCCGTATGCTCTTCTTTCACCACAACAAGTGGTCAAATCGACCAGAAAAAACATTTCCGAATTACTCAGAAAATACTGGCACACGGCTTTCTCCACCATCTTCACGTTAAGGCTTCTTTGTATGGGAATAATATGGATGAAAAATACTTCTGGCGCAGATCAGCGAATGCGTCGTTGGAGTTGCAGGTTAACACGACGGATATGAAGCTGAAAGTTGTGAGCGCAGTCGACGCCCTCAAGCCGTTATATGCCAAGTACAAAATGCTTGATCGCAACGCTGTCTTTGTAGCGACTGATCTTAAAGGAGTGAAAGAAGTCTTTCTTTCGTTTTCCGCCGTTCTGGCGCTGTTAATGTTCCACGCGTTCCTATTCCATCGCTGCGTCGACTGCCTCGCGGCGAGAAGGAATCGATATCCAAGGGTCCAGGCTTCGCTACGGTGGGTTTGGCCTCGCAAATCGCATCTCTAACGCATGACCTGGAAATTCTGAACCGATGGAGAAGTTTGACAGCCCCATCAAGCTGTTGGCGCCGACTCACATTTGAACATAATAATTCCCGTTGCCATCAACGTTAATCCGGCGCGAAGTGAACAACACATGAGCTTACCGGGCTCAGAGAAGCGACCGTGGGTCTGGCGCCGAGTGCAGTGTTTTTCCGCGTCTGATGATTACTTCTTGACAGGCGCGAATGTCATAATTTCCAAGTCGGTATGTTGCTACTTTGCCCGCGCACATTCCAGCTCCTGCAGGGTGTCGCTCGGTCATAGTTGACTATTTCAGCAAGGACATCTTCATCAAGAGAATGCGAGTCACGACCGCTGCCGCAGTGGCGATTGCTATGAAGGAGCTCTTCTTGCAACATGGTGTTCCAGTTCGACTAGTCAGCGACAACGGCCCACCCTTTGGGAGCGCAGAGTTTCGTTCGTTCTGCAACTACTGGGGTGTGGAGCTACAACCGGTATCACCGTGCATTTTGTTCAATGCAGTTCTAAGACCTCATCGGACCGAAGTTCTGCGAGTCCATGCTGGAATTCGAGTTCGACCGCGCCGAGATCTATCAGAAACGGCTCTGATATCCATGAAGAAAACTTCATTGATAACAAGTCGCTGAAGCGCTCGGTAAAATCGTCGATGAGGGATGTCAAGTACTCAATTATCGTTTCGAGGGAGCCGTTTGGAACTTCACATCCGTTGAGCCACGTGAACTGTTCGAGTCGTCTCTACCAAATATACTCGACAGCTTCTGCAGTTATCAAGCCCGATCGGTTTCTCAAATATTGGAAAATGAAGAGGCGACCGAAATCCTGAGCGCCCGACGAGAAAAGAGCGCCATCAGTCAGTCATCAGGCGATCCGTGTTCCTGGTTCTCATTGGATCTTTCAAGGCGCTCCCCCACACGGCGCGATGCGTTATGACGGCATCAAAGTCAAGCAAGCATTCGAGGAATTTCCCAGTCTGAAAATCTTCTTCCCCTGACAAGCTGTAGTCCAGTGTTTCTCAACCTTTTTTGCGCCTTGCCCCCGTCACAGACCTGAGATATTCTCATGCCCCTACCCTCTCCCGATCGATGGAAATACCTGCG